>JAMWET010007088.1:77500-192500 GCA_024036415.1 Prochilodus magdalenae | reverse complement strand
ACTACTTTTAAACGAAAAATAAGTGTGTTTGCTATTAGTACACTTCTTTCAAACTAAAAATAAGTGAGTTTGCAATTAGTACACTCATATTAAGCTAAAAATAAGTGAGTGTGCTATTAGTACACTTCTTTCAAACTAAAAATAAGTGAGTTTGCTATTAGTACACTCATATTAAACTAAAAATAAGTGAGTGTGCTATTAGCACACTTCTTTTAAACTAGAAATTAGTGAGTTTGCTATTAGCACACTTCTTTTAAACTAAAAATAAGTGAGTGTGCTATTAGTACCGTACTTTTAAACTAAAAATA
Source organism: Prochilodus magdalenae (assembly GCA_024036415.1). NCBI lineage: Eukaryota > Metazoa > Chordata > Actinopteri > Characiformes > Prochilodontidae > Prochilodus > Prochilodus magdalenae. The sequence continues at coordinate 192,192 of JAMWET010007088.1, read as the reverse complement.
AGTGAGTGTGCTATTAGTACACTTCCTTTAAACAAAAAATAAGTGTGTTTGCTATTAGTACACTTCTTTTAAACAAAAAATAAGTGAGTGTGCTATTAGTACACTCATATTAAACTAAAAATAAGTGAGTTTGCTATTAGTACACTTCCTTTAAACTAAAAATAAATGGGTTTGCTATTAGTACACTACTTTTAAACGAAAAATAAGTGAGTGTGCTATTAGTACACTACTTTTAAACGAAAAATAAGTGAGTGAGCTATTAGTACACTACTTTAAAACTAGAAATTAGTGAGTGTGCTATTAGTACGCTTCTTTTAAACTAAAAATTAGTGAGTTTGCTATTAGTACACTTCTTTAAACTAAAAATAAGTCAGTGTGCTATTAGTACAGTACTTTTAAACTAAAAATAAGTCAGTGTGCTATTAGTACACTTCTTTAAACTAAAAAATAGTGAGTGTGCTATTAGTACAGTACTTTTAAACTAAAAATAAGTGAGTGTGCTATTAGCACACTTCTTTTAAACTAAAAATAAGTGAGTTTGCTATTAGCACACTTCTTTTAAACTAAAAATAAGTGAGTGTGCTATTAGTACAGTACTTTTAAACTAAAAATAAGTGAGTGTGCTATTAGTACACTTCCTTTAAACTAAAAATAAGTGAGTGTGCTATTAGTACACTTCTTTCAAACTAAAAATAAGTGAGTTTTCTATTAGTACACTACTTTTAAACAAAAAATAAGTGTGTTTGCTATTAGTACACTTCTTTTAAACAAAAAATAAGTGAGTGTGCTATTAGTACACTCATATTAAACTAAAAATAAGTGAGTTTGCTATTAGTACACTTCTTTTAACCTAAAAATAAGTGAGTGTGCTATTAGTACACTTCTTTAAACTAAAAATAAGTGAGTGTGCTATTAGTACAGTACTTTTAAACTAAAAATAAGTGAGTTTGCTATTAGTACACTTCTTTAAACTAAAAATAAGTGAGTGTGCTATTAGTACAGTACTTTTAAACTAAAAATTAGTGAGTTTGCTATTAGTACACTTCTTTAAACTAAAAATAAGTGAGTGTGCTATTAGTACAGTACTTTTAAACTAAAAATAAGTGAGTTTGCTATTAGTACACTTCTTTAAACTAAAAATAAGTGAGTGTGCTATTAGTACACTTCTTTAAAATAAAAATAAGTGAGTTTGCTGTTAGTACAGTACTTTTAAACTAAAAATAAGTCAGTGTGCTATTAGTACACTTCTTTAAACTAAAAATTAGTGAGTGTGCTATTAATACAGTACTTTTAAACTAAAAATAAGTGAGTGTGCTATTAGCACACTTCTTTTAAACTAGAAATAAGTGAGTTTGCTATTAGTACACTTCTTTAAACTAAAAATAAGTGAGTGTGCTATTAGTACAGTACTTTTAAACTAAAAATTAATGAGTTTGCTATTAGTACACTTCTTTAAACTAAAAATTAGTGAGTGTGCTATTAGTACACTTCTTTAAAATAAAAATTAGTGAGTTTGCTATTAGTACAATACTTTTAAACTAAAAATAAGTCAGTGTTCTATTAGTACACTTCTTTAAATTAAAAATTAGTGAGTGTGCTATTAGTACAGTACTTTTAAACTAAAAATAAGTGAGTGTGCTATTAGTACACTTCTTTCAAACTAAAAATAAGTGAGTTTTCTATTAGTACACTACTTTTAAACAAAAAATAAGTGAGTTTGCTATTAGTACACTTCTTTTAAACAAAAAATAAGTGAGTGTGCTATTAGTACACTCATATTAAACAAAAAATAAGTGAGTTTGCTATTAGTACACTTCTTTTAACCTAAAAATTAGTGAGTGTGCTATTAGTACACTTCTTTAAACTAAAAATAAGTGAGTGTGCTATTAGTACACTACTTTTAAACTAAAAATAAGTGAGTTTGCTATTAGTACACTTCTTTAAACTAAAAATAAGTGAGTGTGCTATTAGTACACTTCTTTAAACTAAAAATTAGTGAGTGTGCTATTAGTACAGTACTTTTAAACTAAAAATAAGTGAGTGTGCTATTAGCACACTTCTTTAAACTAAAAATTAGTGAGTTTGTTATTAGTACAGTACTTTTAAACTAAAAATAAGTGAGTGTGCTATTAGCACACTTTTTTTAAACTAGAAATTAGTGAGTTTGCTATTAGCACACTTCTTTTAAACTAAAAATAAGTGAGTGTGCTATTAGTACAGTACTTTTAAACTAAAAATAAGTGAGTGTGCTATTAGTACACTTCCTTTAAACTAAAAATAAGTGAGTGTGCTATTAGTACACTTCTTTCAAACTAAAAATAAGAGCGTTTTCTATTAGTACATTACTTTTAAACGAAAAATAAGTGTGTTTGCTATTAGTACACTTCTTTTAAACAAAAAATAAGTGAGTGTGCTTTTAGTACACTTCCTTTAAACTAAAAATAAGTGAGTGTGCTATTAGTACACTCATATTAAACTAAAAATAAGTGAGTGTGCTATTAGTACACTTCCTTTAAACTAAAAATAAGTGAGTGTGCTATTAGTACAGTACACTTCTTTCAAACTAAAAATAAGTGAGTTTTCTATTAGTACACTACTTTTAAACGAAAAATAAGTGTGTTTGCTATTAGTACACTTCTTTTAAACAAAAAATAAGTGAGTGTGCTTTTAGTACACTTCCTTTAAACTAAAAATAAGTGAGTGTGCTATTAGTACACTTCCTTTAAACTAAAAATAAGTGAGTGTGCTATTAGTACACTTCTTTTAAACTAAAAATAAGTGAGTTTTCTTTTAGTACACTACTTTTAAACGAAAAATAAGTGTGTTTGCTATTAGTACACTTCCTTTAAACTAAAAATAAGTGAGTGTGCTATTAGTACAGTACTTTTAAACTAAAAATAAGTGAGTGTGCTATTAGTACACTTCTTTCAAACTAAAAATCTGTGAGTTTGCTATTAGTACACTTCTTTTAAACTAAAAATAAGTGAGTGTCTCCTCTACACTTGACTATTGCCCAGCACTTCTCATTGGAGCTCCTAGTGAGAGTCTACAGAGACTACAGCACATTCAGAACAGCGCTGCTAGGATCCTGATGAGAGTTCATTCCCCACTGGTTCACTGGTTTCTCATATGTCCTACGATCCAGTACAAGGTTTCGCTTCATACTCACTAGGGTATTTACGGCAGTGCTTCTGCCTAACTGAGGGAGCTACTCACCCCACTAACATCCACACGTTCCCTCCAACCTGTAAACTCAAATATAAGGGAAGTCACTAGTGAGCTTGCTTGTGTCTTGTGTGCTGTGATGTGTACTGCTTACAGTGGTCGACGTCTATCGATCCGCCATGTGTTCTATTTTCTTATGAATGAAAAAAGCTTATTGCATAACTATCATAAAACATTGTCTCAGGCTACCGGGCTGCATAACCATAACATTTTCATATTGAGGCTTTTAGTGAGGCGAGCATTAATCTTTTCAGACGTCGGGTTCCCATCACCACCACTGTGAACCGTTTTATGGAGCATTGTACTATACAGTGCTGATTAACTACCACTAATGTATCTCCTTCTCTCCGTCTGTCTGCATGCGCCTCTCTCTCAGTCATCTCCAAGCTGTAATGATTTGTCGGGGAAGGAGGTTCAGCCCCGCAGGAAGAGGCGGAGCCGCATCCCAGACAAACCCAACTACTCCCTGAATCTGTGGAGCATCATGAAGAACTGCATCGGCAAAGAGCTCTCCAAAATCCCCATGCCTGTGAGTGCCCCGAGTCACTGTCACTTCCAGCACATGAGCAGGGAATATCAGGGAAAGCTTTATCTAACATTGCTGTGAGGAGTTGATTGAGCTTGAGTGAGGTCAGGTACTCATGTTGGATGATCAGTTGCCAATCACTCCAGCTCATCCCAGAGGTACTTGGTTTAGCTCCATCACTCCAGCGTGTGCAGTTCCACCGCTCCACAGCCCAATGATGGGGGCTTTATCCCCTGAAGACCATGTTCATATTGGAGCATGTATTCAGACTCCACACTACTGTGGAGTAGACAGTGTTATGGAGACTTCAATAGTCAGACGACAGTGGCCTCTAGTGGCCGAGAGAGGTAAGCACAGGTATAAACAAGACACTAACAGACCTCTCCTGTCTGTCTGTCTGTCTGTCGTCGTCTTCTCTGTCCACCATCTGTCTCACACTCTTCTTTTCCCCTTTATTCTCTTTCTCTGTCCCTCCCTTTTTCCATTTCTCTGTCTTTGTCTCACTTATTCTCATACCCATCCTTGCCTCTCACTTTTTCTCTTATGTCATTCTCTCCTCTCCTTCTCTTCGGTCTCACTCATTGTCATTGTCTATGTCTCTCCTTCCCTTTCTTTCTTTCTGTCTTTCTTTCTTTACTTAATCTCTTTCGCTCTCTTTTCTCCTTCTTTCTGCTCAATTTGTCTTTTTCTCTGTCTATCTCTCACACTCTCCCTTTTTTCTCCTCTCTCCCCCATTTCCCTTTCTTTCTCTCTTCCCCTTTTCAATCTTCTCTACCTTTATCGTTCCCTTCCTCCCTTTACCTCCTCTTCTTTCTCTGTCTCCCCCTCACTCTCTTGCACTCATTCCCCCTCCCATGCTTGCCTCTTACTCTCTCTGTCTTCCTCTTTCTCTTGATGTCATTCTGTTGCCCCGCCCATCTCTCTCTCTCTCTCTCTCTCTCTCTCTCTCTCTCTCTCTCTCTCCCTCTCCCTCTCTCCATCCCTCCCTCTCTCTCCTCCTCCCCCCCGCCTCTCTCTCTCTCTCCTTCTCAGGTGAACTTTAATGAGCCTCTCTCGATGCTGCAGCGGTTGACAGAGGATCTGGAGTACAGCGAGTTGTTGGATAAAGCCGCTCGCTGTGAGAATTCTCTGGAGCAGATGTGTTTGGTCGCAGCGTTCTCCGTCTCCTCCTACTCCACCACCGTCCACCGCACAGCCAAACCCTTCAACCCCCTGCTAGGGGAGACTTATGAGCTCGACCGGCTGGAGGAGTTCGGCTACCGGTCACTCTGTGAACAGGTAAGCCAAGGCTTAGAAGCTTGAATTCTGCTTCACCAGACCTGGAGAATACACAGACAAACATACAGCGGGCCGGAGCGGCCTGAACACTCTCTCTCTCTCTCTCTCTCTCTCTCTCTCTCTCTCTCTCTCTCTCTCTCTCTCTCTCTCTCTCTCTCTCTCTCTCTCTCTCTCTCTCTCTCTCTCTCTCTCTCTCTCTCTTTATTTCTTTCTTCCTTATTATATTATATATATATATATATATATTACTAAACTGGGGGAAAATCTGATTTTAACTGGAATTTATTACAGATTTATTAAGGAATCTCTAAAACTTCACTCACTGGGTGTCACTTAGGTGCCATTTCTAACCACCTCCACTTTTTAATATCTATATATATAATTTCTAATTAGTTGCTTATGCTGTTTATTTAAAATAATAATATCAATAATAACAATAATAATAATATTATTATTATTATTATTATTATTATTATTATTATTATTTTTATTATTAATAATAATAATCTTATTATTAACAATAGTAATAATAATAATATCAATAATAATAATAATAATAATATAAATAACAATAATTACCATTACTATTATTATTATTATTATTTTATTATTACTATTACTATTATTATTACTATTGTTATTATTATTAATGATGATGATAATAATCATATTGATAATAATAATAATAACAATAATAATAAAAAATACAATTATTATCATTAATAATAATAATAATAATAATAATAATAATAATGATAATAATAACACTAATAATAATAATAATAATAATAATAGTAATACTAATGATAATAATAACACTAATAATAATAATAATAATAATAGCCATAATGTTAATACAGTATTGTTATTATTATTATTATTAATGTTGTTTTTATTATTATTGTAGTAGTTATTGTTGTTGTTATTGTTATCATCATGATTATTTTATAATTTACTTATTTCTCCCGCTGCTTTTCCTTTCAGTTGTTTTACTTATTCTCTCTTATATTAATGAATTATTTTTGGTTTTATCTGTTTAATAGTTTTATTGGGTTGTCCTGACTTCTATATCTTTGTAGCACTTTATAATTAAGCTAATAGAAATATCGGAGCTCCTGTTGTTTTCTGCACGTTGCTTGGCCGCTCAGTAAATGAGGCTCACCCTCGATGTACTCTGAGTTTGAATATAGGTTGACTGACTTCATTGGGCTTTGCTGTTCATCAGCCGACTCTTTGCTTACTGCCTGCAGGTGAGTCATCATCCTCCAGCTGCTGCCCATCACGTAATGTCACAGCGAGGCTGGACCCTGTGGCAGGAAATCACCATCGCCAGCAAGTTCCGCGGCAAATACCTGTCCATTATGCCTCTGGGTAAGAGCCTCATCCTCCTCTCACGCTGTGTGCCTCTGGGGGGGTTAAACTTGGCGTAAGTAAGGAACTGAACGCTCTCTCCTCTCTCTGCCTCTCTCTGCCTCTCTCAAGGTGCCATCCACCTGCAGTTCCATGCAAGTGGGAACCACTATGTCTGGCGAAAGGTGACGTCCACTGTGCACAACATCATCGTGGGCAAGCTGTGGATCGACCAGGTCTGCTCCCAGTTCTCACAGACCGACACTCTTCTACTGATACTACTACTCTATATGTCCAACAGATTGTAGACACCCCTTCTAATTACTGAGTTCAGCTTCTTTAAGAAGTCCCCGAGTGATGTTAATTACAACAGTGCATGGTAAGGTCTGGGACATGGGACGACAGGTTCCCATAGTCACCGTATTGGACGTGGGACAAATAAGCATATTTGGTTATGCTGAGGCTTGTGAAAGTGCTCCCAGGCAGCGGGGGTGAGGACCTAAGGACAGTGGTATAGAGAGGGACTAAGCCTGACCACAGGGTGTTGAGTGTCCAGGGTTTGTTGATGCCTGAGGGTAACAGCGGCTGTCTCATCTGGTCTGATAATATTTAATGACGGTTACAGGAGGAATGTGTCAGCCCACAGTGCATCTCTCCCGGCTTTATTCAGGGCTACCTAGCCAGTCAGAGTGCTCATGTTTACCCCTGTCCACTTACAATGGACATGCAGATGTCAGAACCTGACCTTGGAGACCTAGTGTTGACCTCCAGATAGGAGTGCAGTGTTCAGCTGGGGAGGGGATGGCACCAGGATGCACCAGGAAGAAGACAGGCCAGTGGAGGGAATATGATCCTCAGGGAAATGTTCTATTGGTAAAGCCGGGGTCTGTGAATACATATGGATAGACATTGGTACTAGGTACCAATTGGTACTGCCGCTTCGTGGCAGTGATGTTCCCCAGTGGGAGTGGTGTTCCCCAATGGCAGTGATGTTCCCCAGTGACAGTGATGTTCCCCAGTGGCAGCGATGTTCCCCAGTGGCAGTGATGTTCCCCAATGGCGGTGATGTTCCCCAGTGGCAGTGATGTTCCCCAGTGATAGCGATGTTCCCCGATGGCAGTGATGTTCCCCAATGGCAGTGATGTTCCCCAATGGTAGTGATGTTCCCCAATGGTAGTGATGTTCCCCAATGGCAGTGATGTTCCCCAATGGTAGTGATGTTCCCCAATGGCAGTGATATTCCCCAATGGCAGTGATGTTCCCCAATGGTAGCGATGTTCCCCAGTGGCAGCGATGTTCCCCAGTGGCAGTGATGTTCCCCAATGGCAGCGATGTTCCCCAGTGATAGTGATGTTCCCCAGTGGTTGTGGTGTTCCCCAGTGGCAGTGATGTTTAGCAATGATAGTGATGTTCACCAAAGGCAGAGCTGTTCCCCACATTCCCCAGATCTCAGTCCTCTCAATCAAGTCTAATCATACAACGGCTCCACCTTACAGTTCACTGGGCATAAAGGACATGATGTTAACGTCTTCGTGCTAGATATGACAAACAAGCGCCATGCAGCACATGGAGGACCAACAAACTCCCACCCGCTTGTCTCCTCCTTAACACACCTTACACACACTGAAGGAGCTGGCCAGTGCTGTGACTGTCTCTTGTAGTGGGTGAGAGATGTTCTCCATTATGGATGGCAGCGGGGGTGAGGACCTAAGGACAGTGGTATAGAGAGGGACTAAGCCTGACCACAGGGTGTTGGGTGTCCAGGGTTTGTTGATGCCTGAAGGTAACACTGGCTGTCTCATCTGGTCCAGTAATATTTAATGACGGTTACAGGAGGAATGTGTCAGCCCACCGTCTCTCCCGGTTTTATTCGGGGCTACCTAGCCAGTCAGAGTGCTCATGTTGGCCCCTGTCCACTGTCCACTTGGACCACGATGGACATGCAGATGTCAGAACCTGACCTTGGAGACATGGAAGAAGGTTTTCTGGTCTGATGAGTAGGGCTGACCTCCAGATAGGAGTGCAGTGTTCAGCTGGGGAGGGGATGGCACCAGGATGCACCAGGAAGAAGACAAGCCAGTGGAGGGAATATGATCCTCAGGGAAATGTTCTATTGGGAAAGCCTGGCTTGTGAATACATATGGATAGACATTGGTACTAGGTACCAATTGGTACTGCCCCTTCGTGGCAGCGATGTTCCCCAGTGGGAGTGGTGTTCCCCAATGGCAGTGATCTTCCCCAATGGCAGAGCTGTTCCCCAGTGGCAGCGATGTTACACACACTGAAGGAGCTGGCCAGTGCTGTGACTGTCTCTTGTAGTGGGTGAGAGATGTTCTCCATTATGGATGCCAGCTTTGCCAACATCCTCCCCTCCCCGGCTACCTCCACTGGGTCCAACGCACAGCCCAAAACAAAACCTGCCTTCCTGATCAGCTCGTCCAGTTTCTTCCTATAGGTAGCTGTGATGCCGCCCCCCGGCAGACAATGCTGTAGGCTGATGCCACCACTGATTCATAAACAGTGTGAAGGAGTGGACCCTGTATCCTGAATGACCGAAGCCTCAAAGAGTCTCTCTCTCTCTCTCTCTCTCTCTCTCTCTCTCTCTCTCTCTCTCTCTCTCTCTCTCTCTCTCTCTCTCTCTCTCTCTCTCTCTCTCTCTCTCTCTCTCTCTGTTTTTCAGTCAGGGGACATTGATATTGTGAACCACAGAACCAAAGAGACGTGTCAGCTCAAGTTCTCTCCCTATAGCTACTTCTCCAGGGAAGTTCCACGCAAGGTAATATCCCATCTCTGAAATGAACTGCCGAGTGAACCAGTATGCTTGAGGAACGATGGTATATCATAGCCGTATTCAGGTTTCCGGAACATTACGGTTCTTTATGCACTGAACTATACTGAATATATCAAGAACCTGCACATTCTGCTCTGTCTATTGCCGCTTTGTGTTTGATTTGCGGTACTCTGTCATGGTGTGGTTATGTAGGTGACGGGTGTGGTGACGGACAGCGAGGGCCAGGCGCACTACATCCTGTCTGGCACATGGGATGAGAGGATGGAGAGCGCTAAGATCGTACAGAGCAGCCGGGGCAGCAGCGGCGCGGAAGGCAAACAGAAGACCGTCTACCAAACACTGGCACCCAGGCTGCTGTGGAAGAAATACCCACTACCGTACGCACAGCAACTCATACATTTGATATATACACATACCAACAGGGGAAAATATCAGTGTTCAGAAGTTTAGAACCACTGCAGATGCATGTCTAATCTGTACTAAACAGTACTAAAGTATGTACATCTGAAGGTACATACTTTAGTACTGTTACTCTCCATACTTAAGTACATCTGAAGGTACATACTTTAGTACTGTTACTCTCCATACTTAAGTACATCTGAAGGTACATACTTTAGTACTGTTACTCTCCATACTTAAGTACATCTGAAGGTACATACTTTAGTACTGTTTCTCTCCATACTTAAGTACATCTGAAGGTACATACTTTAGTAATGTTACTCTCCATACTTAAGTACATCTGAAGGTACATACTTTAGTACTGTTACTCTCCATACTTAAGTACATCTGAAGGTACATACTTTAGTACTGTTACTTTCCATACTTCAGTACGTCTGACCGTAGATACTGAAGTACTGTTACTCTCAATACTTAAGTACATCTGGAGGTACATACTATAGTACTGTTACTCTCCATACTTAACCAAAATTGCTTCGAACGAAGTCTGGTTCCATTGACTTTCATTAAAGTTAAATTAGGGTTTTTTAAAAGAATTTTTTTTTAAGTTGCCCCTTTGGGGATACTTGTTTTTCTTCGGACAGCGATGTTCTACAAGCTCATAACATTAAAATAATAATCAATAATGATGAACACATTCTAAATGGACTAAAAAAGCCATTTTACACAAAAATATAAAGTTACAGTTTATAAAATTAACATCCACAATTTTTATTATTTTTGAAAACTAGTCAAATCTCCCTCCCTCAATAGGAGTGTCTGCTAAATGCCGCACAAGTAGATGTAAATCTGAAGCAGATACATGAGCAATTACAGTATGTTTGTAGTTTTGCATTTGCATTGTTTCCAGAAACAATATATTTAGTTCATACTGTAGATCTATATTAAAGAGCCTATGTCTTTAAGCTCTGCCTCCTCTGATGAGCCCAGTGTGCCTTGATTGGTCGTCTTGACCACTCTGGTCATATAGCCAGAGTGGCATTTCGCCCCCACACTGTTGTGACTGTTCTTACAATGGTGTGAATTCTGCTGTGTCAGTTTGATCCCGAGTCTGATCCTGGAGGTCCGGTAGAACAAGCTAGTAGATCCACCTTAGTAAACTAGACTGCAGCAGGAGTGGCCAGTTGTGTTGTGTGAGGGCCACGCTGTCCTGTAGGCGCGCAATAAGGCCTGTGTTACGAGATGATGTCATCTTGTGACAGAGAAAAGGGCTGGAATTTTAATGATGCAGCTTAGCAGATCATCTACATGCACTTAAATTTCCATAACACACTAAAGGAAAGAGAAAAACTGGAACGGCTTTATGAAGTCCATCATTTCCTCTCTCTCTTTTCCTCTTAGGGAAAACGCTGAGAACATGTATCACTTCTCATCTCTGGCTCTGACGCTGAACGAGGAGGAGCCGTGCGTGAGTTTGACGGACAGCAGGCTGCGGCCGGACCAGCGGCTGATGGAGGAGGGCCGCTGGGATGAGGCCAACACGGAGAAACAGAGACTGGAGGAGAAACAGAGGGCAGTCAGGAGGAGGAGAGAGGCAGAAGCCTCGGACGCCCTGGACGAAGGTTAGGAGGGAGTGGGGAAAAAATGAGAGAGGGATACAAATTCCATCGACCCCGTCATTGTATGGAGCCGGGATGCATTGCATCATGGAGGCTAGTCAGGCTGGGAATGCTAAGGTAGTGCTAGCATGGCGTTTACAGCTTTACAGTCACTGTAGTAGGTTGGCAGTAGCCCAGTGTTTAGTGAGCAAGTTACCAGTTGCTGGTTTTCTGCCACTCTAGCTTTAAAGGAGCAGTATGTAATTTTTTTTGGTCCATTAAAAGACATATGATATACAAAACTACCTTTTCATTAAAGTATAATCACCTGGTCCTACAAACCATTGTATTTTCGTTAGACTAAAATGACTCGGTTTCGTTCGACTCGGTCTCCAACAGGTGCTGCCACTGCCAAGTTTCTACGGTAGCCCCGAACAGACTAACCACATGCTGGCCACATCCATGTTGAAACAACCTACTGCAGCACCAATACTGGTAGCTTAGAGCACAAAATTCCAAATAGGGTATTGTCCAGCTTGGATTATCAACCCTTATCAAAAACGTTATGTGCAATAAAAGTTGGCAGCTGTTGACGCCAACTCTTATTTGCCAGCTTCTTGTTTGCATTTCCCAGTTTCACCTTAAATGGCAGCTGCTATAATGCAGCAGGTGACAGGCTGTAACCAAAGTATTTAAGGTGGAATGGAAAAAATGGAACATGAAGTATACCAGTACACAGCGCTCACTTTGTTTTGTTGCAATACACAACATCACCACTAGAGGTTACATACTGCTCCTTTAAGGAAACTCTGTATTTGGTCCAGGTAAGTGGTTTTGGGCATGAGCTATGCCTGGTCGTCCTGACATTTGCACCTCCACCTGTTTTCAGTAATGTTAATGAGGGTTTCAGTGTAAACCAGTTTGTGGCGTTAGTACTTTGCGTGACACTTGGGATACTCCGCCGCGATGTTAATAGTTTGTAGACACTGACCACCTCGGTACTGTTTGTTGGCTGGTTCTTCAACTGCCATGGCATCACTTTTCTCTGTGCTAACCTAACCATTAACCTGTCACTAACCCAAAGTCCAGTCCTAATCCCAGCCTTACACCCAAGTTAAACTCTACACTACTGAGCACACACTGAGCAAAAAGCCTAATCCTGATTCTGACTTTAACACGCTGGTGACCAAATGCCTCTTCATCTTGTGCCTTTGCCAGTTATGATCATGTGACATGTGTCTCTTTTCTCCTCCTGTTTGCCAGAGTTTGAGGTTGACTCTGGTGAGTCTGGTAGCAGCCTGCTCGATAACTCTCCGCCCGTTCACTCCACTGTCTGTGTGTTTTGTGTCCACAATCTGCAGATCCCAAAGTGATCTGTAATGGCGGTTTCATTACGTGCTCAGTCTGCTGCCGGCTTGTGTGGGCACGCATGTGTGTGTGTGGACTCTGCAGACCCAATGTCTCCTTATTATCCTCTGCTCACGCTGCTCTCTGCTGCTGTCACTCATGCAAATGTGCCAGTCAAATTCAGAACATTTGCCTACCGTTCAGTCGGATTTGGCTGACCGACACTGGGATACTGAGAGTGTAGAGTTCTGCACAGCAGCCATGCACACCCCACCTGCAGGTTCCCTGTGCCTGCAGTACTCAGCACAGTTTAGTTAGTAGACTATTAAAGGACTCTGTCACTAAGGACCACTCTACTGGGAACCAATCACAGAGACGGGGAGGTCTCAGAACAACTGATGCAAGGGTTAGGACCAGTTTCAGTCAGTGGGAGGGTCTCAGAAGAAATGAAGCGGTGGTTAGGACCGATTGCAGTCAGGGGGAAAGGTCTCAGATCAGTGAGGCGGTAATTAGAACCCATCTCACTTTCCCCTATGGTTAATGTTAAAGCTACGCTCACCAGGCACTTTATTAGGAACACTGTTTACCCATACCCCAGTCAGTCACACTAAAGGTGTCTGAAGTTTGCTGCATATTAGCTTCCATTCCTTGTTAGCCACGTTAGCTTCCAATCCAAAACCAGGAAGCAAACCTCAGACTAGGACTAGACATGTGTTGGCTACACTGGTCTTTGCTATGATCCATTTTCATTGATAAGAGCAAGGCAGTTCCTTAGCAGCTCAAAGTGTCTGATGACGTAGGCACCCTGTTAGCACGATGCTAATTGGTTGCTTATGGGCTTCCATTCCTTGTTAGCCACATTAGCCTTGTAGCTCTAAAGAAGCAAAATTCAGACACCGAACACTTTACTCTAATTTTGTCTGTTGCTTATACACTGATCTTCTATAACATTAAAACCAGCCGCTTGTATCTACACTTACTGTGCACTGTATCAGCTCCACTGACCATATAGGACACTCTGTAGTTCTACTGTTACAGACTGTAGTCCATCTGTGTCTCTGTATACTGTATTACCCTGTTCTTCAATGGTCAGGACCCCCACAGGACCACCACATAGCAAGTATAATGTGGGTGGTGGATCATTCTCAGCACTGCAGTGACACTGACGTGGTGGTGGTGTGTTAGTGTGTGGTGCTGGTGTGTGTGGATCAGACACAGCAGTGCTGCTGGACACCTCAGAGTCCTGTGGGCAGCGTCCTGTATCCACTGATGAAGGACTAGAGGATGACCAACACTGCACTGTGCAGCAGCAGATGAGCTATCGTCTCTGACTGTCCATCTACAAGGTGGAGCAGCAAGGTAGGAGTGTCTAATAGAGTGGACAGTGAGTGGACACAGTGTCTAAACACTCCAGCAGCACTGCTGTGTCTGATTCACTCACACCAGCACCACACACACTAACACACCACCACCACGTCAGTGTCACTGCAGTGCTGAGAATGATCCACCACCAACATCACACCTGCTCTGTGGGGGTCCTGTGGGGGTCCTGACCATTGAAGAACAGGGTAATACAGTATACAGAGAAACAGATGGACTACAGTCTGGACCTGTACACCTACAGAGTGTCCTATATGGTCAGTGGAGCTGATACAATGAACAAAGTCTGGTTTTAATGCTACATCATAGCTAAACGGTGTAGATGACAGTGTGTCAGGAACCACACACACACGTCTATTTGAGATTACTCAACATGCTTTGAGGCAGGTGTGTGTTAGGCATGCGGTTAGCTATGCCTCTGAAGCCTCTGCAAGCTGCATAACCTCTTAACTCTGCACTATGGTGGACCCTGAGATTGAAACCGGTGCTTTACACCATGGCTGAATGCTAATCTGATGTTGTTCTGCGTATGTTCCGTCGCAGGTCGGGAGTACGAGAGCTACCAGCCGCAGTGGTTCTATCAGAGGACGGACCCTCTGACCGGAGAGACTAACTTCGTGTATAAGGGAGGTTACTGGGAGGCCAAAGAGAAGCAGGACTGGAGTATGTGTCCAGACATTTTCTGAAACGCTTTAACTGAACTGGGAGAGGAAAAACAAAGAACGAGGACCGCCGGGACTGACCGACGAAGGCTCAGGAGCACGACTCCCGCCTCAGGAGGCAACAGCAACCATGGCTGTGTGGGACTGTGTGTGTATGTATGTGTGTGTGTGTGTGTGTGTGTGTGTGTGTGTGTGTGTATTTGCACTCGTAACAACAACACAGATCACCACACAGACGCACGGTAATGAAGGGAAATGGAGAGAGTGGGGCGTTCGAGCCGCACAACCTCTCCAAACACTCACCTGAAAGTTGTGTGTATGTGTGAGTGTGTGTTTGCGAGCGAGAAGAAGGGGAGGTGAACACTATTGCCAAGTGCTTGGCCCCCTTGATTGCTTCCAAACCAAATCAGGTGCTCTTTCTTCAGAAACACCTTCTCTCCCCCTCTCTCTCTACGTCTCTCGCTCTCTTATTCTCCCTCCCTCCCTCCGCTCTCTCTTCACTGGAAGACACAGGAGGAGCTTAAAGAAGAAAAGGATGTAGATCAAGTTTAGTTCACCCTGCCTCGTTTGGGTTTTGGCCTATCAGTACCAAACTGTTACATACCTTCGTTGTGCAATTTGCATATCCCAGAGAACGTTAGAACCGGTCCACTGACATGAAAATATAAATTTATTTAATATGCTCGATTGGACACGTGTCTATCATTTCCACCTACAGCACTGTGCAAAAGTCAGAGACCACCCTGTCCTTTATTTGTATGTCCCAGATCTGAATAGCTGTTGGTTATTAAGGTTTTCAGCCTCAGAAAGGCAGTATACATGTATCCGTCAGAACAGTACACAGAAGCCTCACAACTAAACTGGATGCTCAGGTTTTAGTGTGTCCACTCTTCGGCTTTGTTAAAGCTTCCATTCTCTTCAGGAGATTTGCTTTCAGTAGAAGTCTGCAGGGATATTTTGGCACATCTCCAAAAGTTCAGTCTCCGAAGTTGGGAGAAGATGATCAGAGGAAAGCCAGTTACTCAGTCAGGTCTTCTTGACAGCTATACACACTTCAGACCCGTAGAACCAGTGGAAGGATGCATGTGGAAATTTTCCCGTTCCACCTTAAATGCAACAGTCACATCCAGGCGCTGGAGCTTCTTGTTTGTGTTTACTCGTTCCACCTTAAATTGTGAAGCAGTTACGTTCTGGCACCTTCTTGTTTGAATTTTCCTGTTCCATCTTAAGTGGTACAGTTACACTCAGGCACCTCAGGCACCAGACTAGAACTACATCACCACTTAAGGTGTAACAGGAAACTGACAGAGGTCGGTCGCTCCACATGTAGCCCCGCCCCTTCTGTTCGTCCTGGATGCAAGCTAGCGTCGATGCCCCTTGTTACTCTCTTGGCTGCAGGAGTGTTGAGTGGCTTGGTCCGAGTCACTTAGTTTGTTTCCTATTTTTTCAGAGCCAGGGCTGTGTGTCAACAGCTAGCGGAGCGTGAGGAGACATTCACTAAATCTGGTCAGAAAGTATACTGGATTAAGTTTGCTTACTTCGCTTTTAATGGCTGGAGTTTAACTAGATGATGGGTGCTTTCAGGCTTTGGCACAGTGCTCTTAACAATATATTACATAAACACTGCTATTATTATCCGGGCTGAAAGGGAACGGCGTGTTGGTGTAATATATTTTATTGATGTGGAATGACACACACGTCTGAATCAAGGAAGTTTATCCCTTCACAGCGTCTCCTACTTTTAGCCGATAGTGGAAACTTCATGGAAGGCAGCCAGTGTTCTAGGTCCAATCTATAGTCCAGAAAAAGAATCAGTCAGTTTGTTCCCACCCTAATAAGAGTTTTCACCTTTACATTACTC
Organism: Prochilodus magdalenae; assembly: GCA_024036415.1. Lineage (NCBI taxonomy): Eukaryota > Metazoa > Chordata > Actinopteri > Characiformes > Prochilodontidae > Prochilodus > Prochilodus magdalenae. Next base: position 175,778 of record JAMWET010007088.1, on the reverse strand, counting down.
AGAATTTCTCATGGCTGCCCCCAGATGTTTTGTATCTTGTCAAACAAGATGGTAACACAGTAATGCATTTGTTAACATGTAGTAACACATTAATTAACATGTAATAATGCATTATGAACATGTAGTATTGCATTAATTAACATGTAGTAATGCATTAATTAACATGTAATGCATTAAACATGTGGTCATGCATTAATTAACATGTAGTAATGCATTAATTAACATGTAATAAGGCATTATTTAATGAGTAGTAATACATTAGTTAACATGTAGTAAAACATTAGTTAACATGTAATAACACATTAGTTAACGTGTAGTAATACGTTAGTTAATATGAGCAATGGTTACAATGCTTAACTAATGTTAAGTAAACAAACTACATGAATACAAGTAAGAATATTGACATTAGTTAGCCATTGTTAAAGTATTACTTCATGTTAACTAATGCATTACTCCATATTAGTTACTTAACACTTAACATAAAGTTCTATACATCTATATTACACAGCTTCTGAACCAGATTCGTTAACAGGTTAACTTGAAAATTTGGGTTCGCTGGGCTTTTAATATTAACAGAATTCATTTGTGTTTACACTGTAATGAACTCCACGATTACGTACTTAATGCACTTTACTTAACATACTCAACGCATGTAATTAGCATTTCCTTTCCAGCCTGATCTGTTGTATCTGTAGCAGAGCAGTAGTTCCACTGTACTTAGAACCGAACAGAAACACTGATAGTCTGTGGCCTCAGCAAAGAAGCCAACGCAGGAAAACATTGCACTGTAAAACTAATGCACTTTCATTAAACAGCAGCGACAGCTGACTCGCATGACCAGGAGGAGGCACGTCAGTCACCTCTGACCACACATGGATTTCCGTCATGGTGAACACTACGACTACACCAACTACCCCAACGCAGATCAGCACATACAAGGCATGAATACATCTCAGACATCCGCAACTTACTACGATGTAGGACCTTTCACACTCCTGAGAATCACAAGCCGCTAACAGGACACTACATTGCCCCTCCTTCAAGGGTCAGAGTTCAGGCACTGTCCCACTCTTGTGGTCTCCTCGTAGCAACAGGGGTTCCGTAATGTCCACCATCCCGATCAACACAAATGTCACCCTCCCTAATGCATGGGGTAACTCCTCATAGCACACAGCGTCAAATCTCACACAGTTAGGGGCAGCAGCAACACCAGCGGTGCTCCCTCTGGCACCAGCGATGCCTAAGCATGAAAATGTCAGGGAGGTCAGGTCACCTCAACACAAACTTGCACCGAAAAATACACCAACATCACCGAACGTCTCTTTTTAGGAGGTGCCTGTTCCCCACCCTAAGCCCCCGACACGGCCACGCCTCCCGAGCCACGATATAATGGAAGCAGCTATTTGTCGGGGCTTCAACAGGTGTTCTGTTCTTGTTCAGTTCAGTGGCTAAGAATGATCTGTAGGAGCTGAGCACATGCTACAGGTGCAGCAGACACTGCTGAGTATCACCACCAGGAGAATGTTCCTATGGCTAATAATCCTAGCTCCAGAATTCCCAAACACAGCCACATTGTCCCGTCGGACATATCCGTGCCTGTACACAGACTACAGTTCAGTGCTTTCAGTGTTTCACAAGCACACAGTGAAGGTTCGTGTTCCTCTCAGCGACCTGTAGAAGCAGTTTGAGCCGATCCTTTCCATCCTCCACCCACAAATGCATCCTTCCATAGCAGGAGGCCTCCCGTCATTCTGCGCTTGGCGCCATGCCAATTGATTTTGGCTCACGGACATCATTCCATTGAATGATGCATCAAGAGTTCATCCTGAAGCTCAAGTTTGACTCTTGCCCCATGTAGGCTAACGCTGCTGTGCATTGAATTGCCATCATGAGACTGTCAACCATGCTAACTAGCAACACGTGTTGAGTTCAGATGCTAGCCACCAAGCACATAATTTGGCCATTCGATTTTTCCCCGGCAAATGGCCCACCTTCAAAGGCTTACGGCGTAACCAACAAGTTAACCAGATCCCTTTACTGAAGGGTGTGGCTTTGTCCGTATGCCATGCTGAGCCTTATGAGATTTCCCTTTCTATTTTAACCAGTGACTGGTCTCCTCGATCTCTGGCAAAGCACACACGTCAGGCAGGTTCATTTGAGCATGCTCCCCATTTCGGTTGGGTTGCCAGATACCACGTATGTCCCACACAATAACTGAAAGACACGTATTTGATGTGTGTCAGCGTGAAATTCAGAGATTACCTGAAGTAATTATCAGTCGAGAGCACACTGGCTTAAAAGTAGAGAGACTCCCAGGAAAATCAGGAGTGTTGGCAAGTTTGCATATTGTTCCTTTAAACTCATCATTGTTCCTTTAAACCTGAACACTGCTAGACCCGTGTGAATGTCATTCATTTGACATAAAAACTACTAGGCCAATCAGGTCGAATGGGACTGTTGAGCACATTCTGTGAAGCTAGTTCAATGTGGCAATAGCTGCTATGGAGAAATGCAGAGTGGGCGGAGCATGGACAGGTCACATGTCAAATTATTATTATTATTTTTTTTTTTTGTTTGTCCCTAGAGCGTATATACAAGGCCCTCGTATCTCTGGAAGTATTTCAGTTTGAATGAAGTTTGATAACCTCACGCTTCTCAGTATTGGCAGGCCGGATCGGACCCTCCTCTGTCTCTGTGTCTTAAGCAGGCTGGTGAAGTCTCACCTGTCTCTGCGAATGGTACCACGTGAGACTTCACCGACCTCCCACTTTCAAGCGTGAGCGGCGTTTCCTTATTGCTGTTAAGAATGTAGACTTTAGGCCGCAGGTATGCTGCAGCACCTGTCTGGACTCTGTGTGACTATTTTGTGATAACAAGATGAAGATAATTAATAGGATAAATAATATGGTCATAATTAAGTGAAGCGTCGAGTAAATAATGATGCTAATTAAGTAACAACGCTGTGTTTTTTTCGTTTGGGGAGTTTTAAGAAACAGACATTTACTGTAAATGTGTCTTATAAACTGATCTAGCTAGGCAGAGGTTTTAATTTTTTGGACAAGCTTTCGTGGTTTGATTTGAAATTTTAATATTTTGTATTAAAAGAGATTTGCTCACACGATGGGATGCTCTCTCTTTCATTACACCCTCATTATCTAACCAATAGCTGCACCCAGAAGGAGGTGTGGGAGTGCGGTGCTGTTGGTAAGGAAGATAAAGGTGACCAGGATCAATAACTGATGATAAATTTAGACTGATATGATCAATATTTATTGAGCTACACATACAGAAGTCTGTCTCTCAGTATGGCTTCGGGCCGCCATGTTGGCTAACCCAACTAGCCAGACGTCTCGGTATGGAGCTGTAGAGGTTCCTAATGGTGTCCTGTGATAATCCATCCCATGCAGCTTGAACATCCTCACACAGTTCCTGCAGAGGGTGCGGTAGGGGTGGAGGTGGAGGGACACCAGATCTTCTGGACGTGTGACAACAAACCGTTCATCTTGGTCCTGACCACGGTGCCTCCACACATGGATTCGCTGGGCGTCTCCACCAAGACTAAAGCGGGACTCGTCACTGAAGATGACCCGCTGCCATTCTGAGTCACTCCGTGACAGTCTGGTACGACACCACTGCAGTCTTTAATGACGGTGACGTGGTGTTACGGACGCATGTAGTCCTGGGTGGTGCAGCTGTCTACCAATGGTGCTGGCACTAACAGGACGACTCATGGAGGACACCACTTCTTGCTGCATGTCTGCAGTCGGGGCAGTCAGGTACAACGATACGGCCTGTCCTTGCTTACATCACATGTGCGGAGCAAGCATGAGCCCTGATTAATTTTGTCTCACAATAAACCTAGCCACCAAGTTTCATTCCTGTGGGTTGATTCCTTCTGGGTGCAGCTGTGTTTTTGCTGATGAGTGTCTGACTTTATTTTTTTGATGGTGATTTTATTGCTGCATTTGAAGGGGGTGGGGTTTACGATGTGGTGGTGGTGATTCGGGTCATAGAATCACCTGTACGTTTGAATGAAGAGCTTGCGAATGAGCGTGTAGAAGTGTAGAAAAACATTGTAAGCACTGTTAATTTTTCAGAATGTTTCCTTAACCCATACAGTTTATGCCAACTAAGCTGACCAACAGCTTCATGTTACTGCAAAAACAAAAAGGGTTCTTATATTTTTACTTTAAAAATGCAGTTCTGCTGTGGAGCCACACTGGGCAGTAAGTGGCCAACCCCACACGCATGTTACAAATGTGGACCACAAAAGAACGGAAAAAATACATTTAAAAATGGCATATGGGCCATTTAAACCCAGCAGTGAGCCCCAACACCTCTTGGCCTGAGGGATGGTAATAACCTAATAACCACAGCTGCTCTTTATGTCTAAGGTGGCAACATGTAGGGGAGACAGTGAAGGACCATTCAGGAAAACGCAGTTAGCATTTAGCCTTTAGCCTTAGCTTTTTTTAAAGGGCCCATTTGATGGGAAACTGAATCTTCCCATGTTTTCTAAGAGACAGGAGTCATATATCATGTAAACATTATTAAACTCCACTTATGAATTATAAGTTAGGCTACATTAAAGGCTTGCTTTGAACTCTGTGATGTCACAAGAACCAGCTCATTTATATATATGTTATATATAAAGGCTGAATTTCTGAGAGAATAAGGATGGAAAGTGCTGCGGGTAAATTCAAGGTGGAGTTTCTGAAAGGATAAAGGTGGAAAGTGCTGCAGGTGAATTGAAGCTAAGTTACTGAGAGGATAAAGTGGAAGGTCCTGGAGTTAAAGTGAAGCTGAGTTTCTGAGAGAATAAAGATGGAAAGTGCTGCGGGTAAATTCAAGGTTGAGTTTCTGAGAGGATAAAGGTGGAAAGTGCTGCAGGTAAATTAAAGGTTGAGTTTCTGAGAGGATGAAGTGGAAGATGCAGGTGAATCAAAGCTAGGTTTCTGAAAGGGTTAACGTGGAAGGTGCTGGAGTTAAAGTGAAGCTGAGCTTCTAAAAAAAATGAAAAATGGAAAGTGCTGCAGGTGAATTGAAGGTTGAGTTTCTGAGAGGATAAAGTGGAAGGTCCTGGAGTTAAAGTGAAGCTGAGTTTCTGAGAGAATAAAGATGGAAAGTGCTGCAGGTAAATTCAAGGTTGAGTTTCTGAGAGGATAAAGGTGGAAAGTGCTGCAGGTAAATTAAAGGTTGAGTTTCTGAGAGAATAAAGATGGAAGATGCTGCAGGTGAATTAAAGATGGGAGTTTCTGAGAGGATAAAGTGGAAGATGCTGCAGGTGAATCAAAGCTAGGTTTCTGAAAGGGTTAACGTGGAAGGTGCTGGAGTTAAAGTGAAGCTGAGTTTCTGAGGGAATAAAGAAGGAAAGTGCTGCGGTTAAATTCAAGGTGGAGTTTCTGAAAGGATAAAGGTGGAAAGTGCTGCAGGTGAATTGAAGCTGAGTTTCTGAGGGAATAAAGAAGGAAAGTGCTGCGGTTAAATTCAAGGTGGAGTTTCTGAAAGGATAAAGATGGAAAGTGCTGCAGGTGAATTAAAGGTGGAGTTTCTGAAAGGGTTAACGTGGAAGGTGCTGGAGTTAAAGTGAAGCTGAGTTTCTGAGAGAATAAAGAAGGAAAGTGCTGCAGGTGAATTAAAGGTTGAGTTTCTGAGAGGAATGTAAACATGTTTGTTGACTGTTTGAAATGGGCCGTTGGCGGGAAGCGTCCGTTGCTAGGAGCTTCGGTTGCTAAGCGCCCGGCTAAACGCCAATCAAGTCTCTCACAGTTTCTCCCTCACGCGGGACTGAAGCGGCTCAGAGAGACGAACCGTGAGTAGACCCGCACAAACAGCTTCATTTACTGGACTTATATGACAATAAACACCCACAAATCTCAATCTTTACACAGTCTGGAGGCTTTACTCTGCCACAGAAACGGGGTTCGAGGTAAACCTCCGGCTTTTTAAACTTGTCTCGCGCTGTGCGGGGGAATGTTAGACCTTAAAGGGCAGATCCACCGCGTTTTCTAATTTCTCCACAATGTGTTTAAGATGTAAACAAAGCCAGGTCGTCTTCATTTGCATTGTTATTTACCAACACAGACTTTCTTTACGCTGGTGGCAATGACTCCCAAAGGCCACAACACAAATCTCGTAATTGTACATGTTAACAGTGGTAAAGTAGTGCCCAGTCGGGGGTAATCTGGTTTGCCTTAAACTCCTCTCAAATATCCCTTCGCCACGAATGGATTCAAATACACCGATTTAAACTTATCTTAAAGTTTAAACTTAATCCCAAAACTAACACAAAACTTTGTTCTTGGACATTTCTAACCGTTTACTGTAATGGCTTTATCTCTACAATCTTTAATAGGACTATTTTGGCCATAAACAGCCTCTTATGTATCCCTCCGCCATGAATGGATTCAAATACACTGATTTAAACTTAACTTAAAGTTTAAATTTAATTGTAAAACTAACATAAAACTTAACATAAAGTTTAAACTTAATCCCAAAACTACGTTCTCTGACATTTCTAATCATTCCCTGTACTAACTTTCTGTCAGTGAGCTTTTATAGGCTTCAAAGACGTCTGGTTTCATTCACTGCCACTGTAAACAATTCTGAGCAGCACGTTTCCTCCTTAAAGGCATCATCCAGAAGGAGCTTTAGTCTGAACGTAGCAGGGCAGAATGCTCAGACATTTTTTGGCCATGTTCAAGTTAACGGCCGTGGAATTTATGATCCCCTTTTGTCTCCAGAGGCCTGCAGTGTTTACCGGTTCGGCTCCTGATCTCTGGGCAACAGAGCCAAAAGCCGACCCCCTCTCCCCTCCCCCATCCCACCAAACCTGCTTCATCAGCTAAACAGCAGAGATTAAAGGGCAACTCAAAAACAAGTTTTGATGATTAAAAAAAACTCATTCCGAGTGGTCTGATGGTGAGATGGTTCGTTGAAGAGGCTCTGATTTCTTTACAGTGGTGGTGAAAGTATAAGATATCAAGATAAATAAATCTCTTTTTGGGTAAAGAAATAAAAATATAAAAAATAACTATACAGATTTACATGTTTAATTGTGCAGAGATATATCCCACAGTTACTGAAAGATACTGCACAGTTACTGTTCTCTTATACCGGCTACATAAATACTGATGATCGTGGCAGGTGATGTACAGGTGATGTACAGGTGGTTTATACTAGCTGTACAGGTGATGTACAGGTGATGTACAGGTGATGTACAGGTGGTTTATACTAGCTGTACAGGTGATGTACAGGTGATGTACAGGTGGTTTATACTAGCTGTACAGGTGATGTACAGGTGATGTACAGATGGTTTATACTAGCTGTACAGGTGGGATACAGGTGATGTACAGTTGGTTTACAGGTGATGTTACAGGTGGTTTACACGCGATGTACAGGTGATCTACAGGAGATATACAGGTGGTATACAAGTGATATTCTGGTGATATACAGGTGGTTTACACATAATGTACAGATGGTTTATACTAGCTGTACAGGTGGGATACAGGTGATGTACAGTTGGTTTACAGGTGGTTTACACGCGATGTACAGGTGATCTTCAGGAGATATACAGGTGATCCACAGGTGGTTTACACGTACAGCTGATATACAGGTAATGTACAGGTGGTATACAGCTGACATACAGGTGATGTACAGGTGGTATACAGCTGATATACAGGTGATGTACAGGTGGCATACAGCTGATATACAGGTGATGTATAGGCGGTTTACACATGATGTACAGGTGGTATACAGGTGATGTACAGCAGATATACAGGTGGTGTACAGGTGGTATTGGGGTGATGTACAGGTGGTATACAGCTGACATACAGGTGATGTACAGGTGGTATACAGCTGATATACAGGTGATGTACAGGTGGTATACAGCTGATATACAGGTGATGTATAGGCGGTTTACACATGATGTACAGGTGGTGTACAGGTGATATTTAGGTGATATTCAGGTGATATGCAGGTAGTATACAGGTAATGAAGTGCAGCAGCAAATATTGCATCATAATTGGTCATCTATAAAATGTATAGATAGAAATGGGGAGCCTAACAGCAGTAGGGAGAAAAGAGCTGCGGTATCCTCCTTACCACACCGCAGGTGGAGGAGCCTGTCACTGAAGGAGCTGGCCAGTGCTGCGACTGTCTCTTGTATGAAGTGTTCTCCATTATGGACGCCAGCTTGGCCAACATCCTCCTCTTCCCAACTACCTCCAACGCACAGCCCAGAACTCAACCTGCCTTCCTGATCAGCTTGTCCGTTTTTAGAGGCGGTTGTTTGGTTTCATTAACACCACAGGGAGCAGTTTTGACTAAGTGGATCACTCTAGAAAGGTGCATTTCAAACCAAGCCAGAATTAATGAACTGATTAATTACATATGCAGGAATAAAACACACAATATGAACAAATTACATAAGGACAGTTCTCTTAAATAAACGACCACTGTGTTAACATGATTGTACCTGATGAGCTAAATTAAAATAAGTGAATAAGTATATAAAGTAACAAGAAATAAAAAGACAATAAAATCAGGCATGTGTCCATATGGGCAATAGTGTGCCCAACTGACCAATTCTTTGATGTAAGAGTGTCTGAACATTGACGTGGCCTTGATCCAGAAACTTGTCCAGTCCATGCCAAACCCAATCACAGCTGTCGTTGGTGCTGATGGAGGTATTACCATGCTATTAGGTGGGTTTCAGGGGGCTCTTTTTTTTTTTTCTTTTTTTGGTCCGATGAGCTCATGTATATAATAATAATAATAATAATAATAATAATAATAATATCTTATCCATCTAATGCATTAGCATGCTCTGTTTACTGCGTGTGTTGTAGGTCATGGAAGCTGGAAACCATGGAGGAGCTGTGGATGAGGCTGAAGACACAGACGAGCTGCTCTGCACTGGTCAGCCTAGCATTCTGGACTCTGACCTTGTGTAGTTTAAGGACATGTGCTCGGTCAGCTTTAACCGACATTGAGCACTGTCTGGAGCTGCACATCTCCTCCTCTAATAACGCCTCCACGGTTCTCACAGGCTAACCCTTTCTCGTTGTAACAGCACCCATTCATTGTGGTTTAATACTCCCTGCCCTGTTGTTTCTCCTTTCTCAGACGTGGACGGAGAGATGGTCAGTGATTTTGGTCCAGCTGCTCTGCCCCGAGACCACTGTGACCTCCTGCTGGATGCCATCGATGCTCATCTCAGCTGTCTGCAGGTCAGACGACCTCTACTCAATAATAACAGCTTTATTTATAGTAGGCCTCGGAGACGTCTGACGATAAAGAGCCCAATACTCTCTCTAATGAAATGATGATTAGTGATTTATGATCAGCAAACTTGACTTCATGGATTCTTGAATTTATGACAGATAAACAGCCTCAGTAGAAATGTAGTGTATCGTGTTTCCAGGACTCGGACTAAGACACTCTGTCCTGCATTGTGCACCATTAACTGTGCAATATGGGGAATTTCCTTTATCCCACATTGTCAGTATCAGCGCCTGTTTTAGTGTTGGAGCCTTGGATAATGGGCACCCACAGTGCAGGTCTTGGTGCTCCATCAAGCTCTGTAGTTTAACCCTGTCGTTTAATGTGTGTTATGTCTTTAGATTCACAGTCATGACCAAGTCAATGGAGCCAAGACGGAAGCCTTCCTGAGTGCAGGTAGACCCACATTCCCTCAGAACCACATATGCTGAGGTACTCTGCCGATTGTTCACGATGCCGGAATAATCCAATGTAAGCAAAACCACTCAGATTGTTTGGTGTGAAATGTGCTGGTTAGAAGATGGTGATATGAACCAGATGTCAACAAACAGTGGACACCACACCTGACCCTGGAGATCCACCTCCCTGATATACCCAACTACTTTTCCAGCTTATTAACTTCTTCAGAAGGTCTGGATTGGCTGAATCAGGTGCACTAGAGGAAGGAAGGTTGGGACTAACTTCTGCTGAAAAAGTCAAGTCACATCAAGAGGCTATTATTGTCATTCCACCCATGTACAAGTGCACAGTGGAGGGAAAGGAAAGTGAGTGAGTGTGTAAGTGGAGGGAGGAAGAAAGAAAGAAAGGAAAAAGAAAAGTCTGGACGGTCATCCCCAAAGCTGGTGGCTTTGCGAATTCAGCATGTGGTGTACATGTCCATGATGGAGGGGAGAGAAACCCAGATGATCTTCTCAGCTGTCCTCACTATACGCTGTAGGGTGTTGCAGTTGGAGACGGTGCAATTCCCAAACCAGGCGATGATGCTGCTCGGGATGCTTTCCACAGTCCCCCTGTAGTACATGGTGAGGATGGGAGAGGGGAGATAAGTCGCTTTCAGTCTCTTCCGGAAGTAGAAAACAGACCATGGCTATGAAAACCCTGCCTGATGTCTGCAACACAGTTTTGAGATGTTTGTGGCCTAGAATCCATTTTCAAAAGCTTTAATTGCCAAGACAAAAATAGTCATATTATTATGACCAGCTAAAATCCAGAGTAGCCGCTGTGTGCAGCACAGACAGCAGCTAGATGGGCTGGGAGTGACTCAGAAAGTTCCTTGTGGGTTGTCCCAGGTATGTGGAGCCATGCTTACTGCAGTGGATCCATCAGCTGCCGAAAGGGGGCTTGAGGGAGGATCCATAGAGTGAAGACAACAATCGAGGTGGTCCCACAGGTAGTCAAATGGGTGGAATTAGGTTCCAGGGTAGTACTTGAAAGTCTTGGTCATGCTCTTCCAACCAATGTGGGACATTACTAGCCATGTAGCATGTCTCATTGTTGGCATGTCTTGCTGCAAGGTCCCATCCTCCCCAGTTGTATTGGTGTACCAACTTTCTGTGACGATGGATTCATATTCAAATCGGTTGAGAATGCCTTCCACGTGGGCAAAAGTGCTTTGTGCTAACAATGTGCGAAGTATGAAGTGGTCATAACAATGTGACTTGACTGTGTAAATCTTGACTGTCTATATTTGTGTTCTAGACATTGTGTTTATCCCCTGGTTCCCATCACCACCACTGTAAAGACGTTTGAATGTTTTGCCACAAAAAGCCATTCCACATCAAACCACTCAGCAATCCCAACCATTGAATTATGTGGGAACTTGGTTTGGGTGGCATTCTCCTTTAAAATGCTAATCTGGGAGATCCCACTCTCTTCGCCCAAGGAGGATGCTGGCACTGTGCTTAGTATGTTCTCCTACCTGTTAAAACGTCACTGTTAGTTCCTCCTATTTTTTTTTTCCTTGTGTGCTTTCTTTCAGGTTCTCTTGACAGGAGTAATTCTGCGAGTAAAGACACCGGCCTGGGCAGTTCTGTCCCTTCCACTGATAAAGCAGCCTCTACCCCTGATGAGTCCAACTCAGATCATCCAGATCTCTTCCCAGGTGACATCAGAGGGATGCTGGTGGCATCGTATTCACAATGGATCCGGTGCCACCTGTTACTCTAACCTGCCTGTTTGTTTTTCCTTGGTCACAGTGGAGGTCAGCAGGGGCAGGGTGGAGCCAGCTGAGCAGCAAGATGAGAACCATGAGGAACATGGTGGACTGTCCATTAACACCTTTTGGCAGACAGCAAGAACCAGAGGACCCAGGGACTCCAAGAGTGAGCAGTGTCTCTGGAGATTGGAAAGACTGCTGGGTACTAGCACTAAGGTAATAATAATAATAATAATAATAATAGACCTTCGTGTTATTACATTCCCTTGTTTTAAGTAGTGCTAGACAAACCTGATTGTATTTACGTATAAGCTCACCAGACAAAAATGAGTCATCTGTGAAATAGCGTGTTACACCTCCATCAGCACCAATAACAGCTGGGATTGGATTTGGCATGGAATGGACAAGGTTCTGAATGTAGCCTCATCAATTGTGTAGTTGGGCCAGATTTGGTGGAAGCCTTCCCTGGCCCAATTCCAAAGAGAATTCCCTGTAGACTGGGATTTTATCCACTGCTGGTAGACCCGTATGACCGTACGCTTCCATACACCTGCAGATTCAGCTACTTCCTTCACACTATGGTCTTTGGCCACGCCCACATGCCCAGTCACTCCTTTTAGCCAATCATTAACATCTGCTCTGGAGTCATTTTCCACACATGGAACCAGACACTGCACTGTAGCACCTCTTCCCAATCTATTAATCCTGTCACTCATATTTGGTCGGTGAGCTTATACATTTTTGTTTATACTGTATGATTGTTTAGGTAGTGCTCTAATGAAGTCCAGTAATGATGCTAATGCATGACAGGTAGGAGTGAGGGAGACGGAAGAGGAGGACAGTGTGTGCACAGAGGATTTCAGTGCAAGATTCAGGGAGGAGATGCTGGAACTGCAGGAGGCGAATGCGGGCGGAGCAGGTAGCCTGATCTCTAGTGGGTTTAATGATTAGTAGTTTCCTGTAGATGGATGGATGGATGGATGGATAGATGGATAGATGGATAGATAGATAGATAGATGATAGATAGATAGATAGATAGATAGATAGATAGATAGATAGATAGATACTTCATTGATCCCAGAGGGAAATTCAAGAAATCTATACATCTGTAGTAATGAAAGACACAAGCAGCTTATGTGGAGCTGAACTGACAGCGGCCTACCTGCAGGAGGCAGCAGTAGAGCTATAAATACGTATAGATTTTTAAGGTGAAAATCTTCACTGATGTTGAGCGATGTATAGATCTGTGAGAGAACTCTGTCATTACTTCCTCAGGCACTGCTCCAGATGCAGCCAGCATCAGCAGCGACACCGGGCTCCTTACTGAATCCCAAATCGTGCCGAACGAGAACACAGGCCAGAACTCCGGTGGGAATTGTCCAAAATTAGGCATCAAACACCTAGCAGGTATCTCACAGCTTTACTCTAGCTTTTAGTGAACCAGATAATAATAGCAGCCACAACAACAACAACAATAATAACTAGAAAGGGAAAGTTCATGAACGAACTTTAAGTTGGCTTGTAAAAGTCTTACGTTTATTACGTTGAAACGTTTAAAAAGCTGAACTACCTTAAAAGCTAAAATACCTTAAATTAACTGCAACTTAAATTTCTTTTCCACCTTAAATTCACTCCTAACACCTTAACTTCACTGCCACCTTAAATTTCCTGCCACCTTAAGTAACTTATTGCCACATTTAATTCTCTACCACCTTAAATTTCCTCCTACCCTATAAATTCCCTGCCACCTTAAATTCATTTCAACCTGAAATTCACTCATACCACCTTAACTTCACTTCCACCTTAAATTTTCCGCCACCTTAAATTTACTCATACCACCTTAAATTCCCTGCCACGTTAATATTCGCTCGTACCACCTTAACTGCCACCTTAAATTTCCTGCCACCTTAAATTCACTCGTACCAGGTTAAATTCCCTGCCACCTTAAAATAACTCCTACCACCTTAACTTCACTGCCCCCTTAAATTCACTCATACCACCTTAACTTTACTGCCACCTTAAATTCCATTCCACCTTAAATTCACTTCCACCTTAAATTCATTTCCACCTTAAATTCCCTCATACCACCTTAAATCCCATTCCACCTTAAATTCACTCGTACAACTTTAACTGCCAACTTAAAGTCAGTGTCACCTTAAATGCACTCCTACCACCTTAAATTTCCTGCCACCTTAACTTTAGTGCCGCCTTGAATTCATTGCCACCTTAAACTCACTTATACCACCTTAAATCCCATTCCACCTTAAATTCACTCGTACAACTTTAACTGCCAACTAAAGGTCAGTGCCACCTTAAATGCACTCCTACCACCTTAAATTTCCTGCAAAATTTCGTGGTTCTAGGTCAAAAACTGTAGGAGGAGTAGCTGTTTAAATTTTCAGTATAGAATAATAATAAGAAGAAGAATAAGAAGATTACGAAGAACAGTAAGCAGGGCTCTAGACTAACTTTTTGAACTGGTTGCACTGGTGCGCCTAACGTTTTTTCTTAGGTGCACCAGCACCAAAGTTAGGTGCACCCAAATTTTCAACTGCATCACATTCAGAACAGCAGTTTTACATGTTCGTTTTTTCTTTTTCATTTTATTCGCTGTCCATATAGGCAATATTGACTTGTAAATGATTACCTAACAATGTGGTCAGCATAAAGTTTTTTATTTGAAGCACAATTCTACAGTAAAGGTAACACTTGGGCAGTGCATTTTTTGGGCGTGTAATGTGTTTGATAGATGCGTTGTGCTTTTTTAGCGCTTCAATTCTAAATGTATTAGAACCAGTCACAAACGCACTACTGCCGGCCATGGTCTTCCCACACTCCTTACAGTCAGTGCAGGCTGTGACTCGGTGTCGATCGTATGTGGCTAGTTATCTGATGCCGTCTCCGGACCAGGGCTCGACATAACCAGCGCTCTGACACGGAGCCATCAGCCTCCCAGGTTAACAATTTTCGAACGGACCAGGCCTGAACTGAACATTCTTAACCAAAATGTTGTAAATCATTCTTTTCGCCGTCTCTCGCCATCCGCGGCTACACCCGCTCTGTTTACCTGACGGGCCTAGGCTACTCACCGCTCTGTCTGACTGCTAGTGTTGTGTCGTTCGCGAACGATTCGTTCGAATGAACGAATCATCTGAGTAAACATAACGAACCGAATCACTTCCTCAGCTGATTCGACTCAGCAGCGACCGTGCAGGCCGGCAGGGAAACTGCTATGTGGGCTATGTGAGCTCCCGTTCACTTAATGATTCGTTTACTGAACGTACTATCACTCAGTGCTAAAGGCGCTCCGGGGTCCCGCCCTTCGCTATCTTTGATTGGTTTAGACCACGAAATGAGCCTAATGTGTGTCTGTTTTTAACCACAGGAAGACTTTCAGAGTCGCGAAGACTTTTTCTTTTTTCCCCTATCGAAAGGCTGGTCGCACTGGTGCGACCTCAGATTTTTTTTGGTCGCACAATTGAGAAATTAGGTCGCATGTGCGACCAAATTGGTCGCACTCTAGAGCCCTGGTAAGTTGGCTTTTACAAGCCAACTTAACTAGAAAAGTGCATTTCCTGAAGGAAACGCTGGATGGTTGTGCAGCTTGCTCGGTCAGGAACGAGGGATGAGTAAAGGAGTGCGGGTCGGTATGCCTGTGGTTTAGCGTCTGGGGGCCTGCCCTTAGTAAATACGTGAGGTTTGGTGCGTCTCGGGCAAACAAAAGCATTACTGCTTGGTTCGGGTCGAAAATTACTGGGACTCTATGGGAGGAACGAGGGATGAATGAACGACAGATAGATGAGTGTGGGTCAGTATGGCTGTGGGTCAGTGTTTAGGGACCTGCCCTTAGTGTGCATCCGATTTTGTGTCTCTAGGTCGAGTGGAAGTGTGTTAGATAGGAACGCGTTTTTTGATTCCATTCATTCTCTATGGGAAAAAATTCCGGGAAAATTCCTCGGAATTCAGAATCCATGCATTCTCTTGGCAGAAACATTCTTAAAAAGGTCCAGGAACCAAGACCCCCGGATTTAACCCTTTTGACTGAACATTTCTGTGTGTGCTTTGATCCTAATGTATCTCTCATTCCTCTATAGGAGTTCCCATGAGGAGTTTTGACTCTGTCACTATAGACAGTGATCTGGACTCTGTATGCACAGACCGCATACGGTGCCATCTGCAGAGTACTCTACACAACAGGACAGGTACTGAAGAAGTGTGTCTGTGTGTCTGTGTGTGTGTGTTGGGGGATGCTCTGTAATGCAGCCAGACTGTTTTATTTAAGTTATAAGCCCAGCAGAAGAAAATGTGTCCCCGAGTTCAGGCTCCAGCAGATGGCGCTGTATGAGGATGATGGGGCTATAAATACCTGTGGGGTGTGAGTGACGGGATCCATAGATTAAGAAAAGAGGTGCTACAGTGCAGGGAATGTCTCGTTCCATGTGTGGAAAACGCTCCAGAGCAGATGTTAATGATTGGCTAAAAGGAGTGACTGAGCATGTGGGTGTGGCCAAAGACCATAGTGTGAAGGAAGTAGCTGAATCTGCAGGTGTATGGAAGCAGCGTACGGTCATACAGGTCTACCAGCAGTGGATAAAATCCCAGTCTACAGGGAATTCTCCTCGGAATTGGATCAGGCAAGGTATCCACCAATTCTGGACCAACTGACCAATTCTTTGGTGTAAGAATGTTTAAACATTGATGGGGCTACATCCAGAAACTTGTCCAGTCCATGCCAAATTCAATCCCAGCTGTTACTGGTGCTTGTGGAGGTGTTACAGGCTATTAGGGTCACAGGGGACTCAGGGGGACACGGGATTTTTTGCCTGGTGAGCTTATATTGACTACTTTATAAGCTGCTTCTGGCCAAGAGATTATTTTTCCATATATACTTGTCCCTGAAATTCTGTGTTCCATTACGTAACATTGCAGCACTGGAGATGTTGGTGCAGAGTGGATCCTGTGCTAGACGACTCAAAACCACACAACAGCCAGAAACCCAAACACTCAGGTAGCTGCTGTTAACAGTACAGAGTATGTTTTTATTCAGTAAAATTGAGGCCTCCTTTTTCATGGCCGTGTCTGTCTCTCTCTCTCTCTTCCTCTCTGTGTTTGTTAGTTCTGATGATGAAAGAGCGGCTGGAGGAGAGAATATTGAGTGTGTAAGACGGTACAGATCACCGAGAGCCTCAACCAGCGGCCAAAGAAGAGAGAAAAGGAACCAAAGCAGGAAGCACAGCTCTACTACCTCTGCACCCACTATCACTGTAAGACACTCTCTCAGTCCCGAGTCAGATACCACTCCTCATTTCCAGTTTAATTTCCAGTCAATATTGTTGTTTACGTACAAGTAATTATTCTTTCCGGAGATTCTAACAGAAACTGGTCTCTTTGTAAGAGCCAGTAAATGACCAGAACTATCTGAACGGGCTTGTTTGAGTGGTGAGAAGCAGGAAATGTTATGAGGTGAACTTTGGTGGTGCGACTGTGGATTCCTGAAAATAGTGGAAGCTGTAATGAAGGTAGAGAGTGGACACACTGTACTGCAACACTTAACTGAACATTTATTATATACAGTGGGGTGCGACAGTTTGGACAGCTTTGTTAATTTTCCTGATTTACCTTATAAAACATTGATTGTTTGGATAAAAAAAAATCCGGGGGGACAAACACAGTGATGTTTGAGAAGTGAAATGAAGTTTATATGATTTAAAAAAGTGTTCAATAATTGGGTAAACAAAAGTAGGCAGGTGCATAAATTTGGGCACTGTTGTCATTTTATTGATTTCAAAACCTTTAGAACGAATTATTGGAACTCAAATTTGGTTTGGTAAGTTCAGTGACCCTTGACCTCCATACACAGGTGACTCCAATTATGAGAAAGGGTATTTAAGGGGGGCAATTGTAAGTTTTTCTCCTCTTTGCATCTTCTCTGAAGAGTCACAGCATGGGAGTCTCAAAACAACTTTCAAATGACCTGAAAACGAAGACTGTTCAGCGTCATGGTTTAGGGGAAGGATACAGAAAGCTATCTCAGAGATTTCAGCTTTCAGTCTCCACTGTGAGAAACATTGTGAGAAAATGGAAGACGACAGGCACAGTTCAAGTCAAGGCTCGAAGTGGCAGACCAAGACAAATCTCGAATAAACAGAAGCGATGGATGTTGAGAACAGTCAGAGTCAACCCCCAGACCAGCACCAAAGACCTACAACATGATCTTGCTGCTGATGGAGTCACTGTGCATCGTTCAACTATTCGGCGCACTTTACACAAGGAGATGCTGTATGGGAGAATGATGCAGAGAAAGCCTTTTCTCCGCCCACATCACAAACAGAGCCGCTTGAGGTATGCTAAAGCACATTTGGACAAGCCAGCTTCATTTTGGAATAAGGTGCTGTTGACTGATGAAACTAAAATAGAGTTATTTGGGCATAACAAGGGCCGTTATACATGGAGGAAAAAGAACACAGCACTCCAAGAAAAACACCTGCTACCTACAGTAAAATTTGGTGGTGGTTCCATCATGCTGTGGGCTGTGTGGCCAGTACAAGGACTGGGAATCTTGATAAAGTTGAGGGACGCATGGATTCCAATCAATATCAGCAGATTCTGGAGACCAATGTCCAGGAATCAGTGACAAAGCTGAAGCTGCACCGGGGCTGGATCTTCCAACAAGACAACGACCCTAAACACTGCTCAAAATCTACTAATGCATTCATGCAGAGGAACAAGTACAACGTTCTGGAATGGCCATCTCAGTCCCCAGACCTGAATATTATAGAAAATCTGTGGTGTCAATTAAAGAGAGCTGTCCATGCTCGGAAACCATCAAACCTGAATGAAGAGAGATGCTTTGTAAAGAAGAATGGTCTACAATACCTTCAGCCACAATCCAGACTCTCATTAGAAGCTATAGGAAGCATTTAGAGACTGTTATTTCTGCGAAAGGAGGATCTACTAAATATTGAGTTAAGGTTTTTTTTAGTTGCCTAATTTTGTTTAGACAATTATTGCACACTTTCTGTAAATCATATAAACTTCATTTCACTTCTCAAATATCACTGTGTTTGTCCCCTATATGATATATTTAACAATGTATAACATATATATTTTAACAATATATATATAACAAATCAAATAACAAATAAGCCTTAAACTTAATATCTGGAGTAGTTTTACTTAATTATGTTTTCACCAGCTGCTGAAGTCTGATTTTATTTCTGTATTTAAAGTGTAGAGTGCTGCAAAAAACACTGTATTGGGAAATAAAACTCTGTAGTTGTGTTTAGTACATACTATACACCATAAATGCTCTATTTCCTGGAAATGATCCTGCAATAATTTCTTTGCTGTATACATTTTGTTTGTGTGTTTGTTTCAGGGCAAAGAGAAGCAGGATGGCAAACTCAGAACAGAGTTCAGTGACTTGGGATTGACGCTTGTCGGACTTCAGCAGCAGAAAGCGGTACATCCCTGGCTGGTTTTCTTTACCCTGTTGTTTATCCCTGTTATCGATAGAAATGGAGGCGGTGTTTCACCGTGGCTGAATGTAAACGCAGCTGACTCATGTTTGGTGAAGTGTGTGGTGAGGTACTGTGTTTTTAGGTTAGGTTGTGTTTTGCTTCCCACAGGCCGCAGCACGGGTGTTGGAGAGACTGAGGGAGGACGTGGAGGAAGCGGAGAGAGAGCGACACACACTGCAGCTCAGTGTAACTCAAACCAGAACTCATGCTCAGCTTCTCCGGTACATGACACATCAGCCTTCACATCATCCGATTACACAGGATTTCACAGTTTAAAAAAAAAGCTATTTAGCAGAACAGGATTCCACGTATTAACGTATATTCCACGGATAACTCCACATTTTAAAGTACACTTCCTTTTTAAAGTGGGGTAAAGCATTAAGCTTTCCCCCTCTGAAACTAAGGGGCTCTAGGCCCATCCCAGATAAGCAGCTCCAGAGCATTTGTCCTACACCAAACTCTACAGTCGGCACAATGCAATCAGGGGGCAGGAGCTTGAGGTCAGGGAACCAGCCTTGTGACTGGAGGGTTGCCCTGAACTGACAGTAACGATTGAGGTGCCCTTGAGCCAGGCACCTAACCCCCAACTGCTCCCCGGGTGCCGTGGATAGGGCTGCCCACCGCTCCGGGTGAGTGTGCTCACTGCCCCCTAGTGTGTGTGTTCACTAGTGAGTGAGTATGTGGGTGCTCTACTTCATGGATGGGTTAAATGTGGAGGACAAATTCAAATGCCTCACCCATTTGATTTTAGGTCAGGTAACATTCTCCTCATTCAACTCAGACTCATCCATCAGACTGCCAGACAGACAGAACGATAAAACAGACATGTGTCCACTCCTCCAAAGTTCAGTGACTGTGCTTTACACCACTCCATCCAACGCTTGGCATTGTGCTTGGTGATGTAAGTCTTGAAGCTCCCAGTGCAGAATTCTCCTGCTGATGTCTGCTGGCATTAGCCACACCCAGACTCGTCCATCAGACTGCCAGATAGAGAAGTGTGATTGGTCACTCCAAAGAACACGTATCCACTGGTCTAAAGTTCAGTGGCGGTGCTTTACACCACTCCATCTGGCGCTTGCCCTTGTGCTTGGTGATGTAAGGCTTGCATGCAGCTGTTCAGCCATGGAAACCCAAGCTATATAGCTCCCGGTGCACAGTTCTCCTGCTGATGTTAATGCCAGAGGAGGTTTGGAGCTCTGCAGTTACTGTGTCAGCAAAGTGCTGGCAACATCCTCAGCACACTGCGACCCTGCTTTATGACTTTGCGTTGGCTCCTAAACATTTCTAGTTTTTTAATAAAACCGCTCACGGTAAATTGGGTTATCTAGAAGGAAAGAAAGCACTTTAGAGCGACCCATCCTTTCACTGATGTCAAGAAAGGCAGACTGAATGGCTGGGTGCTTCATTGTATACCCCTGTAAAGCAAAAGGACTAAATGAAACACCTGGATGACATGATTAAGAGGTGTGTCCCAATACTTTTGTCCATGTAGTGTATGTGTGTTGCAGGAGTGAGCTGCACAAACTCCAGACTCAGAGGGACCTGTGTGTGAAGGAGGTCAGGGCACTGCAGGAGGACCAGGCTGCCTTACAGAGACACACAGCCGCTTGTTGCTATGGCTCCAGTCCTCACAAGGTAGAACATGTGAGCGCCATTTACTTTCCCATCTGAGCTTCTCAGTGAGCACTACGTGTCCAGTCTCTTCAATAAAACATTCTATTCATCCGTCCTCTGTCCTAACATTCCCCCTTCCTCCCATCCCTCTATCCCTTCACCATTTTTTCCTCAGCACATGAACAGCAGCTGCGTATCTGTGTTGGAGAGGGAGGAGATGGACCGTCTGCTGGACAGCGCCAAATCAGAGCTGTTCTCAGAACAGAGGCGGTTCAGGAAAAAACTGGACTCCATGCAGGAGGTACCTCCGCAAACATGAACAAAAGGACAGGACACAGTAAAGAAAGAGTGAGCGGAAGTCTGGATTAAAAGTCTAGCTGAACATGTGTGTTTCTTGACCATTACTGCAATTCTGATTTACATTTGAATAAACACGGATGTGTTACTGATGTTCTCCTAGACGTTCTGTGATCTCCCTCCCTCTCTCTCTCTTTCTCTTTCTCCTTTTCTCACTCTCTTTCTCTCTCCCTTTCTCTCTCTCTCTCTCTTCGCTCTTTCTTTCTCACTTTCTATTTATCTTTCTTACTCCCTCCCTCCCTCTCTCTTTCTCATTCTTTTTCTGTCCCTTCCTCTTTTACTTCCACTTTTTTCACTCACTTTCTTTTTTCCCTTTTTTCTTTCTCTCTCTATCTCTTTTTCTCTCTTTCACTTTCTTTCTCTCTTTCTTATTCCTCCTCTCTTTCTCTTTCTCACTTACTCCCTCTATAGTATTTCTTTTTCTCACTCACCGTCTTTTTCTCTTTCTCTCTTTTCTCTCTCTCTCACTCACTCCCTTTCTTTTTCTCTCTCACTGTCTCTCTCTTTTTTTTCTTATCTCTCTGTCTTTCTCTCTCTTTCTTTCTTTCTCACTCACTTCTTCTCTCTCTCTGTAGTACAGCTGTGCTTTATTGGCTTGAGTAGTAGTAAGATACACTGTTACTAAAGCTTTTAACTATACATGAATAAGAGAAATATAAAATTACAGCATTTAGAACAACAGAAATCAAGATAATCAGGATCAGTGAAGACAAACGAGAATAGAAATATACAAATGTAATTTTTAAATCAATCAATCTCTTTTTCTCTCTCTCTCTCTCTCTCAGAGGCTGGAGGAGGTGACTCAGGAGCTGGAGCAGAGTGAGGAGCAGAGCAGGAGCCTCAGAGAGAAATGCTTTGGACTAGAAGAGAAACTGACCTCAGTCATCAAACACAGAGACGAGCTACAGCAGGTAGGTCCCAGTCTCGCCTACATCTCTGGGTTGTTCTGTTTGCCTATGTCCAGCCCCTTCCTGTGTGTCTCAGTCTGTACAGAGTGAACGAGTAGAGCAGGAGAACAGGCTGGGGGCTCTGGAGAAGATCATTGCCCAGAAGGAGCTGCTTCTGCTGAACATGCAGGAGGAGAAGAGCTCCCTTCAGATGGAGCTCACAGCCGTCAGAGAGAAGCAGAGTGAGAAGCTTGCTGCCACATTAGCCCAAGCACAGAAAGAGAAGGTACTAACAAGACACTAGAGTTGATGAAGAGTCCTGTTCCAGAAATGATAATAGGACATTAGAGCCGTAATAAACCATGCTCCTGTTACTCTCCATACTTCAGTACATCTGAAGGTACATACTTTAGTACTGTTACTCTCCATACTTCAGTACATCTGAAGGTACATACTTTAGTACTGTTACTCTCCATACTTCAGTACATCTGAAGGTACATACTTTAGTACTGGTACTCTCCATACTTCAGTACATCTGAAGGTACATACTTTAGTACTGTTACTCTCCATACTTCAGTACATCTGAAGGTACATACTTTAGTACTGTTACTCTCCATACTTAAGTACATCTGAAGGTACATACTTTAGTACTGTTACTCTCCATACTTAAGTACATCTGAAGGTACATACTTTAGTACTGTTACTCTCCATACTTAAGTACATCTGAAGGTACATACTTTAGTACTGTTACTCTCCATACTTAAGTACATCTGAAGGTACATACTTTAGTCCTGGTACTCTCCATACTTAAGTACATCTGAAGGTACATACTTTAGTACTGTTACTCTCCATGCTTAAGTACGTCTGAAGGTACATACTTTAGTACTGTTACTCTCCATGCTTAAGTACGTCTGAAAGTACATACTTCAGTACTGTTACTCTCCATACTTAAGTACGTCTGAAGGTACATACTTCAGTACTGGTACTCTCCATACTTAAGTACGTCTGAAGGTACATACTTTAGTACTGGTACTCTCCATACTTAAGTACGTCTGAAGGTAAATACTTTAGTACTGTTACTCTCCATACTTAAGTACATCTGAAGGTAAATACTTTAGTACTGGTACTCTCCATACTTAAGTACGTCTGAAGGTACATACTTTAGTACTGTTACTCTCCATACTTAAGTACATCTGAAGGTACATACTTTAGTACTGTTACTCTCCATGCTTAAGTACATCTGAAGGTACATACTTTAGTACTGTTACTCTCCATGCTTAAGTACATCTGAAAGTACATACTTTAGTACTGTTAATGCTTAAGTACATCTGAAAGTACATACTTCAGTACTGTTACTCTCCATACTTAAGTACATCTGAAGGTACATACTTCAGTACTGGTACTCTCCATACTTAAGTACGTCTGAAGGTACATACTTCAGTACTGGTACTCTCCATACTTAAGTACGTCTGAAGGTAAATACTTTAGTACTGGTACTCTCCATACTTAAGTACATCTGAAGGTAAATACTTTAGTACTGGTACTCTCCATACTTAAGTACATCTGAAGGTACATACTTTAGTACTGTTACTCTCCATACTTAAGTACATCTGAAGGTACATACTTTAGTACTGTTACTCTCCATACTTAAGTACATCTGAAGGTACATACTTTAGTACTGTTACTCTCCATGCTTAAGTACATCTGAAGGTACATACTTTAGTACTGTTACTCTCCATGCTTAAGTACATCTGAAAGTACATACTTCAGTACTGTTACTCTCCATACTTAAGTACATCTGAAGGTACATACTTCAGTACTGGTACTCTCCATACTTAAGTACGTCTGAAGGTACATACTTTAGTACTGGTACTCTCCATACTTAAGTACGTCTGAAGGTAAATACTTAAGTATGGAGAGTACCAGTACTAAAGTACATCTGAAGGTAAATACTTTAGTACTGGTACTCTCCATACTTAAGTACATCTGAAGGTACATACTTTAGTACTGTTACTCTCCATACTTAAGTACATCTGAAGGTACATACTTTAGTACTGTTACTCTCCATACTTAAGTACATTTGAAGGTACATACTTTAGTACTGTTACTCCAGTGGAGGACTAAAGGGAGGAGTTTCTACTGACACTGGAGGAGGATTTACTTTATCTCAGGGACATGGTTTGTGTACTTTGTCCAACATTGGACTTTTGTGACATCATAAACTCCAACTCTCCAAATTTTGGATTTTCAATATATGGGCCCTCTAAAGTCAATTGTGGACAGGATATGATTTCATGTCAGCAGATCAGCAGATGTTCCTTTTTTTCCTTTTTCTTTATAGAAAATCTAAAAAAACAGCTGGATTGTCTCAGAAAATGAAACAGTACAATATTTTGATATGTGTTTTTTAAAATAAGGTTTATTATTGTCAACACCAATTTTAATGTAGTTTTTATGTTTATGCTTTAGGTGGTGACATTCCGATTAGCAAGCTAGCCTGTTAGCATCAGCTTTCTCTTGCTTTTCTAATACTGTAACTGCAGAGGCAAAAGAAAAAAGACTTCTGTGTGTTTGTGCTGATCATCAGCTGACCCCCTCACAGCCTCTCAGGGTGGCAGAAACAGTGCAGGTAGAGGAGCGGGGTGTGGGAGGCATGCTTAAAAATCATTGGTGCATATCATTTTTCCATACTGAGGACTCACAGCAGCCAGGAATCACGATACTTTCCTTAAAGATTACAGATAATCAAGAACTTTGTCTTTTGAATGATGTGGTGTAATGAAGTGACCAAGAACATGATCCAATAACAAAGTCACCCTTGGCCTTTAAATCAAACAGAATCTAATTAAAATCTGTCATCGCCACTGTATGCATGTCGCTGTCTGAATGGTTCAAGCAGGATGTGTAAGACCGAGGAAACTCATATGGACACTAACAGCAGTCTCAGTAACAGACCGATAATGTAACCTGAAGTTCTGTGCATGTTTGTGTCCGTATCTCTGCAGGAGGAGTTTGAGCGGCTGAAGGTTCATTTGAGTCAGACTCATGAGCACCAGCTACAGATGGTACTGCACAGAAACAGCACACAGCAACACTCCACACACGGTTTATGCTGGTAGTTCACTCTCTGCATGTGTATGTATCTCCAGGTTCGTTCTCAGGCAGATGAGGTCAAAGCAGCAGCCCTCAGAGAACAAGCTCCTACTCATACACGCAACTCCGAGTCCTTACTTAACTGCATTCAGGTCAGTCCCACGCATGCTACTATACCATACATAGGCCCATACAGCCACTTCTAAAGAACATTTCAATAAATAAAAACATTATTATTATTATCATTTCCAATTTCTTCCTCTATACCCATGGCCCAGACAGGTTTGATATTTTGGAGAGTCTTCTGTGATCAAGTCTTCTGTCTAGTGGTATGGTTATATGACTTAAAGACTGTACATCTGCGTTCTCCATTTGTCTGAAATTCTCTGTTAGAGCTCCTGTGTATTTAAGCCCTTCCTCCCGATGAGCCCAGTGTGCTCTGATTGGTCAGCTAGCCCATACTGATCAAATAGCCAGAGTGGCATCCTGCTACCAGTTCACCCCCTGGCTGTTCTTACCATGGTGTCGGTTCTACTGTATCAGTTTGATCCAGAATCTGATCCTGAAAGTCCGGTAGAACAAGCTGTCGGATCCATTTTTGCAAGCTTAACTGGAGCAGGACTTTTCAGGGCGCTCAGTTTCTACTCTCATTGTGTGTTGTGTGATCGCTCCTATGCCTTTAAGCCCCACCTCCTGTTGTTGCACAGTGTGCTCTGATTGGTCAGCTCACTCACTCTGTTGTGATTGGTTCGCCAGCAGAATACTTCCTTCTCTCACACATCCTCCATTAACAGGGCTGTGTTGCGTAAGGGCGAAATCCAAGGGGGTTAATGAGAAAAGTGTTTTCTGTGGTTGAGAGCTCCTCCTTCTGGCCTGCACTTTGGGTTTCTTAATTTATAGACAAATTACATATACAAAAATTTGCATAACAGAGATACATAACACTTAAAGAAAGAAAGAAAATGGAAAAGCATAATAGATCCTCTTTTACATCAGTAAAAATGTACACATAATAAGATACTGTTAAAAAAGCACTTTCTAAATGCAAACTATGAAATATATTCCCAAAAATTAAGGAAATTAACTTGAGATGTTTTTTTGCAAAGTAGTTAATTTCCGATGCATTGACACTACAAGGCTAATATAGTTAACTACAACAGAGACACAAGTTCACCAGTTAGCAATGCAAAAATGACCTATATCATCCCATTATTGCCTCAAATCATTTTAAGTTGTTAAATAATTTAAATTAGATTTATGTACATGGATCTGACCCTGTAATGACATACATAGTAACTGTAAACATGAACATGGTGTGTAAACCAAACCCAATAAGGCACATAGTACTTTTGTAGATTCTTATACATGTGTTTCAGCCACACCACACATGTCATATCAAATATGTCAATTAATTTTTGCTGATCTAATTAGAGTTGTTGGTGTTTGTCTCTACAGATGAAGGAGCGGGAGGTGAAGAGACTTCAGGAGTCTGTAAAGAAACAGCAGGAGGTGCTGAGGAATCGAGTGGAGGAGCTGAGAGGAGAAGCTGAAAAACAGGTGAGTATGAATCCTGTATTCATAACGCTGTCTAAACGATATTGTAAGGTGTTATAATCTATCTATATGTCTATCTATCTATCTATCTATCTATCTATCTATCTATCTATCTATCTATCTATCTATATGTCTATCTATCTATCTATATGTCTATCTATCTGTCTATCTATCTAGCTATCTATTTCAAATTTATATCTATCTATCTTTATTTCATATTTATAATGTCAGGCTTCATAGTGCACTATAACATTTGTTCATAAGAACACTGTAAGCATGTTGTACTAGGCCAGCTATGACTTTAAACAAGCTCTGCTTGCATTAGTGTCTACAGTGTTCTCATGATGGCAGATGATATGGTGTCATAAACCTGACATTGTAAAGTTGCACACTCTTGTTTTATTAAGTACTATACATGTCATTAGAACTACTTAAGAGACATTAAACAAGCTTATGCCAATTATTAGGTGTTCTGTGTGCTATATAATGCCTCATAATTGCATTTTTAGTGCATTATTTAAAAAAATAAAAAACCAGGATTCATAGGAAGTGTTACCACAGGTTCTCTCTCCTCACTATATCCCATGTCCTGGTTCACCGTGATTCACCTACAGAATTCCCTGTGTTCTTTAAGACTTGAGGAAAGTTGTAATGACTGAGTTGCATTACTGCTTTAATGAATGCTGTTTCGGATGTGCCTTCAGGTGCAGAAGGCAGTGGAGCAAGAGCAGAATAGGTTTAAGGAGCAGATGCAGGAGGTGGAGAGAAGAGGGAGAGCGGATGTGGAGAAGGAGAGGAGGAATGCACTTGCTCTGCAGAATAAAGCTGTGGAGCTGCAGACGGTGAGATGACGGTTCAGCTTCCTTCATTCCTTTGATCCCCAGGGCTGAGATATCATTTTTCATTTTCTCTGTTGAAGGTACCATAGAATGAATTTGTCCAGTATGTTAGACAGTTGTTCAACATAGAAGGTATAAGACTTTGGTCAGGGCGAAAAAAAAAAATCCAGGTGCAATTTCACATATCCATTTATACCCTAGATAGATAGACAGACAGACAGACAGACAGACAGACAGATAGATAGATAGATAGACGAATAGTTAGATAGATAGACAGATAGATAGATAGATAGATAGATAGATAGATAGATAGATAGATGGACGGATAGATAGATAGATGGACGGATAGATGGACGGATAGTTAGATAGACGGATAGTTAGATAGATAGACGGATAGTTAGATAGATAGACGAATAGTTAGATAGATAGATAGATAGACGGATAGTTAGATAGATAGACGAATAGTTAGATAGATAGATAGATAGACGGATAGTTAGATAGACGGATAGTTAGAAAGATGGATAGTTAGACGGATAGTTAGATAGACTGATAGTTAGATGGATAGTTAGATAGACGGATAGTTAGATGGATGGATGGATGGATGGATGGATGGATGGATAGATGAGCCTTGCTGTAAATAAGCTCCACCCTCATATTGTTTAGTTCGCTATGGTAGTTAGCTTGGAGCTCGCTAGCAGCTAACGTTGCCTTTACTAGCTTCTGGCTTTCCATCCGGACATCAACACACTGTACATTAAAGTTGTTCCTCATTTTGAAATTCTCAGCTTAAGATGATCTGCTTCAACCAGCAAACACAGAACCAATCACACAGCATGGCTGCTACTTACAGGCTGCTGTTGGGGTTGTGATGCTAATAAAGGTGGAGCTGCTCCGCTCTTCAGTCTCTTCAGGGTCAAGCGCTGAGCAGAGGTGCTCCATGTTGTCCAGAGTGAAATGTGCAGACCGCAGGATTAAAGTTGTGCAGGATCCTGTTAAGGATGTGGGACCTGAAGTCGTGCTCCTATTCACCAGCTTGTTTCGCCAGTTTCAGTTATGAAACCTCTTTTGGAAATGTGGGATTCGTATCTGAGGGAGACAGCAGTGTTTGAGGCAGTTTTACATTCTATGGCACCTATAATTTCAGAAAAGGCTCCACAGACACCTCTTACAATCGCAGAATCATGCCTCATGTCTGCCCTTCTGTCTCTTTCTCAGCGGGTAGAAGAGTTAGAGTGCGAAGCATCCACGCAGACGTCTCGGCTCCAAGCTCTACGAGAAGAGCAGCAGGCAGAGCTCCAGAGACTGCACAGACAGCTAAAACAGGTTTTCAGTTAATAATATTCACATGTCTTTATAATATTTACACACATTTACATATAATACAGTCATATTGTCACTTATTATGCAAGATAAAATAGTATTTGCCATTAGATTATCTCACCTTATGACTCCAGCGGGTCAGAAAACATCAGCCCTTACTCAGTGATGGTGTCATGTTGTTGACAGGAGGCTGAGCATGAGGCTGCACGTCTGAAACAAAGTGTGAAGCAGTCGGAGAAGCAGGTTCAGGACCTGAAATCAGCGCTTGCTGAGTCTGAACGGGTCCTCCAGGGGGCAGCAGAGAGACAGGAGCAGCAGAACGCAGGCTGGGCTCAGGACATACACACGGAGTGCGTGTGTCTACAGGAGCTGCTCACACACAATGGCCTAAGAGTGGATACCAAACGCCTCACACACAGGTGAACTGAGAGAACCGTTATACAGTATAGAGAGGCACAGAGGCTGTAGGACCATCAAACCCTGATAGCGCTTTCCTTTACAGTCCCTTAAGTTCCGGGTATGAACCAGTCAAATGTGAGGGACCGACTATAAAGTACTAGATAATTATTTTGAGTAAAAATGAACATGTTCTATCTATTAACTAGGGCAGTATGTGGTACCAGCTTCACAGTAGTATGCAACTTATTAGGCATAAGAAAAAAATCTTGTGTTGATGATGGATGACGAGGGTCAGGACTCTGAAGTGTCCAGTTCATACGTGTTGATATGATTATTGGCACTCCCTGAACCACTCTGTCACAAATTGAGCCCAATGAAGCTTGCCGTTCTTGTCCTGGAATAAAGTCGTGCCATCTGGGAGGACAAAAATGCCTTGATGTGATGACCTGCTCATTCAGTACAGTCATGTGGTCAGCTGACTTCATTTTGTGGCCACTTGAGCTTCGAACTGAAGCCCACCGGATTGTAACACTGCCTCTGGAGGCTGACACTAGCATTACACTATGAAGCTGTAACTAACAATAAAGAAGTATAGCATATAGAATTAAGTTATAATAAAATTAATATCCAAAAGGCATCATACTTCCAAAGCCAGTCTCAATACAGATAAACAGTTAGGTGAATAGGGAAGATGTAATAATGTAAATCAATATACACATCTTGATATCTTGAAATAGTAAAAAATCAAAAGGTTTTGGCACATAGTGTGTAATATTTAAATATACACCAGATAAGTTATTATTGTTTATTGTGTTACTGTGTTTAAAAACATAGGATTAATTGTACTGTGAATGTTTGCATGTGTGTATGACTGGAGCAGCGCTACAGTGACTGAGGCCGTGCAGGTGCTGCAGTCTCTCAGAAAACCTCTCCAGCACCTCATCATTAGCCTGCAGAACCACATCAGCTCACTTAGTCACACCAACCAGCAGATCAGCGCAGAGAAGGTAGGTGCAGAACGAACACACAGACACTCTCACTCACTGTCAGGGACAATGAACCGGGCTCGACGCATGCAGAGCTAAAAGTCAAAGGAGGTTATTTGATAAGACGGTAGTTAAGCACAACAGCTAAATCCTGGCAAACATAACAAAATGGGTAATGCAGGATCGTGGACAGAGAGACAAGCAGAGGACGAAAACCAGGAAGTCAGGCAGGCCAGCGAAGGAATCCAAAGGGGCAAATCCATAAGAGAGTAGAGATCAACAAAAGAAGAGTCGAGAACCAGAGAGGCAAAATAACCAGGCAACCAAAACAAGATTAGCGCAAGAGAGAGAGAGAGTGAGGGAGTCAAAGACAAAAGAGGTCAGAACCAGGGACAACAGCAAAAGGCAAGAGAGACACGCTCAGTGATGCAAACAAGGTTTGGCAAAACTTCACACTGGCTGTGTGTTTGTGAGGGCTTTAAATGCCGTGAGGGGAAATGAGCAGCAGGTGTGTATGATTCAGAATTTGGGAGAGCTAGAGACTGGGGTGTGATTGGGAGACTGTTGACATGTAAGTGTGATGTCATCGGATAGTGCACTCTGGGAGTCTGGAAGATCTGCGGTGTCAGGGAGACCTGGAGGCGTGACTCTAACACACACACCCTTAATTAGAAAGACTGGTTTTGTTACTTTCACTTTAAAACTGATACGTGCAAATGAGCGTGGTTGCTCTGCATTCAGAAAGAGCTCAGAAGTAAAACAGGATATATAGACTGGGTGCTGAAACTTTAGAATGGTTATGGACTACAGCATCTAGCACTAAAGTTTAGTTTTCTGTGATGCTGGCCTGTAAGTCCAGAAGTGTAACCTAATAACACAGAGCTTTGTGTCTGTGATTCAGGAGATGGAGCTGCGTCTGCAGAGAGAGCAGTCGACGGCAGAGAAGGAGAGAGCTCTGAACGCATTGAAGGAGAAACTCATACAGGTCTGAGTCAATCCAGTGAAACCAGTTCTTACCATGGCCTCCACCCACCAGCATGGTCTCCACGTCTGCTACCAAGCTGGAAGTGAACACCTGGTTGTTAATTTTCACACACCACCAGTTCATGTAACTCACTTGCTTGGATGATACCAAACACTATGATGCTAGTGTTGTACTGAACACTCATCTAAGCTTGACTGACAGATGTAGGAACACCGCTTAATACAAGTGATCAGAGAAGTGTGAATTGGGCGTTGGTCTTGAGCAGCTGGAGTGACAGCTGTCTGTCTCACACTCCTAGCCTGCTCCGGCCCTCATGCAGATCTAATGTCATCACCCAGCTTTTATGTGATGCTAACTGTCACAGCGGATGGACGAACAAAAAAATGATAAAGAAAGGGGAAAATAAAACAATGAATAGACAAACAATGTTGGTGTATGGACAAACAGATGAATGGATGACAGGCAGCTATGGACAGGAGGTCTAGCTTGCTAGCTTTTAGTTATGCTGGGAGACCTCTGTGCTAGAGCAGGAGGCTAGATATCTACCATGTATCACAAATCCTGCATCCCATGCTCAGTTATTTCAAATGGACAGGATATTATATCTTTAGGTATGAGTGAATATATACAGCTCTGGAAAAAATATAAGAGCCCACCTCAAAATGATCAGGTTCTCTAGGTGTACAGGTTCTGGGTTTGTGTTGGACCAGAATTCCTCAGTTCTGTTTGATTCTCTACACTACTGGAACCATGTCTCCCAAACTCCAGATCAGATATTGTATTGGATCTGTTTATTTAGAAAATCACTAATGACCTCCAGAAGCCTGTTTTTAGAACCATGCTCGCTGTGCATTTCACCCCAGCCACCGCTCGCCAGTCTCTCTGTAGGTCACCTGAGGTCATCTTACGGTGGGTAAGGGACATTGGAATGAGGTGGCGCTCATCACGGTCAGTAGAGAGGGGGTTTGGCCCTCTGCCAGTCTGTAGCTGTGTTGTCCTGTGTGTTTGCTGCTGGACCTTGTTCTTATGAACCAGACACTCACTGTATCTGCCAGTAAAGCTAGAACCCAACCTTCGGTTCCTCACTAAGAACCTGCTGTACATGTGGAAATGCTGAGTTAAGAAGAAACTGGAGTGGGCTCTTATTTATTTCCAGAGCTGTATACCGTATATTTGAACCACATCCATCACCAAATATCTTACATTTGTATGATTTGTATTTGTATTGTGATGTATGTGTCCGTGTATGTTTGGTTCTGAAGGAGCACATAGAGGAGCTGAGCAGTATGAGTCGGGTGCGTCTGGCCGAGGATGATGATGGCCTGCGCAGGAAGTTGCAGGCTAAAGACGAGGAGCTGCGGCAGGTGCAGAGAAACATGGCGCAGTGGAAGGAGAAAACCACCAAACGACTCGCTCAAAAGTTTGAGGAGGAGCTCACCACTGAGCTGGAGAGGTTGGGTTTAAAGACACACACACTTAGAGACTCACATGAAGCGTGTGCAGGTCAGAGTGACCGTTTCGCTTTTATGTCGCTTTTATGATCTGTCATTTACTGAGTTTAAACACTGCACAAAGCAAATTATAAACCTTCATTTGATGCAATATCACGAATGAATAAATCTGGCACCATTAAGGGCAGCTGTATGTGCTTTGTTGCCTACAGATGGAAGGTAGACTGGTTAAGGAGAAGGTAACGGAGGTCCTCCTGCAGAAGCAGGTTCACTTAGGCTAGAGGCTTCCGCCACTCTGTAGAAGACGTCAGTGTGCTGATCCAGGACCAGCTGCTCGTTAATTATTCAGCATCGCTTAACCCACTTCCACACACTGATCCATTTTACTATAGGGCCAACCTGCACACCAATTCGAGTCAGACAGAACAAAGACATCTGAATGTATCTCCTGTGATATGTTAAGGGCAAATCCACCAGTTTTTCAGAATTTCTGATCAGCTCAGTCCTCAGAATTTCTGATCACAGACTCACAGTCCTGTGAGGTGAACAGGGGTGAAAGCACCACACATATTGGGGGTTTATATGTACAGGGGTTGGACAATGAAACATCCCTGGTTTTATTTATTAGTATGGTGTAGGGCCTCCTTTTGCGGCCAATACAGCGTCAGTTGGTCTTTTTCTGGGAATGACATATGGGTCCTGCACAGTGGTCAGAGGGAGTTTAAGCCATTCTTCTTGCAGGATAGTGGCCAGGTCACTACGTGATGCTGTGGAGGTTCGTCCTTCTTGGTGGTATGCTGACATCGCCGTGGCTCTTGATGTTGCTGTCTTGGTCACAGATGCGCCAGCACGTGCACCAACACATATTGGGAGTTTATATGTATATTGATGATGATAAAATAGGCAGAAATTACACGTTGGGGAATATGCCCCTCACATGCACTGCGTATACACCATATTAAACGAATGGATTAAAATTAGGAATGCACCATAATGAACATCTGTGGCCAAAAACCAAACAAAACTTTGGCTGCGGGGTGAAGACTGAATACCGAACACTGAACACCAAACACAGGTTTTTTTGGGGGGTTTTTTTTACAGCTTTTTGTTAATTAAGTATTTCACCATTGCGTAAATTAAGTAGGCTAGATTCCAGATAGCAAGCGGATGTGGCCCATGCATTGGTTCCACCTACTTGTCCCAAAATGATCTGGTCCACATCTGGCACAGACACAGCAGAGAAGCCTCCTTTTGGCTGAGGTGTGGCCCTAATGTGGGGCGTATGTGGCCCAGATCTTGCTACCGGAAGTGGTCCACTCAGTGCTGTCTGGGAAGTGGGCCAGATGAAAATGGGGAATGTGGGCCTGATTTGGGCCAGATCTGTTTTACTCTCTGGGATTTATTTTTGTCCTGGTTTTTAAAGAAAATACACTCACTACACTACAGATTAAACACACAGACTAAACACGGTCCAAATGACTTTTTCCACATCTCAGCCTTTTAATGAAGCAGAATTCTTGGGAAGATTGGTGGAGTTCCCCTTCATGTTACAGAGGGTAAATGGGCTCTTTAGCACACGAGGGCCAAAAACTGATCCTGCACCAGCACTCTGGAAAAGCTGATAGATCTAATCGAGTCTGATACACTAACACGGGACTGGTTGTTCAACTAAACACTGTGTTAACAGAGCTGCAGTCTAACAGTCTAACAGAAACAGCTGTAGGTCTGCACTGTAGGCTTGTGTTAGCATTAGCATGTCCTAGTGATAAATATGCACATTATACTTCTAAAGTACTTTATGCATGTATATTTTAAATATATAATATCAGTAGCACTTCCTATGTAATCCTGTATTCATAATGATTTAATAAAGGGCTGTGTGGCATGCATAATACCAATAACACCAATCTTCATTGGTCCAATATTATAGTATATATATGTAGTTTATAGTATAACGTTCACAATGAGACCATTTTTGAAATATGCAGTATTTTCTATTTTTCTAACTTATGTTCAATGTTTTAATTTTCTCCATATTTATTTTATGTCCGTCTATGCTGTCTGGTATTTCTACCTGTTGTCTACGTGCACTTGTCATTATGTTCTACTTGCAGATCTGGAGTCTGGAGTTTTACCTTGACTAATACCTTTCCAGACGTGCGCTTGTATTATTAGTTACAACTTAATTCCATTCATAACACTTCCCAGAACAGCAGCATGCATCTTGAGAATGTCAGGCTTCATAGTGCACTATAATATCTGTTCATAAACACATTTTAAGCATTAATGTTGTAATACATTAGTTATGGTTAGTTTAAATATTTCTCAGTTTGGCAGAGCAATATTTTCACACCTGTCCTATATAAGCAGTTAGACGACCACTTATATATAAGTGTAAAGATCACTTATAATGCATTATGAGGTTTATATTTACATTGCTCCTATATGACTAGTTAGATGATCTCACTTCACTTGTAGAGCCTGTAAAAACCACTTATAATGCATTATGAGGTTTATATTCACACCTGTCCTATATGACCAGTTAGATGATCTCACTTCAGTTAGAGCCTGTAAAGACCACTTATAATGCATTATGAGGTTTATATTCACATTGGTCCTATATGACCAGTTAGGGGATCTCACTTCAGTCAGAGCCTGTAAAGACTGCTTATAATGCGTTATGAGGTTTATATTCACATTGGTCCTATATGACCAGTTAGGGGATCTCACTTCACTCAGAGACTGTAAAGACCATTATAATGCATTATGAGGTTTATGTTCAGACATGTCCTATATGACCAGTTAGATGATCTCACTTCAGTTGTAGAGCCTGTAAAGACCACGTATAATGCATTATGAGGTATGTGTTCACACCTGTCCTATATGACCAGTTAGATGATCTCACTTCAGTTAGAGCCTGTAAAGACCACTTATAATGCATTATGAGTTTTATATTCACATTGGTCCTATATGACCAGTTAGATGATCTCACTTTAGTTAGAGCCTGTAAAGACCACTTATAATGCATTATGAGGTATATATTCACACCTGTCCTATATGATCAGTTAGATGATCTCACTTCACTTGTAGAGGCTGTAAAGACCATTTATAATGCATTATGAGGTTTATATTCACATTGGTCCTATATGACCTGTACATGATCTCACTTCACTCAGAGCCTGTAAAGACCATTTATAATGCATTATGAAGTATATGAAGTTGTAAAAAACTTCACTTAAAGCCTTTAAGGGCCTGTCATTAAATCCTAGACTGTGTCTACAGTGTTGCTATTGGCGGATATTATAAGGTGTTAAGACCTTTTTAGGAAGTCACATATTCCTGGTTTATGAAGTTTTGTGCATGTCATTATAAATACTTAAGAAATATTTTGCATGTTTATCCCAGGTATTATAAGGTGTTATGTATGCTATATAATGCCTCATAAATGCATTTATAGTGCAGGATTCATAGGAAGTGTTACCAAACTATGTGTTATTCAGTAGTGCCTGTCTTGTATTGTACTTCCAGCAGCTAACGCCAAACTTTATATAATAAAATAAGTAAGTAAATAATTTAAAGTTAATGATAATGTAAAATTACACTTCTCTTGCCTTTTATTTATTTACTATTACTGTTATTTTAGATTAGAGAATGGCAGAGAATGGCAGTCCAGACTTCAATATTGTCCTTGATGGCCCCTTAACTGCATGGTGTTGCCACATGCTTCCTGTAAATATTTTACTTGACTACAATAAAATTACAAGACACATGTAGCATGCTGTACATTTACCAGATTGTACACGCATCATGAAACCACCTTAGAGTTCATGAATCTTGCATTAAATTCTATTTAAAAGGCTTTGGGGATATAGGAGGAGTTACCCTACAGGTCAGAAAAGACCTACCATCACCAAACACCTGAAATCAAGCAGCTTCATTGAAAAATTCAACTCTAGTTCTTTATCTTTTTTTTTGCATGAGGATAAGACTCGTCATTCATCACAGACATTGTGAATATCTGGTAGTTGGTGTGGCACAATGGATAACACCACTTGTCACTGAGCTACCACATCATGTGGAAGACTGGGGTTCGAATCCCGGTCTGGGTGACTATGCTGTGCTACACCAATAAGAGTCCTTGGGCAAGACTCCTAACACTACACTGGCCCAGCTGTAATATGATTAACCCTGTAAGTCGCTCCGGATAAGAATGTAAATGGTTTTCCTGCTCAGTGGACACCATTCGTTTTTATTACACACCTGTCGTGAGGTTTCCTTCGCTAAAGTAGAGGTTTATAAAATTCATGTAGGTGCTTAGCTCTACTGTGACACATGTGGCTGGTCACAACAAAGCACACAGAGAACCGGACTACAAAGTGCTCCTATATGGTCAGTGGATCTGATAAGATGGACCATGAGTGTAGATACAAGGACCTAATGAAGTGGTGCTGGGTGTATTGTAAAACGGAGATGTATAAATGTGTAAGTGTCTTGGGACTAACTATTGATGGTGTTATGTTTTGAAGGAGAGTCCCTAAACCCAACTTGGAGCCTCAGCGGAGACTGGAGCTGCTGGAGGGAGAGATGAGGCACTTGACTCGGGTAAAAACACAGAGCGATGTAGAACTAATAATGACATACAGCTCTGGAAATCAATAAGGGAGCACTCCAGTTTCTTCTTTAGTGAGGAACCGAAGGCTGGGTTCTAGCTTTACTGGCAGATACAGTGAGCGTCTGGTTCATAAGAACAAGGTCCAGCAGCAAACACACAGGACAACACCGCTACAGACTGGCAGAGGGCCAAACCCACTCTCTACTGACCGCGATGAGCGCCACCTCATTCCAATGTCCCTAACCACCGTAAGATGACCTCGAGTGACCTACATAGAGACTGGCGAGCGGTGGCTGGGGTGAAACGCACAGCGAGCATGGTTCTAAAAACAGGCTTCTGGAGGTCATTAGTGATTTTCTAAATAAACAGATCTAATACAATATCTGATCTGGAGTTTGGGAGACATGGTTCCAGTAGTGTAGAGAATCAAACAGAACTGAGGAATTCTGGTCCAACACAAACCCAGAACCTGTACAGCTAGAGACACTGATCATTTTGAGGTGGGCTCTTATATTTTTCCAGAGCTGTTATACAACTGAACAGTGCTTTACTTTTTGGCAGCAGAGAAATGCACTTTTGAAACAATATTCAGAAAAGAATCTTTCATTAGATTTCTTAGTATCACTTCACTAACTATCAGCTTTCACAAGGTGTTCATGCAGTCATATGCAAAAGTTTGGGTTAAATGACATGGTTTCCTGATCTCAGTGAACTTGAAAGAATGTGAAAGACCCTCTATAAGGAGCACATTTAATAGCAAACTGATTATTATTTTCAGAATTCTGTATATGTGAAAATCAAATGTGCAGTGTGTTAAACTCAGCAAAGATATCTAGTAGATGGTGTGCACGTCGCAGGCTTTGCAGGATTGTATTTAAATCAAACTTTTTATCACTTAAACAACATAAACTTAACAAAATGTAGTTTTACTAGATAACTGTACATAGCCCTTTCATAACAGCCGATATAAACCTACATAGACATTCATAAATGCCAGTTAAGGTAAGCTTATTACGACGATGCTATAGCACACTGTGTAAATGAACTTTATTATTGTTCACTGGGTAACCCTCTACTGCAGGGTCCTGCTCATAAGGCCATGTGACACCCTACATAAGCTTGTCATTGACATCTGACATAAAGGCTTTGAATGCTTATTCCAGTAGACATAACTTAGCTATCATTTTGATGAAAGTCACACAAATTATTTTGACAGACAGACTCTCGTTGTGATAAGCATTTATAAGCCTCTGTGTAGGGCCATGTGAGTGGTCATAACAAGCTTATGTAGGTATAATGTAGCCTTACATACAGGACCCTACAGTACACATGAAGGAGTATGTTAAAGTGAAAGTCCTGGTGTTCTAGTGCTTAGCAGGCTGTGACAGGAACAGCAGTATCCAGCCTGCTGTGGTTAGCGCTCCAGCATGATGTTTATTTTGGCTCAGCTCTCTGATTGCCCTGTTTCTGGATTCACCTTCAGAACCATAGAGACCAAACAGACGTCCAGCCGGCTTCGGCTAACCTCCCAGACTTGGCAAGCACTCCCATAGGCCGTGACTTGGCCTCCTACAAGCTAATGCGGCACCTCCAGAGCCGCATCCGTCAGCTCCAGGCAGACAACCAGACTCAACCACCCAGCCCTGCGCATCTCTACAGGGTCCCAGAAGTCGAAGACCTGGCTGGGTCTTACCTGGAAACTGTATGTTGACGTTCATGTGGCTTGTATTAGTTTTAGACCTGTATCCAGGATTTACACTGAACGCTCAAAGCCCAACTACTCACAGTGGTAGTGATAGGAACCAGACGTCCACCTCTAAAAGCTCCCTGGCAGGAAGTTACGTTAACGATCTTATCCAGAGACAAAGGATGTCAGAGAGAGGCTGTACATGCACTGAGAAGTCTAGAGTCCATCTCTCCTTATCCGATTTCTTTTTGGATTTCTTGACCTTATTCTAACCCCTTATTTCCCAACCCTGGTCCTGGAGGCACCCTGCCCTGCACACTCAGTGGACCCCCTGGGAGCAGTGGACCTTGCTGGGAGCAGGGGAAGTGCTGAAGGCCAGGGTGCCCCCAAGACCAGGGTTGGGAAACAATGCTCTAATCAGTGAGACATCAGAGTATCGTTTACATGGCCATTTGAATAATCAGATAACTACAGAAATCTGATTATGATCTGATTAATCAGTGCATGTAAACACACGATAGATTTGAAATAAGATTTTGCTCTAAGCGGAAGATTGACCACGTTTCCCTGCTAGCTGCCTCTGACCAGCTGCCCTCCTGCCCAGCCTAGCGCTGATGAAGGACTTACCAGGCTTTCCCTCTGCAGACTCATTTTTCTGTTATTGCTCTCTGCATCAGACTATTATTCCACAATTACTTTTTCATTAACTTCGTCGTCACCACTACGACTGGATCAGCATAATTAGATACTCAGCTGATGCTACTTTGAACAATTTCAGAATGTAGTTTGGACCAGAGGAGGATGGGTCCCCCCCATGTGAGTCTGGTTCCTCCCAAGGTTTCTTCCTTGAGGGAGTTTTTCCTTGCCACCGTTGCCTTCAGCTTGCTCACTGGGGGCTTCTTTCTTTTTTCTCTGAATTTCTGTAAAGCTACTTTGAGACATCAGTTGTAAAAAGCACTGTATAAACACATTTGATTTAATTTGTATTATTAATTAATGGTATTTTACAAATTTACAGTACCACATTACATCTCACACATTTCACCATTACACACTCCGAGACACGTGTAGGATCCCAGGTGGTTTGGGAGTGGGTTCAGCATTTGTTAGCCGACATTGGTGGTTCCTATCACCAAACCCGAGTTTCTCTGTAATGCTCAATTCCAGATTAGCCCACTCTGAGTCCCTCTTCACTCACGTAAAGTCAGAATCAGGGTGTTGCCGTATGTCTCACTTCTTATGATGTATTAATGTGTTTTTCATGATGTTCATGTGTTGATCTGCTCTTTTCCAGATTGTTCCAGCACAGGAACGTTACAGCTCACAGCGCTCCAGTGTGAGGACAGCCCCCACTCAACCGCTCTGAACCCTGAACATTGAACTCTCTGACTCCATAAACCAACCATTTTTTGTGAGGTGGGTCATTCTAAGACCTGTGCAGTGGCACATCATGGAGTGCCTTGGCAGTCTGGCCGGTTCTGTAAAGGGGTCCTCTGACTTTAAAGAGGAGGAGCAGATATCTACAGCTGAACTGGAAGCAGAATAACGAGTGAGTGACGTAGGTCTGCAGATCTGCAGGTCCAGTGGGGTTTTTTTTTGTTGCTGCTGGAAATTAAACTAGTATTAATGCCGTGTTGGAACAGTGTTGGTGTGTGGATAAAGGAATGAACAGATGAATTACAATTTATTACAATAATACATAACGAGCTGCTAAATTTGTCTGAAATGTGGCTGCAGTTTTAGTGGAGTTTAGAAGACCTTATAGCCATGTTGTCTTTCTGTCCATTTGGGCCACATACTGTATAATATTAAAACCAATCCGTTATTCTTGAGGCCAAGAAACATGAAATTATTGGCTAATAATATTTCCCTATACGTACAGGTGCATGGTGACATATTCAGTAAAAACAAGTCATCCCACAGCATCCCAGCAGACACACAGACACACTATCCCAGCAGACACACAGACACACTATCCCAGCAGACACACCGACACACTATCCCAGCAGACACACCACCAGCATCCCTGCAGACACACCACCAGCAGCCCAGCACACACACCAACACCATCCCAGCAGACACACCAACACCATCCCAGCAGACACACCACCACACCAGCCCAGCCGACACACTGACAATATCCCAGCAGACACATCAAAATCATCCCTGCAGACACACCACCAGCATCCCAGCAGACACACCACCAGCATCCCAGCAGACACACCACCAGCATCCCAGCAGACACACCACCAGCATCCCAGCAGACACACCACCAGCATCCCAGCAGACACACCACCAGCAGCCCAGCAGACACAACACCAGCAGCCCAGCAGACACACCACCAGCAGCCCAGCAAATACACCAGCATCCCAGCAGACACACCAACACACCATCCCAGCAGACACGCCGATACCATCCCAGCAGACACACCACCAGCATCCCAGCAGACACACCACCAGCATCCCAGCAGACACACCACCAGCATCCCAGCACACACACCACCACCATCCCAGCAGACACACCAACACCATCCCAGCAGACACACCACCAGCATCCCAGCAGACACACCACCAGCATCCCAGCACACACACCACCAGCATCCCAGCACACACACCAACACCATCCCAGCAGACACACCAACACCATCCCAGCAGACACACCACCAGCAGCCCAGCAAACACACCAGCATCCCAGCAGACACACCACCAGCAGCCCAGCAGACACACCGGCAAAATCCTGCACTTCTGCGTGTGTCGCAGTAGCGGCTCTGTTCTGTTATCTACTCTTTCAGGAGTTCTGCTTGAAAGCTTTAAACTGAATAACTGAATAATTCCCGTCTTCATCCGAGACCTACAGAAAGGTAACAGCATCATCAAAAGGCCGTGTACCTGCATCTACAAAGCATGTTTTTTTCTTGATAAATAAACACAAATACAAAATTGCAAAAGTATTAGCTTTTTATTGTTTTACTGAAAAACAGGTCCAGCTTTACACACAGGCCATGGATGTTTTTCTTAAGGTGCTGCTAGAATCAACAAATGGGGTGGGGAAAAAAAAAAAGAACATAAGCCCATGTGGTTTTCAACTGTGGGACCGGTGTATTTACAGCTCCTAATGCACTGTAGTTTGTTCCAGGTTAGTTCCAGCAATGCCTGATCCATGTAATACAGCACCTACTGTACAAAGGCTGACCTTTGACCTCATCAGAACCTTTCAGTAAGGATGAAACTAAGGGCGTATATCGCATAGAACACGGAAACTTGCACAAAGGACGAGCAACTGTTGCATAAATGTAGGATAGCAAGGCTGGCAGCGCTGAAAACGTCTTTGGCCAGAGGCCCAATATCGAGGCCTGTGCATGTTCACGTCTCTTATGGTACATATGAATGTATGTAACACCTTCTCTGTTTAAGGAACCACGCTGTAAAGTACATGTGTGTCTGTTGTTATGCGTAACAACTTCCTGAATAGGACAGAATTAGCAAAATGGCTACTGAGCACAAGCTAAGCTGGTGGGAGATGTGATATTGGTCTCTCTGCACCATAAAAGGCATCAGAGAAATATGGAGTTGTGGTGTGTCCACAAGTTTGGGGGGGCCGGGTGCTTAGCCGTGTTGTTAAAGCGTACTTGCGCCTGCATGTTGGCAAAGTTATTCGTAGATGTGCATGGCAATATGGTCCCTGCTGCACAACCTCGTTTCTGACTACAATACTGGCTGGGAAACAAACAAACAAACAAACAAACAAGAAAGCACAAAAAGTGGCACGCAAATCTCATCTCATCTTTGTAGTGCAAACGCCAAGAGCACAACGCTCAAGGCATGAACGATTCATTTTGGCAGAGATGATGCAATCCGAAACCGCTCTGCCGTACCAGGTCAGAGTTCATCACATTAGCAAACAGAGTACAAAGTCTGCAAAAAAAAAAAGTTCAAGAAAAAAACAAAAAGAATTTCAAGTCTATAGCTCCATATCCTCCTCCCCGCTGCTGGAGGCCACTGGGGGGCAGTAGACAGGGCTGAAGGCCTGTTCACCCGGCTCTTTCGGCTGCAGCTGCTCTGGGAGGGGGCTCCTGGGTATGGGCGTTGGCGTCTGCCTGGACACTGGGTGTTGTTTGCGCTGCTGTCTCTGGAGGGTGTCTTTTAGCTGCTGGGTGAGCGGGTCCTCTGGGGGGCGCCATAGCACCAGTTCCATACAGGAGCGGCTCCTGCAGAAACGAGCAAGACAATCAGGCACATATGTACTTTGCAGCTCTGTTCCTATCACCATACGGGGTATGGTGTTGTACAGTTCAGCGGGATTACATACGGCACTCTGTATACTCCTAAAGACCTAAAGGTTTTTAAAAAACTAAACGAAGCAGCTTTACAGAATCAGAAGCTTCGGGTCTGAGTTTCTGGACTGTGTCGTATGTCATTATGCATAAACGTCCCACGAAAAGTCACCAAATTTACATTATACTGAAGATATATGATCACATCCAGGGAAGACACCTCCTTCACTATATTTGAGTTCTTGCTAAGTTTTCTTTCGGGACCCTCGCAATCATCAAATTTGTGCGCTAAGGAAAGGGGTCCGATGCCCACCCGCATTACAAAATATTCTCCAGGAAGGTCAATTCAATTCAATTAAACTTTATTGTCATTATACCTTCTCCCGTGCAGTGGAAGAATGTGTGTATATATGTATATGTGTATATATATATATATATATATATATATATATATATATATATATATATATATATATATATATATATATATATATATATATATATATATATATATGAATGTGTGTGTGTAAACAGTACAGTACAGTATGTGTACAGGACATGTGCAAAGAGTAAGAGCAGTATCAGTAAGTATGTGGTTTAAACAGTATGGATATATAAAGTGTACAGGTGGGAAAATAGCAGCTTAATGTTCAGTAACAGCCAAACTGCTTTGTACAGATGTTCAGTATAGATAAATAAATATAGATAAATAGGAACAAAATAAAAACAAAACTGGATGTTCAAGTATACAGGTTTGAGTTAAAGTGTTAAAGTCTCCAAATTCCCAAAACTTTGTGTGGCTTTCAAATAGCATATTAGCACAGTGGACAGAAAACAACCCTAGATCTAGGGGCAGGCGATATGTTCATATGTTTTTATCATCATGATAAATTATGTCGCAATATATTTCATGAACTTTGCCGGAACTACATGTTTCGGTACATAGTGAGCTAGATTCGGCCTGCTTAGCTAAACTAAATGGAGTGCAGTCTGTAAAACACTGACTAAAGATTAAGGACGCACCGAAATGAAACATTTTGTCCAAAGCCCGAATACCGAACATGTTTTTTTCCACAGTGTTTTGTTCATTTTGCCACTTTTTAAAAAACGTTTTAGTGCCTGAACATTCGGTGCATCCATAGCATTACAGTAGGGATGAAAG
The DNA here is from genome assembly GCA_024036415.1 of Prochilodus magdalenae. Lineage (NCBI taxonomy): Eukaryota > Metazoa > Chordata > Actinopteri > Characiformes > Prochilodontidae > Prochilodus > Prochilodus magdalenae. The sequence continues at coordinate 131,602 of JAMWET010007088.1, read as the reverse complement.
ATTAATCGGAATTCCAGTATTTAGATTTCTGACAGGTATTAAACTTATCAAATCTGAAAAAGTCAATGCTGTGATTAGATAAGATTAGATAAAATAATCCTTTATTAATCCCACAGTGGGGAAATTTGCAATGTTACAGCAGCACAGAGTAAAGAGTAAAGTGTCAGGAAATATGGAAATAATAAATAAAATATATATACAAAAAATACAGAAACATAAATAAAACACAAAAAATTTAAACCCTAAATAATTAAAATAAAATACTAAAATATTTTAAATTTAGAGATGAATCGATGCACTGATGATGAGCCAACTCGAGCTCTCAGTGAGGGAGAGTCCTGTGCCTCATTTAACTGCATGCTAAAAACACAGGCCTCGTTTTCCTTCCTCACTCAAACCTCCCCACCGCACCCGTATTCAGGACCCCTGTCTAAACGAGCTCAGACGTTCCCATAATTGGTTATGTATGTTTTCCTTTTTTTTTGTCTGGCCTCTTAGGGAAGTTATGGTCTGTGGTAATCAGCCATATGCCGAGATTAACCTGGAAAACACTGGAGTGACCCTGTAGCGAACGGAGCGCTGGGGCTGATTGGGAAGGCGTGTACTGCATGGTATGTGAATGACATCGAGTTGTATACTGTACATAGAGCTGTAAAGCTGCCACAGGGGTGAACACTCACACTGACTGCGTTACTGTATGAGGGAGGATATCGCCAATGCCTCGCTGCAGCCCCTCCCTCAGGCTGTCGGACAGCACAAGCACGGGCCTGCGCTGAGCCGGCTCCACATCTAGGTCTTCATCGCTGTCATCCTCCAGAGTGATCCTGAACACACACACAGCACCATTGGGGTAAATCCTGATCCTCAGCCAGTCCACTTTGTTCTATTTCCAAAGCATCCTGGTTTTAAAGACCCAGGGATTTTGGAATAATGGAAAAAAACGGGGGGCTAAGGATCTTCATAGGAGAAAAGATGACAGTCAGTTTGCAGCAGTGTGTGGGTTTGTGTGTGGGTACTTTACTCACACAGACTGAAAATGATTGAGGATTTGAATGAACGACATGCGCCTTTAAAGTACAACCCCATTTCTATGCTGCGCAGAGTGCGATTAAAAAACAGGATGCAATGACGTACAGATATTTCAACGTCGTGCTACAAATGACGACAGCAACACGGTTCAGCACAGGTTACTCTGTGATCAGCTCTGGTATTAACACTGTGTAAGTGTTTGGGAACTGAGGAGATGACTGCGGTAGTTCTGAAAGCGAAACGTTTAAGGGGTTCTCGCCCCAAGACCCACCTGATAACAACTACGAAGCATAGCGAGCGCCACACCAGCAACCTCAAATCAACCTCACCAATTACAATGTCTCCAATAAATATGGTCTGTCCTAATTCAAACAAGGGAGCTGTGAAAGCAGCCCAAGGAACCTCTCCATTAGTGGCTAGTCAGAGGCTCTGACATCTCAAACGAATTATTGAAGGTTCAGCCTGCTGCAGAATTGCTATATAACACATGTATTTAGAATAGTTTACTTAATATAACACTGATATGGTTATATATGATGTTTCTAGCCCACTAGAAACTAATGGCCCCACCTGAGAGCAGGCACACAGACTACTAAAAGGTGCCTCCTTTCCCATCAGGTTGAGAAACCCTGAAATGCTGATTCTTGCTTGATATCAGATTCTAGCTGGTCCACATTTACATTTACATTTATGGCATTTAGCTGACGCTCTTATCCAGAGCGCCTTACAAGGTTAATCATATTACAGGGAGGCCAATGTAGTGTTAGGAGTCTTGCCCAAGGACTCTCATTGGTGTAGCACAGCACAGTTATCCAGACCGGGATAACAGTTCCGTGTCTCCTCTGTCATATTTTCCCTTTCTCAATGCTCCAAACGTTTTCAGTGCATGACTGGATGGTCTGGACCGCAGGGAGGTCAGTACTTATTTGCTTTGGAGCCAAGATGTGCAGAGTGTGGTTCACTGACCTTCCACATGAAGAAGACGTCCAGCATATGTTGCCCCAAAACCCGTATATATCGTTATACCGTGCAGGTCACCCATGACTTATGCGCTCATGCTCCTCCCCTAAAACCATCACAGATGCTGTTTTTTTAAATGTGCGCCGATAACAAGCTGGACGGTCATTTTCCTCCTGGAGGATGTAGCATCCATGATCCAGGATACTTTGTCTCAGTCAATCTGAAACGAGCTCGGGTCCAGAAAAGGTGGCAGTCCTTCTGGATCATGCTACATTGCATGATAAAAGTTTTAACCTGCCTTTGTGGATGCAGTGACCATCTGTGTTCACACACGAGGGTTTTGGGAATTGTAACTGAGCCCATCCGGCAATTATAGAAACTATAGAAACCTGTCTATTTTTAAAGCAGTGCCACACGAGGACCCGGGCCAACCAGGACCTTGCATACAGAGATTTATACTGACCTCCTGCCAGCCATTTAGATCCCATACAGCACATCACCCTACCCTATTTGTGTGGGGGGGGTTTGGCCAAGGAATCATGACGGAATTTTGAGCTGGCAAGGTCTAATACTGCGGGGAAAATCATGCTGTTCTCCCAAAAACGCTTTTCAAAGACGGAGAGAATTATTACAGGAGAAGGAAGCTGGATCCAGCATTAGCGGCGTTCCTCCTGGACAAGTCTGTAAACGCAATATGTCTAAAGCATTTCTGAAAAGCCAACTTTACATACCAAATCAAGCACAAACAAGTCTCTGGGCGGCACCTGGGGAGCAAGATTACACGGAAGGTCTCTCTAAAGAAGTGAAATGGAATGGAATGTCACCATAATTTGCCAAGCAGAGTAAATCAGTTCTGTACTGTAACCCTCTCTGGATGCTAAATCCTTTGTAGCTAGGTTCCCGAAAACAAACACAGCCACTCTGAGAAACGCTGGCTGATATGCCATGGTGTTCACTGTCCTAACAGCTTATGAAATTGTTGTTACCCTACGAAAAGCACGGCATTCAAAGCCTCAACTGAGGCCATATGAAGTATCATAATCTCCCCTGAAGCAGCTTTAGCATAAGGCCGTTCTTTTACCATCTATATCTAAATGGGCCTTAAACGTGGCAATGTCTTGAAAACACTAGGTGAACTCCTACTGGCACTGTCGTATCTCCGGGTGTGCTTTGTGTTGATAGGTGGAGGGAAGTTTTAATTTTATTATTTAGTGTTGTTGTAGTTCACCTGTCTCTAATTGTAATGGCTCGACAATGAGTATCTTGACTCTAGGCACCTTCAAACGATAAAGTCTCTGAAAGTATCTCTGGGTAGATGTTTGGTTTGATAGGATTGTGCTCATGTACCTCTTTTCCACCAACAAAGTGCCTGTGCTTATGCGAGGGCTGGTGCTGGTTCTCCTGGATCTATAGAACCCGATAAGAAGGGTCCCTTTTGCTTTACTGGCTTGAGAGCCAAGTGATTGCCTATCTGGAAGCAGGAGGCGACGGACAACACATAAAAACAACATGGCGGACTAGCAGAACACTGATGGGTCACTTGGCTGTGGCTTTCATAGTGGAAAATGGCAGCAGTGCCCAGACCCTTTCACTTGTTCCACAGTTCCAGACCAGTGAGTTCAACACCGATGGAAAAGTGCAGGACCGAGATTCTGGCAGAGGCACCATGTCAGTGGAAAAACAGCTACCAGTTATCTGTGATGCTCAGCTAATGAAACTACTGGCATATGTAACTCAGTGCAGCTGATACCCCTCATCTCCATGACGAGCCTCATCACAGTGTCCCTCACCTGTCCTCAATCTCCTGCAGCTTCCTCTGCGCTGCCTCCACCTCCATGCAAGAGCCCTCTGTGTCCGTTCTGGCTGAGGGAACAGAGACAGGAGTGAAGCCCAGACCGGCTCCCTGGGTGCTAGGACCTGGCTGGAGGGCTGTAGGGCTGAGCTGGGTTGACGGAAGACGAGCTTCACCCTCCACTGACCAGCTCTGACAGGGTTTGGAGCTTGCGTAGTCTAAAGGATCTGAGCCTGCCATTTCCATCAGCTTTCGCCTTTTGGAACTACAGCCTCTGCAAAAAAGAGGCCACAGCCAACGTCACTGGGCAGAACCAGTCAGAGCTTCGACACTGGACACTAGAAACTAGAGGTTGGTACGTTATATTATGTCTGGGGTGGGGTGTACAAATGAACAGAAGCACCACATTCATTGGCCATTTTATCACATACACCTACATTATATAAATAAGATATTACAGACTGTAGCTGCCACATTTAATGGGGACCACTACTGGCCAGACAGGAGCTAATGTCTCTAACTGTACTACTACAAACTGGACCAAAAAGGTAGGAGGCCAGTAAGTGTCTTCTGTATTTAAACCCCCAACAACACTGATGTGTCTGATCCACTCATCCGTGTCACTGCTGGGCTGAAATGCTGAGAACGATCCACCACCTGCATTTACATTTGTGACATTTAGCTGGCGCTCTCATCCAGAGAGACTTACAAGGTTGATCATATTACAGGTGGGCCAATGTAGTGTTAGGAGTCTTGCCCAGGGACTCTTATTGGTGTAGCACAGCATAGTCTCCTAGACTGGGATTCGAACCCCAGTCTCCCTGTGGTGGTGGTGGTTCCTTGGCGGGTAGTGTTGTTATTCACTTCCTTCACACAATGCAAAGGAATACAAGGTGTACCTATAGGGTACGTGTACCTGAGAAAATGGCCAGTTAGAATGTATAGCATCATGTAAAGGGTTCTGGGCCATATCTGTTTATTTGCTCCCATAAATGAGCAATAATATAACAATAAATAGAAACTATATGAATATAATAAGCTGTGATTTGATTTGATTTGAATTGGAAAAGCATCTGGTGAAAACATATGTGACACAAACCATTTTCCAAAGGACCAACAAATTTCATGAAGAGTTGTTTTCTTATATTCATGGTTGTCTTTTTCAGGAATCCAGTATTCACTACACACACACCCATGTCTACATATGTTTTTAATAGAACAGTGGAAACCAAACCCAATCGACAAATACTGTAAACAGCATTAATGCAGATTGTATTCACAGCTTGTCGTTCTGCAGCCTGTGTATTGAAATAAATAGATAGATAGATAGACAAGCCACAGATAGGTAGGTAGATAGATAGATAGATAGATAGATAGATAAGGACAGACAGACAGAGAGATAGATAGATTAGATAAGGATAGATAGATAGATAGACAAGCCATAGATAGATAGATAGATAGATAGATAGATAGATAGATAGATAGACAAGCCACAGGTAGGTAGGTAGATAGATAGATAGATAGATAGATAGATAGATAGATAGATAGATAGATAGATAGATAGATAGATAGATAGATAAGATAGGGACAGATAGATAGATAGATAGATAGATAGATAGATAAGGACAGACAGACAGAGAGATAGATAGATTAGATAAGGATAGATAGATAGATAGACAAGCCACAGGTAGATAGATAGATAGATAGATAGATAGATAGATAGATAGATAGACAAGCCACAGGTAGGTAGGTAGATAGATAGATAGATAGATAGATAGATAGATAGACAAGCCACAGGTAGGTAGGTAGATAGATAGATAGATAGATAGATAGATAGATAGATAGATAGATAAGATAGGGACAGACAGACAGACAGACAGATAGATAGATAGATAGATAGATAGATAGATAGACAAGCCACAGGTAGGTAGGTAGATAGACAGATAGATAGATAGATAAGATACAGACAGACAGACAGATAGATAGATAGATAGATTAGATAAGGATAGATAGACAGACAAGCCATAGATAGATAGATAGATAGATAGATAGATAGATAGATAAGATAAGGACAGACAGACAGACCCGTTGTTGATCCCAGAGGGAAATTCTAGAAATTGATTTCAATGATTAAAACTGTAATATGCAAATCATGACAACTCTACAACAGATACATTGTCCAATCACAAGGAGCACTCAGAGCTTTACACAAGCATGCAGATTAAGTAGGTTACAGTATGAATATTAGAGATACAACAGTATTAGCTTACTCATCGTCTGTCCTTTTCCTGTGCTTCCTCAGGCATCTTCTCTCCCAGCTTAGGAAAAAAAAAAAAAAAGAGAGAGAGAGCACAAAAAAAAATCTAATCAAACCTGTATGACATGAAACATGACCTGCTGATTGAACGCTTGGTGAACGCTGCTGCTTAAAATCCTCAAAGGAAAGTCCGTTCACAGTAATGTTTGGGCAGCCATACAAGAGCAGACTCCTATCGCTTTGAATGATGAGAGACTAAACTATTAGACACAGAGGGACCCTGAAATCACTGACAGAATCTGATAAATCATAAACGTGTTGTAGCCGTTGGCCCAGTAACAGGTTTTTATGGCTACTTAGCAAGGTGCCTCTTCCCTGCCAGTGTCAAGTCAAGGTTTATTGACGTGCGCCTTTTACAACAGATGCTGTGACAAGGCAGCTTTACAGAGAATCCGTGTCCAAGCCCCCAATGAGCAAACCAAGGGCGACAGTGGCAGGGAAGAACTCCCTCTGAGCAAGAGGAGGAACCATAATATACTGACCAAGAGTATAGACGGAAGAGAGCAGAACCGAGAACTGTTAAGAGTGAGAGTGACAGGGAGACACAGACCACGGTTACCAGTGAAACCAGTGACCCCTGTAAGGACCCCTGTAAGGAGCTTATGACAGTAAAGACCATAACTGCTGCTAGAAGCCTACAGTGATGATCTATTCGTAAGACTAAGAGAAGCGTTCAGTGCTTTGTATTTGTAATGGCTGTGATTAAAAAGCAGGATGTGCCAGAATATCGCCGAACCCGCTTGTGACGAAGCCTGCAACCTAACTAGCTCTCTTTTCCTGAGGTTGGGACTCCCCCCCCTAAACAGACACAACATTGAACATCACAAGCTACATGCTGGACCACAATCAAAAACACTTGAACAGCGACTGTGGCGAGCCGGCCTCCAGGCAAACCGTAATACATACGAGCTTGTCATGGAGCTCCCTGGCAGATGATGCGAGCTGCTGGCTGGCTGCCCCTTTGACAGGCCCATCTCTGGTGCGGCCAAGTGTTGAAAGCCGGAGTAGGCTAAAGGCAGGTAGCCCAGGTCGCTGCTGCCTGGACTGGCGCTGTGCATCCCTGCTGCACTCAAACAGACACCTAAACCTGCGTTACAAATCACCAACAAAGACAGTTAGCACAGTCAACATCTCTGTGTTAAGTGTAACGTGTTTAGCGCAGCACCACTCGGTTAGATACCACGTTAGCTGCCCATTAAAGGGAGCCCTGATTCAAAACACTGTACATGCCCGATTCTATTAATATGGCATTTACACCAAACAGGAATCTATATATGACAAATAGGCCACCATTGTTGCACTGTGATGTCATATGGTCAGCCCCACGGAGAGTACGACAGTTTTGCTCTTGAGTGACGTCAGGTTCTAGCTAAAGCTGGAAAGGCTGGACGATATTTTGGAGTTCAGTGAGATGTTTAACTTGCTGTTCCTCGCCCTGTGGACAAGAGCAACCAGGGAGAGTTCAATTCTTGGCATATTTGAACGGTATGGGTCACTGATACCATATAAAGTCTAACAGTCAGGGCTCCCTTTAAAATTAGTATGCAGCTTGCCTGTAATCTGCACAGTTGGCTACAGAAACAGGTGCACAACCAGGCATTACAGACCACTACAGCAAACAGCTGCGCATTAGTGCTAATGATTAGATGCCATAGTCTTTATAGATAAACAGAATAACTGGTATAGAGAGATAACAGATATAAACGATAAGCCACGACTTGAATGGCTGTCTGCAAACCATGAGCCTCGTTCTTAAGAAGGTTCTAAAGATCTAAAGATCTCAGGAGTTTTCTCAAGAGTGGCTTTAATAAATAACCTCATGCAGGTAAATGATTCCCGGTGTACAACTACACACTTAGGCTGCTAACTGCACACACACACATCCACCTCCTTGTATCTATGTATCTATGTACCAATTCACCACCTCAGTGTCACTGCAGTGCTGAGAATGATCCACCACCCACAAAATACCTGCTCTGTGGTGGTCCTGTGGGGGTCCTGCCCATTGAAGAACAGGGTAATACAGTATACAGAGAAACAGATGGACTACAGTCTGGACCTGTAGAACTACAGAGTGTCCTATATGGTCAGTGGAGCTGATTGAATGGACAGTGAGTGTAGATACAAGGAGGTGCTTGAAGAAATGCATTCCCAAATGACTGAACAAGCCACACACAATCACGAAAGCTAGATGTGCCACTGCTATACAGTATTTATCGGCCTAGACATTTAGAATTATCAGTAAATCAAATGTTGAAAAATACCTTTTGGCTGTATTTAAATCTGCACTGTAGAAGTTATAGCTGCAAATAAACAAACAAGCAGATAGCACACCTCCATAACTCAAATGTATTTACCGTAATATCACTAAGTTGATAGATAATTCGTCTTTAAGCCTTAATAATAACATTATCAAACAGTTTGAGTAGCTGGTTACAGCTGTCACTAAAGGCCCCAGTATAGACGATGCTGGTTGGCTTCTCATTCGCCAGCTTCTGGGTCCAATTTGCCCGTTCCACCTTAAATGGTGCAGCAGTTGCACTGTAATTATTATCCCATTTAAGGTGGAATGGGGATCTCACACCAGAAGCTGGCGAACGAGAAGCTGACTCCATGGCAAGGGGTTTAACACCAGAAATAGGCCTCGCTTTCAAACTAAAGGACCAGCTTCACTTTTCTACTGACGGACAAAGTGTGGCTACATACATTATCACACTTCAGCAGCAGCAGTCACCCAACTGTTAGCCTTCAGCTAACTTACAGAACCACATTAACACACACAGCTTTTAGCAGCGCTAGCCTAGCTAACAACTCCACTCGTAAGTTACCTGGTTTTACCCTCTTCAGCCCTAAACCCCGCCGGCGAATGAAGCAGCCGTGGTTTACTTCGTGAAGAAATGCTGTCAGTGTTTACCTTTCTTTCCTAAAGTGAGAAACTCAGGAGGGAAAAAAATAGACGTGACGTTTAACGCTCAGCATGCACTCGTCTGAGTCTGCGCGAACTCTGGAACGCACGCTAACGTTCTGGAATGCGCGTGCGCCGTGGGACTTGTAGTCCGAGAGGTCGGGCAGTTTGTAGTCCTCATCCGGGTACGGCTCACGGTTGTAAACAAACTCGCGTGCGCGTTGCTGTGATCTGCTGACAGAAACGGATCGTTCAGTGCCATTTGAAGACATTTGATATATATTATATACGTTATATTTTTGTGTTATATAATAGTATTTGGGAGGTGTTCAGGTGTTCTTATTCAGATTTTTCTGTTCCTGCATTTTGGTGACTTTTGTAATAAATAAATAAATATATATATTAATATTAGTATAGTGCATTTTTAATATTTTTTACTTAGTTTTTTTATAGTTTGTGGAACAAAGAGGTGCAAACAAGTTGCTGACCTTCTAATAACTTTTCTAAACTAATTTTTATTAATACTACTACTACTAATAATAATAATAAGAAGAAGAAGAAGAAGAAAAAAAATTTTTTTATATTATAGAATTTCATATTAATTATATGTATTACCTAATAAAATTTTCATAACTAATTACTGTGGTGCAGTCACGGAGACATGCACTCAGGCGAGCTTGAGATGCTAAATTGCCCCTAGCTGAGAGTGTGTGAGTGAATGTGTGTGTCTGAGGAGGACTGGTGGCTGTTCTGGGTGTTCCAGAATATAATATAATATAATATAATATAATATAATATAATATAATATAAAATAATATAATATAAACTGTAATAAATTAAAGCAGTACTGAGATAATAATAATAATAATAATAATAATAATAACCATAATAATAATAAGTATTATTTATTAATTTATTCATTCGTATTAGAAGTACTAGAAGTAGTACATTTACTATCAAATATTTTATATACAATTTACAATTACAGTTTAATATATCCAATAATATTTTTGATATATTATTATGTAATTACTGTATACTGTTATTTACTGTGTAGAACCTGAACAAACAGGAACAAAACGTACTGGATGTTTTCTCAAACTATGTTCGAGCTCCGCCTTGTTTTTGTAGCTGTGGTCATGTGACCAGAGGGTCGGTCCTGGAAGTATGGACAGTGTGATTGACTGGTCGCGGTGAAGTTCTGCCCTCCACTCACAGCTCGTCCTCGGTGAAAGGCAAGTGACCGTGATCTAGATACAGCAATCCGTTTCCCTCTCTGGGTTCTCCGTGTGTAACTGTGTTCTCTGTCTGCTGCTTTGTGGTTCCAGATCATGAAGGCGGTTCTCCAGGTTCTCGTCGCTGTTGCTGTTCTGACTGCACTGGCAGCAGGAGCACCATGTGGTCAGTAGTGTTAATCCCTCTTTCCCGTCGTACTAACTTCAGATTTCTGTGTCCAGACTGTGATGTCATGCCAGTTTTCCAAATTTCTACAGTTCATTATCTAAGAAATGTATTGTTCACAGTGGTGGTGATGGGAACAAGACATGTGTAGGTGCACTGGTGGTTCTAGATAGCAAATAAGCCAGCTATATGTGTGTTGTAGAGATGCTGACTCCTGGTTCCCATCACCACCATTGTAAAAAGGTCAGTGAGGTTCTATACAGTGAACCATTTCAACCCAACCACTCCAGGTGACTGTGTTCACATCCCAGTGACACAATTCTAAATAGAACCGTTCTCTGTAGCGAAAAAAAAGGTTCTAGCTATATAGAACCCTGAACACTCTTAAAGAACCCTTTGGATGATTACAGGGCTCATTGCATAATGACAGGGTTCTTCTATTGTCACAAGCTGGACATCATAACTGTAGCAGAACCATGTTCTCTGCTAATGTGACGGACGCTACATGCAAAGGTTTCTTTGAGTGCTCATGGTTCTATACAGCACCTGTGTTTCTCAACCCTGGTCCTGGAGGAACCCTGCCCTGTACAGATGAGTGCTACCCCTGCTCCCAACACACCTGATTCAGCCCAACAGCTCATGAACATGTTCTTGCAGAGGGGGCATGTTAAAGCAGGGACTCCACTGACACTGCTATATAGAACCATTGGCTTTGCTAAAGAACCCTTTAAGAGTGCACACAAAGGGTGTTCTGTGGCCTCAACCCCTGAAACATGCATATATCAATCAGTGACTAGTTGGAGGTGCTAAATTGCCATCCTAGGTGTGAGTGCCCACGTGAACGTGTGTGTCTGTTATGGACTCGTGGCCTGTCCTAGGTGTGAGTGCCTTCTGCTCATAGGGCAGTCTGGGATAGACTCAAGGACCCCCGTCCCATTTAACTGCCCATAATATAATATAATATAATATAATATAATATAATATAATATAATATAATATAATATAATATAATTTTATAATAAAATATAATATAATATAATGTTATAATAAAATATAATATAATATAATTTTATAATAAAATCTAATATAATATAATTTTATAATATAGTATACAATAAAATAATATAATATAAAATAATAAAATATGTTTTTATTTATAATATAATATAATTTTATAATATAATATAGTATAAAATAATAAATAATTGTATAATGTAGTATAAAATGAAATAATATAATATAATAAAATATAATAATAAAATATAGTATAATATAATATAATACAATTATATAATATAATATAATTTTATAATATAGTATAAAATGAAATAATATAATATAAAATAATAAAATATAATTTTATTTATAATATAATATGATTTATATTATATTCATTTAATGTATATATTTGTGGTATGGAATGCAATTCCAGTTAGATTTATACAGATCATTCTGGCCACTCTGTAGATTGGTTGTTCATGTCTGGAACCCCTTTAACACCTGGTCACTTCATCCGGGTTGAGGTTTTGGATTAATTATATCCGGATAAGGCCAAACTATGTTAAAATGCAAGGTGTAGACGCCCTCAAGAGGGATTTAAACCAGATGCAAAAACTGTTCCAGTTCAGCTAAAACCCTTCCTCAGTAGAACCAAAACCGTCCCTGTATAACTGTAATGTTCCCAGTAGAACCAAAACCGTCCCAGCACACCCAAAACCCGTCCCAGTACAACCAAAACCCGTCCCAGTACAACCAAAACCTGTCCCAGTACAGTATATCTGTATTATCCATTTTAATGAGTCGGAGTCACTAGGACCAGGCACCAGGACACTAGGACCAGGCACCAGGACACTAGGACCAGGCACCAGGACACTAGGAACAGGCACCAGGACACTAGGACCAGACACCAGGACACTAGGAACAGGCACCAGGACACTATGACCAGACACCAGGACACTAGGACCAGGCACCAGGACACTAGGACCAGGCACCAGGACACTAGGACCAGACACCAGGACACTAGGACCAGACACCAGGACACTAGGAACAGGCACCAGGACACTAGGACCAGACACCAGGACACTAGGACCAGGCACCAGGACACTAGGACCAGACACCAGGACACTAGGACCAGGCACCAGGACACTAGGACCAGACACCAGGACACTAGGACCAGGCACCAGGACACTAGGACCAGGCACCAGGACACTAGGACCAGGCACCAGGACACTAGGACCTGGGTTCCCTCATCATGAAGTCGGGGGCGTCTCTTTATTCCGCTGTACTTTGTTCTCTGTGTTTGTGACACAGCGGCCGTTTTTAAGGACTGTCACATGCGTGTCAGTCTCAGCGGCTCAGTGAACTCGTAGTGCTGAGTAGGGCAGGTGAGAGAGGCCGTGAACTCGATGTGTGACCGCTGCCGAGCGTGTGACTCACTCATCCTTCGGGAGGGTTTATTAGCACATTGCAAAATCCTGTAACTTCTCCTGTTCGCCTGACCCAACCGCTTTACTTCAGTTCAGTCTGTTCCTCACGTCGCTGCTGTTTGAACAGGGTAGACGTGTGCGAGGGCAGGGATGGGCTTCAAGGGCCTATACCAGGAGCAAACACGTTACATGGAATCCATACAGTCAGTCCATATGGCAAGGGTGCTCCGTCTTTGTCTTGGAGATCCACCATCATGGAGAGGCTTTATTAGAAGCACTGATATTCAGATATTCAGAATTTGGGGAAAAAAAATTCAGAACCATTTTGCCATTTGTGTTTACATACGGAGATATGTGTCTACTGAACTGAACCACTCCAGAGAGAAATGAGCACACTTGTCCGAATCAGTGGGCAGCTCCGTCCACGGTGCCCAGGGAGCAATTGGTGGTTAGGTGCCACATGCCCCTGAAGGCCTTCAGTACTGGGATCTGGTGGGTTACTTTAGAGTTGGGTATGAACTCTCTGAGGTGGTAGATGAAGCGTTTTGAATTCATTGTGTTCAAATGCAGTCATGTACAGGTCGCTGTCAAGACAAAACTTCGGAGTAGGGTTGAGCAATATGACAGTATTAATTATTATAATTTACATTAACAATTAATAATTTATTAGTAGTCCATCTGTTTCTCTGTGTACTGTATTACCCTGTTCTCCAATGGTCAGGACCCCCACAGGACCACCACAGAGCAGGTATTTTGTGGGTGGTGGATCATTCTCAGCCCTGCAGTGGATCAGACACAGTAGTGCTGCTGGACATCTCGGTGTCACTGCTGGACTGAGAATCGTCCACCAACCAAAACTATCCAGCACAACAGCGTCCTGTGGGCAGCGTCCTGTGACCAGAGTCCTGTGACCACGGACTAGGACTAGAGGATGACCAACACTGCACTGTGCAGCAGCAGATGAGCTATCGTCTCTGACTGTCCATCTACAAGGTGGACCAGCAAGGTAGGAGTGTCTAATAGAGTGGACAGTGAGTGGACACAGTGTCTCAACACTCCAGCAGCACTACTGTGTCTGATCCACTCACACCAGCACCACACACACTAACACACCCCCACCACGTCAGTGTCACTGCAGTGCTGAGAATGATCCACCACCCACATAGTACCTGCTCTCTGGTGGTCCTGTGGGGGTCCTGACCATTGAAGGACAGGGTAATACAGTACACAGAGAAACAGATGGACTACAGTCTGGACCTGTAGAGCTACAGAGTGTCCTGTATGGTCAGTGGAGCTGATACAGTGGACAGTGAGTGGAGATACGTGGAGGTGGTTTTAATGTTATGGCGGATCGGAGGATGTTTCTGTTCTGTCCCTGATGCTGCGGGAGGGTGATCTCTGATCGTACTGTATATACTGTACATGTTGTTGGTCATCGTCTGCTTATGCCTTGTATAGCGACCATGTTTAAACTTTGGAGGTGTTTGTTTTTGGGGGGTTGGAGTGCATGCATTTGTTCTCATGTGCTCTCTGTGTGTTTACTCTGGTATACTGACCCCACAGCTACAGATCATGGTGAGCTCGTGCTGAAGCTCAATAAGGAGCTTCTGCGCTCCACCGAAGAGACAGGCTCTCTGCCCAATCCCAGCGTCCACATCGCCCTGCGCCTGTCCACCCATCACAACCTGATCAAGGAGAACCAGCACCTCAACCAGCTTAAAACCAAACTCCATGATGACATCCAGACGTAAGAAGCTCATAGCTCTCATTAGATTTTTACAGATAATTCTGGCTGCTCAACTTTTGTAGATGGATTTTCGATGTTTGGACACACAAATCCGATCAGATCATTTGCACAATCAGATCTGCCTGCAGTCTGAACTGCAGTCTGAACCCCGTTTACACCTGGTCAGGTCATGCGTATTATATATCAGGACTTTATCTGGATAAAGCCAAACTACCTTAAAATGCCAGTGTAAACACAAATCTCTGAGACACATACAACATCCTATACCCCTCTCAGTAGAGTTAAAACCTCTCCCAGTACAACCAAAATGTTGCCTAGGGCAACCTAAAGCATTCCCAGTATAACCCGAAACCCTGCCTAGGGCAACCCAAGGCATCCCAGTACAACCAAAACCCTGCCTAGGGCAACCCAAAGGCATCCCAGTAAAACCATAATGTTGCCATGGGCAACCCAAAGCATCCCAGTACAACTGTAACCCTGCCATGGGTAACCCAAAGCGTCCCAGTACAACCAGAACCCTGCCTAGGGCAACCAAAAGCATCCCAGTACAACCATAGTGTTGCCTAGGGCAACCCAAAGCATCTCAGTACAACCGAAACCCTGCCTAGGGCAACCCAAAAGCATCCCAGTACAACCATAATGTTGCCTAGGGCAACCCAAAGCATCCCAGTACAACCATAATGTTGCCTAGGGCAACCCAAAGCATCCCAGTACAACCAGAACCCTGCCTAGGGCAACCAAAAGCATCCCAGTACAACCATAGTGTTGCCTAGGGCAACCCAAAGCATCTCAGTACAACCATAGTGTTGCCTAGGGCAACCCAAAGCATCTCAGTACAACCGAAACCCTGCCTAGGGCAACCCAAAAGATCCCAGTACAACCATAATGTTGCCTAGGGCAACCCAAAGCATCTCAGTACAACCATAATGTTGCCTAGGGCAACCCAAAGCATCTCAGTACAACCGAAACCCTGCCTAGGGCAACCCAAAAGATTCCAGTACAACCAAAACCCTGCCTAGGGCAACCCAAAGCATCTCAGTACAACCATAATGTTGCCTAGGGCAACCCAAAGCATCTCAGTACAACCGGAACCCTGCCTAGGGCAACCCAAAGCATCTCAGTACAACCGGAACCCTGCCTAGGGCAACCCAAAAGCATCCCAGTACAAATATAATGTTGCCTAGGGCAACCCAAAGCATCTCAGTACAACCGAAACCCTGCCTAGGGCAACCCAAAAGCATCTCAGTACAACCAAAACCCTGCCTAGGGCAACCCAAAAGATTCTAGTACAACCAAAACCCTGTCTAGGGCAACCAAAAGCATCCCAGTACAACCATAGTGTTGCCTAGGGCAACCAAAGGCATCCCAGTACAACAAAAACCCTGCCTAGGGCAACCCAAAGCATCCCTGTACAACCATAATGTTGCCTAGGGCAACCCATAGCATCCCAGTACAACCATAATGTTGCCTAGGGCAACCCATAGCATCCCAGTACAACCATAATGTTGCCTAGGGCAACCCAAATCATCACTGTACAAGACATAGCTCAAGCTCAAATAAACATTGCCCACTGCTGCCCTCTAGTGGAGTCTGAAGGTAACTGCAGGCAGCCTGCGTAACTGAAATGGACATAGCTCACGGTGATCAGATGATACTTGTGACAGGCCACATGCAGGCTAATTCCCCTTCAGGTATGAGAAGCCCTCTCCTGTCTAGTGAGTAAACCCCTGATGAGTTTGTATGTGTCCCTCTCAGCTCTCTTGGGGCGGGTCAGATGGTGGTGGGCCGTCTGGCTCTGTACGTTCTGGCTCTGAAGTCTTCCTGCCACGACCTGAACAGCCTCACTCTGTCTGAGGGGGAGACCAGCGAGCCCCTGCTCACCCACCTCAAGAGACAGATGGAGAAAGAGAAAGAGCACATCGCACGTGAGTCTCTCTCTCTTTGTCTGCCCATCTCTTTCTCTCTCTCTACCTCACTGTCTGTCCCCTTCTCTCTCTCCCTCTTTTCTCTCTCTCCTCTCTCTCTCTCTCCCTCTCTCTCTCTCTTCTCTCCCTATTCTCTCCCCCTCTTCTCTCTCTCTCTCTCTTCTCCCCCTCTTCTCTCTCTCTCTCCCTCTCTCTTCTCTCCCTATTCTCGCCCCCTCTTCTCTCTCTCCCTCTTCTCCCCCCCTTCTCTCTCTCCCTCTTCTCTCCCCCTCTTCCCTCTCTCTCTCCCTCTTCTCTCTCTCTCTTCTCTCTGTCCCTCTCTTTCTCTCTCTTTCTCTCTTTCTGTCCCTCTCTCTCTCTCTCTCTCTCTCACTCTCTCTCTCTCTCTCTCTCCCTCTCTCTTCTCTCCCTATTCTCTCCCCCTCTTTTCTCTCTCTCTCTCTCTCTCTGTCCCTCTCTCTCTCTCCCTCTCTCTTCTCTCCCCCTCTTCTCTCTCTCCCTCTCTTCTCTCTCTTATCTCTCTTTTTCTCTCTCTCTCTCTCTCTCTCCCCCTCTCTCTCTCTCTCTCTCTCTCTCTCTCTGAGCAGTGAGACTGTTCTTGTCTTTTACTGATCCAGCTCCACTGCCCCAGTCTGTGTGAGAGTAATGGAGAGATATTAGATGAAGCTGTGTTGTACTGTGTTGCTGATAAGTCAGTAAAGCTGCTGTAACTCAGATCTGATTATGTTGTTGATTTGTTCTCCTCTCAGTCAGCCATCGCCCCCTGACCAACTACTACCAGTACTCCCTGGGCATCCTGGCTCTGTGTGTGAGCGGAGTGAGGGTCAGCTCACACGTCAGCCACAAACTCATCCACGCTGTCCAGCATGGCCAGATCAAGCACGGCGACTCCTTATGCATAGGTGAGGTTAAAGGTCTTCCCAGGGAACGCTGTCAATGGTGTCCACGTGACAAGGGTCATCGTCTCACACCACACCAGTGCAGGCTTTGGTTAATGGAACCTGGAGGCTGCACCCGAAGCGATCCACCAGGACATGTTTGCTGGTTTCAGTGATGATGATGATGAGCATGCAGTTTAGCTCCAGTGTATTTATATATGTGTATATCAGGGCTGCCCTCTAGAAGTCCACGAGTCAAATCGTCAGTCGGAGACCCTTTAAGTCGACTGACAACAATTACCTTTTTTTCCTTTTTTTTTTTTGTTTTATTTTTTTTTCTCTCGTGGAAACAGACTAAATGTCTTACTAAATGAAAAGTACTTATGATAAAATGAACGTTTTTTTAGGACATTTTAAAAAAGACGTGTGTTATTTATAATTTAATTATTAATTTAAAGGGGAATACCAGACATAAATATTATGATGTTAAGTTCTTAGCTGAGCTGGGCTGTGACGCAGGCTCTGCTTTAAAAAAATCTTAAATCCACGTGACCGTGTACGTGCTTTGCTGCTAGTAGGTTCACTGCTGAGAAGGGTTCAAGTGTCTGAAGGAAGCTGAAGCTTGCTGTGAAGCTGAGAAACACGGGGGTAGAAAACGATGTCATCAGAGAAAGTCTTCTGAGGAAGCCTCTGAAGAAGAGATGGGTTTTGGAGGGAGCCCTCCGAACAAAAAATAGAAACCGATTGAGCGTTCTGCTCGTCATCAGTCACTAGACAGGATCCAGACACGTCTGCCTCCAAAATCGAGGGAGCTGACTTTTTCGGTTTAGACGTATTTAACGGCTGTTTCGTTTTGAGATGCGCGTGTGAAGGAGAAAAGAAACGGGAGCGGAGCCGGGACGTTGAGACGTTTTAGTGCTATAAATTCTGTTATTTTAGAAGCTAAATTACAGATACGTTTATTTATTCGTCTACAGCTGAGATTATCTTTATATAAGGATGAGTACAGTCACTTAATACGCCTGTGGATAAACGAGAGATAATGATTTCAGCGCGGGGAATATAATAAACGGGTTCAGGTTTACCGTTCTTCTCTTCATCTATAATAATTTAAATATGGACTAATCTGGTTTTATTTAGCAGCTCATTATTTATGAGAGATGAAAGGTGAAGGGTCCTCCTACTGAAGAAGCTGTTAGGAGTGAGATTAAAAAGACTAGAATCTATAAGCGCTAATGGTTAGCATAAATACGCGCTGCTGCCCAACGCTGTATCCTGTACAGGCTCCAGTTCAGATCGATCACCATAAGCCCCGCCTCTTTAGTTCAAAAATATGTTCCTGTGACTCTGCTGACTTTCTGAATGAGAAGGATCAGATCTGAACCGTGTGCAGACTGATTTACTGAGTACTAGATAATGTACCTGGAGAAAAAACACGAACGGATAGTCGAATCGTCGACCAGGACGGGCGAATCCGATTCAACTAACTGAGTCGGGTACAGCCCTAATGTATATAGGATATTACATTCCAGTTCCAGTAACTGAATATTCCTAATGAGTAATTTTCTAAGATACCATAGAGGAGCCCAGTCCCTGATTTTCAGCTGGGCATTTAAAGAATGGATCTCTTTTCTTCCCATCCGAAACCTAATCATGAATCAGCTAAAGAGCCTAAACAGCCCTGAGGGTCCCCCCTGACTTGCTGGATGGTAATTGAGGGGCATGCTCTGTGTTTACGTAGCTGATGATGGAGTGATTGATTGGGTTATTTAAGGGGCTGTCCTCTCTTACCCGTCACAGATTCACATGCGATGGCAGGCATGGCTCTGCAGTGCCTGAAAGAAGCTGTAACCCCAGTTAGGGATCAGGAGGAGCTGAACAAAGCTCTGGCCACCATCAAACAGAAGCTCCTGGACTCCCGACGAGCCGACGGCCACATGGGCAATGAGTTCAGCACTGGACTGGCTGTGCAGGTACGTTTCAGGTACTCTCTTCTACCCTTACTCCACCCCACTCAGGCCTTTCCATCCCCATCTAGTCCCTCTCCTCCTCATTCAGGCCTTTCCATCCCCTCATAGTCCTCCCCCAGAGAGTTCCTCACCTCCCCACACTGACCCTTGCCTTCCTGCACAGTCCCTTCCCTCCCCATGTTTTTCCTTTGCTCCCCAACATTCCCTCCCCTCCCTACGTTGAAGAAAAGACGTATTTGAATATCTTCACACCCTTCTCTTTCGCTCCTCAGGCTTTGCTGGCGATGGGCAGTCAGGTGAAGAAGTGCGCCGCCTCGATGGAGGCTCTCCGCTCAGATTCCAGGAAGGGGTCATACCACAACGCCATGGCCATCTCCCAGACCCTGCCTGCTCTACAGCAGCGCTCTTACCTCCACCTGAAGAGCCTCGAGTGCCGAAATGAGGATGGTACCAGCTGTTTGATTGTTTGACTATTTTAACCCTTTAAACTCCACTAACATCACACAACATTTCTTATGGCGAACTGCAACCAGAATTATCCCCTGTAGATTTAAAAACTGTTCCTAAATACTTCTGACCTCAGCCTTTCCCTCACACACAGTCCCTTCCCTCCTCACACTGTCTTTCTCCTCCCCCATAGTCTCTCTTCTACCCTCATAGTTCTACCCTCACTTCCCAATTCAGGCCTGTCCATCTCCTCATAGGCCCTCTCCTCCCCACTCAGGCCTTTCCATCTCCTCATAGTCCCTCTCCTCCCCACTCAGGCCTTTCCATCTCCTCATAGTCCCTCTCCTCCCCACTGAGGCCTTTCCATCCCCCCTATAGTCCCTCTCCTCCCCACTCAGGCCCTTTCCTCCCGGCATAGTCCCTCCTCTCCCCACTCAGGCCTTTCCATCCCCCCATAGTCCCTCTCCTCCCCACTCAGGGCTTTCCATCCACCATAGTCCCTCTCCTCCCCACTCAGGCCTTTCCATCTCCTCATAGTCCCTCTCCTCCCCACTCAGGGCTTTCCAGCCCCCCTATAGTCCCTCTCCTCCCCACTCAGGCCTTTCCATCCCACTATAGTACCTCTCCTCCCCACTGAGGCCTTTCCATCCCCCCTATAGTCCCTCTCCTCCCCACTCAGGCCTTTCCACCCACTCATAGTCCCTCCTCTCCCGGCTCAGGCCTTTCCATCTCCTCATAGTCCCTCTCCTCCCCACCGAGGCCTTTCCATCCCACCATAGTCCCTCTCCTCCCCACTGAGGCCTTTCCATCCCCCCATAGGCCCTCTCCTATCAGCTCAGGGCTTTCCAGACCCCCTATAGTCCCTCTCCTCCCCACTCCCCACTCAAGCCTTTCCAGCCCCCCTATAGTCCCTCTCCTCCCCACTCAGGTCTTTCCATCTCCTCATAGTCCCTCTCCTCCCCACTCAGGGCTTTCCAGCCCCCCTATAGTCCCTCTCCTCCCCACTCAGGGCTTTCCAGCCCCCCTATAGTCCCTCTCCTCCCCACTCAGGCCTTTCCAGCCCCCCTATAGTCCCTCTCCTCCCCACTCAAGCCTTTCCATCTCCTCATAGTCCCTCTCCTCCCCACTGAGGCCTTTCCATCCCCCCATAGGCCCTCTCCTCTCAGCTCAGGGCTTTCCAGCCCCCCTATAGTCCCTCTCCTCCCCATTTAGGCCTTTCCATCCCCCCTATAGTCCCTCTCCTCCCCACTCAGGGCTTTTCAGCCCCCCTATAGTCCCTCTCCTCCCCACTCAGGCCTTTCCATCCCACCATAGTCCCTGTCCTCCCCACTCAGGCCTTTCCATCCAATCATAGTTCCTCTCCTCCCCACTCAGGCCTTTCTACCAACCGCCCCCTCATAGTCCCTCTCTACCCCACTCAGTCCTTTCCATCCCACCATAGTCCCTCTCCTCCCCACTCAGGCCTTTCTATCCCCCCATACTCCCTCTCCTCCCCACTCAGGCCTTTCCTTCCATAGTCCAAAAACATGGCGTCAGGTGAACTGGAGATGCTAAACTGGCCCTGTATAGGTGTGAGTGGGTGTGTCTGCCCTGTGATGGACTGGTAGCCAGTCCAGGGTGTTTCCTGGATTCTGCCCTATGAGCGTTGGGATGAGCTCCATCACCTCCTGCATCCCACATGGATAAGCAGCTTAGATGGTGATGGTATAGAACCGGTATGTAGTCTAGCACATCCAGCACATCCGCCACTAGAAACATGAATTCATTTATTTGTTTGTTTGTCTGTTTGTTTGTTTACTCCGTACAGACACTCTTGTTCTGGATGCGGCTCCGGTTGTGGAAGTTCTGCCCAGCATGACCAAAGTCTCTGTGCGGGTGGAGGTGCTGAAAGCTGACGACTCGTCCTCAGAGTATCGCCTTGACGTTCCTAGCGGCTCCTCGTTGCTTGAGGTTCTCACCCTGCTTCAGGATCATCAGATGGGCTTCACGTCAGTCTTGTTTATCTAAGTACTTTATTTTAAAGGTCCGCTGTGATAAAAAAAAAATTTGAAGCATGAACTGGAGTACCTACAAAGTTCAGAATGGTGGCCGCAACTGTTTTAGCTATACAAGCTACTTCTACACATGAACAAATTTAGGGGAGGCCAGTCATTTTAGTAGAGGGGCACATTCAACTCATCTGTGAAGTGAAACACCCACATACATGCAAGGGGGCAGTAAGCACACCTGCCCAGAATGGTGGGCAGTCATATCCACGGCCGCCCAGGGCCATTTGTCCTCCTTGACAATACATGGAGTTCAGCAGGTAGTCCCTTTACTACCCATATAGTCCCTCTACTCCCCACACAGTCCCTTCCCTCATCCCCACACAGTCCCTTTCCTCCCCACACAGTCCCTTTTCTTCTTACACAGTCCCTTCCCCACACAGTCTCTTCCCTCCCCACACAGTCCCTTTTCTTCTTACACAGTCCCTTCCCTCGTCCCCACACAATCCCTTCCTTCCCTTCCCCATTAAGTCTCTTTCCCCACACAGTCCCTTCCCTCATCCCCACACAGTCCCTTCCTTCCCTTCCCCATACAGTCTCTTTCCCCACACAGTCCCTTCCCTCATCCCCACACAGTCCCTTCCTTCCCTTCCCCATACAGTCTCTTTCCCTACACAGTCCCTTCCCTCATCCCCACACAGTCCTTTTTCTCCCTACACAGTGCCTTCCCTCCACATAGTCCCTTTCCTCCCCACACAGTCCCATCCCTCCTCACAAAGCCCCTTCCCTCATCCCCACACAGTCCCTTCCTTCCCTTCCCCATACAGTCTCTTTCCCCACACAGTCCCTTCCTTCCCCACACAGTTCCTTCCCTCCACAGCCCCTCTCCTCCCGACATAGTCCCTTCCCTCCCCACACAGTCCCTTCCCTCCACACAGTTCTTCTCCTCCCCATGTAGTCTCTCTCCTCCACACACAGTCCCTCTCTTCCCCACACAGTGTATTCTCTCCCTACACAGTGCCTTCCCTCCACACAGTCCCATCCCTCCTCACAAATCCCCTTCCCTCATCCCCACACAGTCCCTTCCCTCATCCCCACACAATCCCCTCCCTCCCCACACAGTTCCTTTTCTCCTTACACAGTCCCTTCCCCACACAATGCCCTCCCTCCACACAGTCCCTCTCCTCCCCACACAGTCCCATCCCTCCTCACAAATTCTCTTCCCTCATCCCCACACAATCCTCTCCCTCCCCACACAGTTACTTTTCTCCTTACACAGTCCCTTCCCCACACATAGTCCCTTTCCTTCCCCACACAGTGCCCTCCCTCCACACAGTCCCTCTCCTCCCCACACAGTCCCATCCCTCCTTACAAAGCCCCTTCCCTCATCCCCACACAGTCCCCTCCTTCCCTTCCCCATACAGTCTCTTTCCCCACACAGCCCCTCTCCTCCTCACACACTGTCCCCTCCCTCCACACAGTTCTTCTCCTCCCCATATAGTCTCTCTCCTCCACACACAGTCCCTCTCTTCCCCATATAGTCCATCTACTCCCCACACAGTCCTTTCCCTCCCCACACAGTCCCTTCCCTCCACACAATCCCTCTCCTCCCTATATAGTCTCTCTCCTCCACACACAGTCCCTTCCCACCTCACAAAGCCCACTGTCCCTTTGGGCTCTTGTGGTGTTGTGGTGTCCAGTGCGGTTACAGTGCGGTTGTGTCTCTGTCCTGTGTGCTGTAGGTTTGAGAAAGAGGACAGTCTGTGGGGACCCTTCCTTAGCCGGGTGAACGGAGAACAGGCTCGGCAGACTGACCGGAGATATTGGCATCTCTCTTCAGATGGCATCGCTCTGAAAGAGGGTGAGTTAGATGGACACCCACATGAGAGGGTGTCATACAGAGGTCTTTAGCGCACCTGCTAAACTGCAATCTAAAACCAAAAGGAACCGGATTGAATGTATACAATGTATCTAAATTACGAATCTTGGTTCAGATCCTTGTCTGGACTTCCAGGCCTGAAAATGCCCTTGGTCTAATTTTAATTTTAATTTTAATTTTAATTTTAATTTTACATCTAGTTTTACTATTAGTTTTAGCTTTAGTTTTATTGTCTTTGTCTTTGTCTTAGTCTTAGTCTTCATTTTAGCCATAGTCTTAGTCTTAGCTTCGCTTTTTAGTAAAGTTGGTTTTTATAAAGAGCACTTTGGTAGTAGGCACTGATAATAAAATAAAGAATAAAATGAAAACAGCAGTAGAGAAACCTCAGCCTGCCTAAAGCTTTCCTCAGAGACAGCCCCCCTTCTAAACTCTGAATCATGCACCGGAAAAACGGTTTCTCTGTAGTACGTTCATTTTAATTATTAGTTTTGTACTTGACACGTACATTGACACATGTACATGACATAATACAATATTCATGTTTTTGAAAACTGTCGTTTAGACTTTTATTACAGTTGATTTTTACATTTCTGTGCTGCTAATCTCAGAATAAAGTAGGATGTTCATAGGCTGGAAACATCTGCACTCGTTATGTTTCTCCACTTTTATTTAAAATGTTTTATTTAAATTAATGCATCTCTATGTTAGGCATTCTAGACTAAACCACTGCACTTAATTCTAGACTAAACTACCGCAGTTAATTGTAGACTAAATCACTGGAATCAATTCTGGACTAAACTACTGCAGTTCATTGTAGACTAAACCACTGGAATGAATTCTAGACTAAACTACTGCACTTCATTGTAGACTAAACTACTGGAATTAATTCTAGACTAAACTACTGCAGTTCATTGTAGACTAAACCACTGGAATGAATTCTAGACTAAACTACTGCACTTCATTGTAGACTAAACTACTGGAATTAATTCTAGACTAAACTACTGCAGTTCATTGTAGACTAAACCACTGGAATTAATTCTAGACTAAACTACTGTAATTAATTTTAGACCTAACTACTGCAGTTAATTCTAGACTAAACTACTGCACTTCATTGTAGACTAAATCACTGGAATTAATTTTAGACTAAACCACTGGAATTAATTCTGGACTAAACCAATGGAATGAATTCTAGACTAAACTACTGCACTTTATTCTAGACTAAACCACTGGAATTAACTCTGGACTAAATTACTGCAGTTCATTTTAGACTAAACCACTGGAATTAATTCTAGACTAAACCACTGGAATTAATTCTAGAATAAACCACTGCAGTTTATTCTAGACTAAACCACTGGAATTAATTCTAGACTAAACCACTGGAATTAATTCTAGAATAAACCACTGGAATATATTTTAGACTAAACCAGTGGAATTCATTTTAGACTAAACCACTGGAATTAATTCTAGACTAAACCAGTGGAATTCATTTTAGACTAAACCACTGGAATTAAGTCTAGACTAAACCACCGGAATTTTGTCCGAACTCTTAATGCTGTGCTTTTCTTTTCAGGCATCAAGGACTATAAGATCGAGACAGCCCAGAAGATCACCATCAAGAACACCGGATACTGATTACTGTGAGAGTTTTAGGTGAATGAAGACGAGCATCTGTGTGTGTGGTTAGAGTAATGTGAGGAATGTCTTCTCCTGTTTATAGAGGCACATTAATTTTAAATGTTTCTAAAAGATCAAATCAAATCAAAATCTGTTTGTCACGTACATAGTTGTACATGGTACAACTAACTGTGCTTTGAGAACCACCCGCTCACATGAACCAGTAAGATATAAAAAGAATATATAAACAATAAACTTATAATTATTTTATAAAACGATAAATTAGATCATCATATTTACCTTTTTATCATCTATAGACGAGCATATCACATTCATGTATCAGGGTGTGTGACCTCTGTTTGTGTTCCTGTGAGACGTTTTCGATGGATTGTGTGTCATAATCAACTGAAATCAGGGTTTTAATAAAGTTTCATAACCGTACTAATAACGGCCTCGGAGTAAATGAGTGCACGTATTATATAGCACCAAATACGGGTTCTTATACTTTTACACGGTGGACATCACAACATAGCAGAACCCATTTTGGCTCCATGTAGAATCTGTTAGAAAATGGTCCTGTGAAGCACCAAAACTGGGTTCTTCTTCTATTGTTTAACCCTTTACATCTTGACAACAGCAAAATGTTTCCTGGTTCCATTCAGAACCTTGCAAATGGTTATATGTAGAACCCAGGGTTCTACAGAACCATTACCTTTATCAAAGATCCCTTAAAGAAGCCTTTCTTGAGATTGTAGTCTGTAGCTACTGTGCCAGCATGATTACCTGGTATGCTCTGTATCCCCTGGACTAGCGCTGGGAAGCCCTATATACTAGCATAGACTGTTTTTTATTTATTTTTATTTTTTTTTGAGGAAAATAATGATGAATAAAACATGAGAAAAAGTCACTGAGGCTAAGCAGGCTGAGGGACTTTTATTTTGACACCTTACAGACTTACAGACATCACTGTCGCCACTTTCACATAGTCTCTTGGTGCATTCCATTCAGACATGGTTCCTCTTATGCCCTATTTGCTACGGCCTAATCCCTAAACCCTTCAGAAGAAAAGCTTGCTTTTGGAGTGCTCTATTATTTATTTACAGAGCTGTATATGTACTCTGTGTGTGTGTGTGTGTGTGCTCTGCTCTGGAAATAAATAAGAGACTCCAGTTTCCTCTTAACTCAGCATCTCCACATGTACAGCAGGTTCTCAGTGAGGAACCGATGGCTGGATTCTAGCTTTACTGGCAGATACAGTGAGCGTCTGGTTCATAAGAACAAGGTCCAGCAGCAAACACACAGGACAACACAGCTACAGACTGGCAGAGGGCCAAACCCCCTCTCTACTGACCGTGATGAGAGCCACCTCATTCCAATGTCCCTTACCCACCGTAAGATGACCTCAGGTGACCTACAGAGAGACTGGCAAGTGGTGGCTGGGGTGAAATGCACAGCGAGCATGGTTCTAAAAACAGGCTTCTGGAGGGTCCAGTAGTGTAGAGAATAAAACAGAACTGCAAACACTTTGGTCAAACACTATATATAAATATATATACTATATATTTATAACTTTTAACATTTCATGCCTAATATGACAGGGATTTGGTTAAAGTGGAACTCCATTAATGTATTCATGGCGGAGTGGGGCATGTGTAGGTTCACCAGTGGTTTGGGATAGTAAGTAAATACAGTGTCTATATTAACATGGTGGACATGATGACTCCAGTTCCAATCACATCCACTTTATGCAAACATATGGAAGCCCATTTCCACCACTCCAGGGAAAAAAAGCCATACAGTATCTCATATTTGTGACTTAGCATCTCATAAGTATGACTTTTAGTGTCTTTTATTTGTGACTTTTTTCATAATTATGACTTATCATAATTGAGTTAGTATGTCATAATAATGACTTTAGCACCTAATAACTATGACTTGGTATCTCATAATTATGATTTAGCATCTCATAAGTATGACTTAGCATCTCATTAGTATCACTTAGCCTCTCATACGTATGACTTAGCATCTTATTAGTATCACTTAGCATCTTATACGTATGACCTGGCATCTTATAATTATGACTTTTAACATCTCTTAATTGACTTAATATCTCATAAGTATTATTTATTTTCTCACAATTGTGACTTTTAGCACCCCATAATCATGACTTAGCATCTCATAATTATGACTTAGCATGTCATTAGTATCACTTAGCATCTCAAATGTATGAATTGGCATGTCATAATTATGACTTTTAACATCTCTTTACTTATTAACATCTTCATTTACTTAATATCTCATAAGTATGTCTTAATATCTCACAAGTATGACTTAGCATCTTATTAGTATTACTTAGCATCTCATTAGTATCACTTAGCATCTTATACGTATGCATTGGCATCTCATAATTATTAACATCTCTTAATTGACTTAATATCTCATACGTATGACTTATTTTCTCATAAGAATGAATTAGCATCTCATAAGTATGACTTAGTATCTCATAGGTGTGACTTAGCATCTCATAATTATGACCTAGCATCTCTTAAGTATGACCTTGTATTCCATAATTATAACTTAGCATCTCGTAATAATGAGATCCTGTCTGACTGAAACGGGCTTCCATACAAACGCTCTGAGATTTTTGGTGGACTTCCCCTTTAGCCCTCTAGCTTTGGATCTACACTAGGCCCTTGTTAGGGTGCGCGTTTGGAGCGCGGCCCTCAGGTTTCCCCCGTGTGGTTTGTTGCTTCCCGGTCCGGTTTTCTCCGCCAGGACTGTGTGCTGATGTGTCTGAGCTGTTATGGATGTGAGCAGACATTCCCTTGGAGAAAACATGAGTCCGGTGTGGTCGGCATGACTGCGGGCTGTGGATTTAAAGTAAGTAAGCGTCCTGAAGCAGGAGAAAACTGTTAGTTAGCTAGCTAGCTAGCTAGCTCGTTTCTGGCTAGCCGCTTCGGCTAGCTAGCCTAGCTAGTGCCTGCTTTGCGGGGGTGTCTGCAGTAACGCCGCTAAGCAGACTGTTTTGTTCAAGCAGGTCTTCTTCTTGAGTGTTTAAGGTTGCTTGTCGTTAGTGAGGGCAGTCAGTCTGTCGTGACACTGTCGGTATAGTCGGGTCCAGTCTGTGTTAGCGCTAGTAGTGGACAGTCTGTTGTGTGTAGCCCACTGCAGTGCAGTAGTGGCTAATGGGTTGCTCTGCTGATCAGTCTGGCCTGGTTAGTCTGTTATGCTGACTCCCATCATGTAGGCATGATGTCAGGGGTCCTGCTAAAGGCTTCTCAGTCCC
Organism: Prochilodus magdalenae; assembly: GCA_024036415.1. Lineage (NCBI taxonomy): Eukaryota > Metazoa > Chordata > Actinopteri > Characiformes > Prochilodontidae > Prochilodus > Prochilodus magdalenae. The sequence goes on along the minus strand of JAMWET010007088.1, from coordinate 103,041 downwards.
TGTGGCCCAGTGTGTCCCTGTGTCCACAGGTGTTTTCCAGTCTTGCTGTTTCAGCTTATTAGCAAACCCTCTAAATGAGGACTCCAGATAGTAGAGCTTTCTGAATTATCCAGTCACTGATGTGTTAACAGATTCATTCAGACTGGTTTGGTGTGAAACGGTTCATTTGTAGAGGAACTACAAAGAGAAACTGGTTTACACTCATCCTCAAAACATAGCTGCACAAATAGCTGCACCCAGGAGGAATCCACCGACCCTATGAAACGTGGACGGTAGGTTGGACATCATGAGACATGCCCATGATTCAAGTTTCAGACAATGTGACGTAAGCAAGGACGGGTCTTATCGCTGTACCTGACTCACCCACCAGCCACGGCATTCAGCAAGTGGTGATGTCCTCCATGAGTCATCCTGGTAGTGCCAGCACCGATGCCACCTTTACACCACATCAGCATCACCAAAGACTGCAGTGGTGTGGTGCCAGGCTGTCATGGAGTGACTCAGAACGGCAGCGGGTCATCTTCAGTGACGAGACCCGCTTTTGTCTTGATGGAGACAGCCAACGAATCCGTGTGTGGAGGACATTCCTAGAATGGGAATTACAGAGGAAATTCCCATTCAGGATTTTAGATTGCTGCTAGAGACCAGAGGACTGTGATATCCACACCTTGAGTATATCCATTTCATTCAGGATCCAAAACCACCATGTGTGTTTCCGAGCTTTTGGACTTCATGATGGTTATACTAGGGTGGCAGGGTGGTGCACCGTGTGGCACTGTCGTCCTACACCAAGCATGTCCTGGGTTCGACTCTCTGTCGGGCGAGCAGGGCCCCTTGCATGTTCTCCCGTGTCTCTGTGGGTTTCCTCAGTGTGAGTGTGTATCTCTGTGTGTCTGCCCTGTGGTTGACCTGCCTGGGGGCCTGGATAATGAACGATGAGTAAATGAACACAGTGTTTTTGATGCCATGATGGTGGCTAGTTTGACTCAGTTGTAGCCCACCACTATGAATGGATTGTGGAGCTAGGTTTTAGGCCAAGAGCGTTGATAAAAGCTAGAGGTCTTGAGCATTAGGCATTGTATTCATTAGGGCTGTACCCGACTCAGAATTTTGTCAGTGGAATCGGATTGGCCCGTCCTGGTCGACGATTCCACTACTCATTCATGCTTTTCTCCAGGTACATAAACTAGTAATCAGTAAATCAATTTACACACGGTTCAGATCTGATCCTCCTCATTTAGAGAGTCAGCAGAGTCACAGGAACATATTTCTGAACTAAAAGAGGCGGGGCTTATGACGATCGATCTGAACTGGAGCCTGATTTAATTACAGGATACAGCGCCGGGCAGCAGCGCGTATATGCTAAACATTAGCGCTTATAGCTTCTAGTCTTTTTAATCTCACTTCTAACAGCTTCTTCAGTAGGAGGACCCTTCGTCTTTCATCTCTCATAAATAATGACCTGATAAATACAACCAGATTAGTCCATATTTAAATTATTATAGATGAAGAGAAGAACGGTAGACCTGAATTCGTTTATTATATTCCCCGCGCTGAAATCATTATCTCTCGTTTATCCACAGGCGTATTAAGTGACTGTACTCATCCTTAAATAAAGATAATAGTAGCTGTAGACGAATAAATAAACACATATCTGTAATTTAGGTTCTAAAATATCAGAATTATAATAAAACAAACGTCTCCGCTCCGTTTCTCCCTCACCGCAAACAGCCGTTACGTCTAAAACGAAAGTCAGCTCCCTCGTTTGGAGCAGTGTTGGATGTCTGACTGAATGACGAGCAGAATTCGGTTTCATTTGTTCGGATTCTCTTCTTCAGAAGCTCCTCCAGACTTTCTCTGAGACATCGTTCCCCCGTGTTTCTCAGCTTCACAGCTTCAGCTTCCTTCAGCGGTGAACCGCCAGCGCACGCCGTCACGTGGATTGAATTTTTTAGCAAGCCTGCTTCACAGCCCAGCTAGAACTCACATATATATTTATTATTCCCCTTTAATAATTATTAACACGTCTTTTTACATTCCTAGAGTTCTTGTGCATTTAAGTAAGCTTTAGTCTGTTTTACGAGAGGAAAGAAAAGGTCACTGTTGTCACTCGACTTGAAGGCTCTCAGTCGACTTAAAGGGTCTCCGACTGATGATTCGACTCGTCGACTTCTAGAGGGCAGCCCTGGTATTCACTATCAAGTAAAGCCATCTAGAGCCTTTGTTTGCCTGTCTGAAGGACAGGCTTTACAGGCTTTGTGCCTGAGTGGTCCCAATCCCTCCTTCGGGAGAGCTGCACAAGCCCGTTTTTTCTGGTTTAAGACGCCTGCTTCACCTTGTAACGTCATTCCCATGCCCCTAAAACAGAGACACGAGGGACGGAAGCATTTAAATGTCCGTTTATCTAATAGTATCCATTGAAGCGGCTTTTAGAAGCATGGGATTATTCAGAGGGCTGGTTCCTTATTCCACCACTATTCCCTACAACGATGCCATTCACGTCAAACCACCCGGAATGACTTTCTGGGCATCTGTTTTAGTTTCAAGTGCTAAAATAAAAGGGCTCCTCATCTCCAGAAGTCTTCCTAATTGCTTTTCTGTGCTTTTCTTCACAGGTTGGGTCTTCTAAGGTCACCAGAGAAACACCATGGTGCTCGATGAAAACAACTAACCCTGTACAGATGACATCACCTCTTTATCTACCTGACCTCTGAACCACATGTTCCCTGTCACGGCAAAGAAGCAAAGAGATGCTTAGTCGGCGTTTTCAGACACCAGTTCACCTGTATATGGCTCATCCAAGGCTCCAGTAGAAGCCAGTTCTGGGGAAAAGCTTTGAGCCTCAGTCTTTACAGAAGCATCAGGACCTGAGTTGAAAAGCACGATGCTGTCTGCTCTGAAGAAGCTGGTGGGCTCCGAGCCGCCTGTCCCGCCAAAGGACAAGAACATTCCTGCGGGTCTACAGTCAATGAATCAGAGCCTGCAGAGGCGATTCGCCAAAGGAGTCCAGTACAACAGTAAGTCCGGCTGTGCAGTGAGCGCATGAGAGTGATTAGTGATAATCGATACCAGTCAATTACTGAGCACTTAATTAATCAAGCATAGGATGGCTTGAACGGCCATAGTCTGGAAAGGAGTAGGAGTGGATAATCTTCTTGGACTGAACAGTTTAGGCCAAGAGTGAGTGAGAAATCTGGGCCATAATAGAACCTCTGAAACCCGGGGTCTTAATAGTCTCTCGGGAACCTCATGACGTTTCAGGGGTTTGGGTTTTCTGAAGCGCACCCCACCGTGTGACCTATGAATCTGCTTCCACAGTGAGGGTAACCCATCCTCCTTAGTTCGATCCCGGTTGAGGAGACAGACGTAACAGAAATAGGAGCTTAGAACATCTATTAGATACAGTCTGATTAATCCAGGAGGTAGTCATCTCAAAGGCAGATACAGTGAGCGCCTGGTTCATAAGAACGAGGTCCAGCAGCAAACACACAGGACAGCACAGCTACAGACTGGCAGAGGGCCACACCCACTCTCTACTGACCGTGATGAGCGCCACCTCATTCCAATGTCTCTTTTCTCTGTGTTTCAGTGAAGATCGTGATCCGCGGGGACAGAAACACAGGGAAGAGTACGCTGTGGCAGCGGCTGCAGGGCGGCAAATTCCAGGAGGAGTACATTCCCACCCAGGAGATCCAAGTCACCAGCATCCACTGGAACTACAAGAGTAAGATGTTTACATTCACCAGACTAGCTTTCCTGCTGATATGCTCACACCAGAGCTCTGCGCACTAAGGGCTTTGTTATTCTCACTCACAGCAGCAATGGTATGTTGTATTCAGTATTATAGGAATTGTGTAAATAAGAAAGCAGTAATATTCTAAATTATATGCTGTTAATACGTATGTAACGGCTGTTGGCTTAAGATTTTATATCCACCTTTCCCTACAGTTTATATTTATGATTAGGAAATAAATGAAAATGTTAACATATATATGTATATGTACATGTTTGTAAAGGGTTCTTTAATAAAGCCGTTGGTTCTACTTGGAACCATGAACACTCAAAATCATTTGCATGCTTGACATTGGTCTTCAGATCAATGGAGAATGTGTTATCTGATTCTTTACTTGATTAAGATGGCTCTCTGCACCAATAAGGGTTCTTTTTGTTAGCAGTGATCAAGCTTTTTTCAATAGTAGCAATATAGAACCATTTTCAAAACGTTCTCCATCAATCAAAATTTTATTTATTTATTTATTTTATCATTTTTTAATTTAAGGTTTATCATTCAAGATTAAATCCTGATATACAGCTCTGGAAAAACTGAAGAGACCACCCCAAAGTAATCAGTGTCTCTAGTTGTACAGGTTCTGGGTTTGTGTTGGTTCTGTTTGATTCTCTACACTACTGGAACCATGTCTCCCAAGCTCCAGATCAGATATTGTATTAGATCTGTTGATTTAGAAAATCACTAATGACCTCCAGAAGCCTGTTCTTAGAACCATGCTCACTGTGCGTCTCACCCCAGCCACCGCTCGCCAGTCTCTCTGTAGGTCACCTGAGGTCATCTTACGGTGGGTAAGGGACATTGGAATGAGGTGGCGCTCATCACGGTCAGTAGAGAGTGGGTTTGGCCCTCTGCCAGTCTGTAGCTGTGTTGTCCTGTGTGTTGGCTGCTGGACCTTGTTCTTATGAACCAGATGCTCACTGTATCTGCCAGCAAAGCTAGAACCCAACCTTCGGTTCCTCACTGAGAACCTGCTGTACATGTGGAGATGCTGATTTAGGAGGAAACTGCAGTGGGCTCTTATTTATTTTCAGAGCTGTATTGTTGTCTGTATTTTACTACAATTTAAAAAATATTTAAATGCTCTCTAAAGGTTTGTGTTGTCTTGCTACTGTGAGATCAGAGCCACGTTATGATCCTGTATCAGTACAGGAGGAGCCTAAGGGTTTTGGAATCATATCACATATGAAATACTCAACTTTGTTTTTGTCCCTGTTTCTGCACTTGTGTGATTTACAATCGGAGGTAGACGCACGACCAGGTAAAGTAGCGCTCTGTGTGGGCTGTAAATAGAATCCATGAGAATAGACTACAGTAGGTCATTAGCTTTGAAAGGGCTTGTCATAGTTGTAGCTGTCGGTCTTCTGTAAGGCTGTTACGGTTCTGGATGGACGTAGATCCCCCTACCCTTAGTTACAAGCCTGTATAACAGTGTCCCCCCTTTATATGCTTAGCCATGCTTTAGTCATACTGCAGCATCACCACTGGAGCATGTGATATATACCTGGCAACCCCATGTGGTTTACATCCTCCTGGTTTGAGTTTCGTGCATGTGCTGAAAAGCGCTGGGCAGGAGTTCCCTTCCAGTCCGAACGGCACAGAGCACTTCTGGTGTCTCCACATTCTCACTTGATATGTAAACATGCACATTGCTGGCTGCAGTGGTGTTAGTACGAACTTTCACTGGACAAAATAAGTGGTGTAATGAAACGTCTCTTAGAGGCGCATCTGCTGCTGCAGTGTTTGAACACGGCCCTGCTTCTCATGGACTCCAGGAACGCACCAGGTGGTGTCAGGCAGGGCTTGTGTTTGTCTGTGGATCGTTTGTCTTCATTCCTCTCATGTCCCCACAGCTACCGACGATGTGGTGAAGGTGGAAGTGTGGGATGTTGTGGATAAAGGTGAGTTGGACACCAGCTGCTTTGTGTTTAGCCTGTCTTTGTTAAAGCATGAAGCTCTATGTGATGTGATTTGAGATTGTGATCGTTTTTTTTTTGTCTGTTTAAGTGTTTTTTAAATTTCATGTCTTCCAGATAGAGGAGGAAAAACAGGTTTAGATTTGTTTTAGTTCAGTTTAATAGTTATAAAACACACATTATTCAAAAAAAATAAAAATATATATATGTATATATAATTATATATACTATATATATATATATATATATATATATATATATATATATATATATATATTTATATATATATATATATAGCCAGATTTTTGTAACGCACACACACGTTATAAATAAAAAAAAAAAAAAAATGCATATGCATCGTTACAGCAGAATAGATACAGAACAAGGGATAGACAAAAGTGCAAGTTACAAAATAAGAAATTACAGAAAGTAAATAAAATCTATTGTAAGAAATACAATAAGAAACTGTACAAATATACATGTTATTTCACAGATATATATTACCCAAATATTAAGAGATATTTCACAGATATTTTGAAGATATTGCAGGTATTAAACACTGATAATCTTGCTGTTGAGTTATTAAGGCATAAGTAATGAGTTATTAAATTGCAGGGAGGTATAATATGAGAAAATGAGAGATTCTGAAATTTTCTGAGTCCATTTTACTTTACACATACTTTTCCCCCCTTTATCTGGGAAAATGAGCTTTAGTATTTATAGTTTTATTATACAGTTGGCATGTTTCTATATTTAAATGTTTATATTCCTGTGGACTTCTACCTTTCACATCTTTAAGCCACAGTGTTTTGTCTTGTATGACTGTCAGTATTGTTTATATTAGTAATCAGTAATATATTTATATATTAGTAACCCATAAGATTTTTGGGTTGTTTTCACAATTATTCTAGACCTTTAAATCTAAAAAATCCAAGATAAAAAAATTTTTTTTCGTTGTATCAAAGAGTAAAACCCCTACAACCATTCATAGCCCATCATAGATTCCAAAATTTATCAAAAAGCTTAATAAGCATATAAAAAATGGATGATCATCTTTCAGGTTGGCTACTAATTAGATCATTCAGAGAGAATTTTAAATCTGAATGGTAAATTTTAATAGATTGAATCGGTGACTTTTTATTTTATTATATTTGTTTTTGTAATTTTAATAATTGTGACAGTCATTCATTCATTTATCCATTCATGTATGTATGTATGCATTTATTTATTTATTTATTTATTTATTTATTTATTATTTATTTCTGCTTGTTAATTTCTTTATTTATTAAATGTTAGTATATGATAAATGCTAGTTTACATTACATACAAGTGTAGAAACTGACCGCATGCTGGCATCCACCTGCATCCATTTGAATGCATCATTAATGAACACCCATACCCGCCCCCCCCATCCCGCCTCGTCCTCGATCCCTCCTCATGTGTATTAATGGTGTTTCTCTTGCTCTGCTCCCGCTGTGCACCCAGGCCAAAAAATCCCTCTTCCTGAAGGTGTAGGTGAGACACTCTCCTGTGTAAAGACTGTAGACTGTAGGTTGTGGTTTTGTGTCTAATGGGTGTGGTTCTGCTGTGTGTGGTGTATCTGAGTGCAAACAGAGCTCCCGTCTCACTGATTGCACTGTGACCGGACTGTTAACCAGTGGGAACGTATGGTCATGTCTGCTGTGCCGGTGTTCAGCCTGAAATCCCACAGCAGGTCCATGACAGTTTGCAATACGGTGCATTCCACAACCGATATTGCAGTGCGCCAGCTCCTATTAATAAGACTAACATCGTGTGTTTTAATTTCTAAAGCTTGGGCACCACTAGAGCTGTCACCATCGTTTGTGCACAGATTGATTGGTTGAGTAGTCAACCGTTCATTTGATTAAGCTGGACCTCATCGTGTAAACATTCCGAAAGATTTAGAAACTGTTTCCTGGAATATGATCCCATTAGGAAAATGGCTGGTATTTACTGTGTACAGGGGCGTGTCTATTGGGCTCTGTTCCTTATTTTAATAGAGCCCAGTAGGAGAATATATACAGGGGTTGGACAATGAAACTGAAACACCTGGTTTTAGACCACAATCATTTATTAGTATGGTGTAGGGCCTCCTTTTGCGGCCAATACAGCGTCAGTTGGTCTTGGGAATGACATATACTGCGTCCTGCACAGTGGTCAGAGGGAGTTTAAGCCATTCTTCTTGCAGGATAGTGGCCAGGTCACTACGTGATGCTGGTGGAGGTTCGCCCTTCTTGGCGGTATGCTGACATTACCCTGGATACCGTGGCTCTTGATACATCACAAAGACTTGCTGTCTTGGTCACAGATGCTCCAGCAAGACGTGCACCGACAGTTTGTCCTCTTTTGAACTCTGGTATGTCACCCATAATGCTGTGTGCATTGCAGTATTTTGAGCAGAACTGTGCTCTTACCTGCTAACTGAACCTTCACACTCTGCTCTTACTGGTGCAATGTGCAGTTATTGAAGATTGGCCACCAGGCTGGACAAATTTAGCCATGAGACCTCCCACACTAAAATGACAGGTGTTTCAGTTTCATTGTCCAACCCCTGTAACTCCATTATCTTGATGGAAACCGCCAGATTGTTGAGAAGGTGCATCTGAACGGCTGTACAGTACTTTGCAAAGTCAGAGACCACCCTTCATGTATTTACTTTTCAAAACAGCAGTTAAGTACATGTTATTTATTATTTCTGTTCTATTGATTAGATGTAAGAGAACGAGGGCTGTACCCGGCTTTTTTCTTTCTTTTGATTTTTTTGCCGTCCTGGACGGGAATTCGACTATTTGTTCGTGTTTTTCTCCATGTACATTATCTAGTAATCAGTAAATCAGTCTGCACACGGTTCAGATCTGATCCTCCTCATTTAGAGAGTCAGCAGAGTCACAGGAGCATATTTCTGAACTAAAGAGGCGGGGCTTATGATAATCGATCTGAACTGGAGCCTGATTTAATTACAGGATGTAGCGTCGGGCAGCAGCTCGTATTAATACTAAACATTAGCGCTTATAGCTTCTAGTCTTTTTAATTTCACTTCTAACAGCTTCTTTAGTAGGAGGACCCTTCGTCTTTCATCTCTCATAAATAATGAGCTGCTAAATAAAACCAAATTAGTCCATATTTAAATTATTTATAGATGAAAAGGAGAATGGTAAACCTGAAACTGTTTATTATTTTATTCCCCGTGCTGGAATCATTATCTCTCGTTTATCAGCAGGCGTATTAGTGACTGTACTCATCCTTAACTAAAGATAATCCCAGCTATAGATGAATAAATAAACATATCTGTAATTTAGGTTCTAAAATATCAGAATTATAATAAATCAAACGTCTCCGCTCCGTTTCTCCTTCACCACAAACAGCTGTTACGTCTAAACCGAAAGTCAGCTCCCTCGTTTAGAGCAGTGTTGGATGTCTGACTGAATCACGAGCAGAATTCGGTTTCATTGGTTCGGATTCTCTTCTTCAGAAGCTCCTCCATGCTTTTTCTGAGACATCGCTCCCCCCGTGTTTCTCAGCTTCACAGCTTCAGCTTCCTTCAGCGGTGAACCGCCAGCGCACGCCGTCACGTGGATTTAAGTGTGCGCCACAGCCCAGCTAGAACTTACATATATATTTATTATTCCCCTTTAATAATTAATAAAACGTCTTTTTACATCCTTAAATTCTTGTGCATTTTTGTAAGCTTTAGTCTGTTTTACGGGGGGAAAAAAAGGTCACTGTTGTCAGTTGACTTGAAGGGTCTCAGTCGACTTAAAGGGTCGCCGACTGACGATTTGACTCGTCGACTTCTAGAGGGCAGCCCTAAAGATAACCCACTGGCAGTAGGAAGGAGAGAGTCAGAGCCACAGAACTGGCCAAAAAAAAAAAAAAACAGCACCTCAAGGAATGATTAAACGCTACAGAGAAAATCGGACTCCTAACAACCACCTGGAAATCCTGGTAGACCCACCAAACCCACCAAACCCACCACCCCCATCAAATTCACAGCACTTAAAGCTTTCATCTTTGAGAGCAAGGTGAGCATTAACCTCCACTCCAGATCTGCAAGCACCTACAGGTGTTCCGGTTAAGTCTTCCACTGTGAGAAGACACCTGACCACTACGGAGGTCTGAAAGGAGGTGGAGCTGTTCAGGAAGCTCCTCACTGAGATCAAACACAGGAGGTGCTGGTGTTCTCAGAACAGTGGACTGACCACCACAGGGTCCGGACGCTTAACGTCACCTAACATGTTTGGATGGTGGGAGGAAGCGGGAAATGCCAAACCAACTTCTAAGACTGAACTTTGGAGGTGTGGCTGCTGGCTCCTTTGAGAATGGAAGCTGTAATGATGGGATTACATATTCGTTTAGTTTTATTCAGATTTTCTATGTGATGTTCTATGAAATATTATAATTAAAAGAAATTTGTAGGTTTTTTATTTATTTATTTATTTTATTTATTTATATATATTTTGCTGTTTTGACTAGAAATTAAAGGGGTGATTTCTGAATTTTGCGCAGTAGCTGTTTCCACCCAGACTGTTCATTACGCAAATTGCTGAGTAAGTTTTGATTGCGTTTTAAGTTTTTGAGTTATTAAGTTAGACAGGTAGTCGTGACAGCCCTAGTGTCCTCCTTTATTCACACGGAAGAAAATACAAGTACCGCTCCTCAGACCGGAGACACAGTCTCGTGTTAACGGTGCGGTAACTAACTGGTTTCAGGATGGCATGACTGCGATGGTAAATATCTGTAAGTCTTATTACACTGTTATGCATGTTCAGTGAGCAGCTGCTGGCACTGACTTCATCTTCCTTTCATAGTTTCTGTTGCTATGTTACACCGCCTGCTGTACGTACCCTGACTCACTCCTTATGTCCTTGTGTGGATTTCACTGGATTTGTTTTTGTGTCCCGTATCCTGTCCAGGAAAGAGCAAGAAACGGAGTGAGACTCTTAAACTGGAGAATGAACCACAAGAGGTAAAACTCTTTCTTCACAGGGACTGTTTGGATAGAAGAAGACTCTGTACTATTAGATCAGCACTAGACTGGCTAGCACTAGAGGCTGTTTGTTCTAGGGCCCAACTGATACGTATGGTCATTAAACCCGTGTGATGATAATAATAATAAGCCGGCCAATAAAACAATTATATTGCAGTGTTTTTGTTTTAAGGTGAAGCTCGTTTTGTACAGTCATATGCAAATTTGTAATTAAGCGATTTAGTGATTTTCTAAGTGAAGCAAAAATTATAACACGCCCTGAACACCTAGTGTTTGCTTTCTCGTTGGGTAAAATGTCCAATAACTGACCAATGCATGGCCTATATACAGCTCTGGAAATAAATAAGAGCCCACTCCAGTTTCCTCTTAACTCAGCACCTCCACATGTACAGCGGGTTCTTAGTGAGGAACCGAAGGTTGGGTTCTAGCTTTACTGGCAGATACAGTGAGCGTCTGGTTCATAAGAACAAGGTCCAGCATCCAACACACAGGACAACACAGCTACAGACTGGCAGAGGGCCAAACCCACTCTCTACTGACCGTGATGAGCACCACCTCATTCCAATGTCCCTTACCCACCGTAAGATAGAGATGCTAGTTCCCTTTGAGCAGGCTAAGAGCGTTAGACAGCCGTCAGTCAAGCTGCTCATTAACCACAGTCTTGATAATGATTGCTAAGTCGGGCGTAATTGCTTGCCCTCTCTATACCAACAGAGGATGAACCCTTTAGTTCTCGTCTGGAGGTGGTGTTTAAGTTGGTGTGCACCGTCACAACCCTAATTAGACCGAGATTAGCAGTATCACAAGAGGTCAGCATCAGGGTCCAAGCACTGACCACCTCAGTGAAGGGTCTTAGAATGGACTTTATTTATATTAGATAATAATACATTGTTCTCAGAACAGTGGACTGACCGCCTCAGAGTCCAGACGCTCAACGTCACCTGACATGTTTGGGGTTGTTTGGATGGTGGGAAGAAGCGGGAAATGCTAAACTCACCTCTAAGACTGAACTTTGGAGGTGTGGCTGCAGGCTTCTTTGAGAAACTGAAAGTGAGTCCCCTGAATGGAATGGAAGCTGTAATGATGGGACTAAATATTTAAATAATTAGAATAGTTTTATTCAGATTTCTATGTAGTGTTCTGTGAAATATTAAAATGAAAAGAAATTTGTGGGTTTTTTTTGTTTTTTTTAATTTATTTATTTATATATACAGTGGGGTGCGAAAGTTTGGACAGCCTTGTTAATTTTCCTGATTCCTGAAACACAGTGATATTTGAGAAGTGAAATGAAGTTTATATGATTTACAGAAAGTGTGCAATAATTGGTTAAACAAAATTAGGCAGGTGCATAAATTTGGCCACCAAAAAAAAAAAACTCAATATTTAGTAGATCCTCCTTTCGCAGAAATAACAGCCTCTAAACGCTTCCTATAGCTTCTAATGAGAGTCTGGATTGTGGCTGAAGGTATTTTAGACCATTCTTCTTTACAAAACATCTCTAGTTCATTCAGGTTTGATGGTTTCCGAGCATGGACAGCTCTCTTTAAGTGACACCACAGATTTTCAATAATATTCAAGTCTGGGGACTGAGATGGCCATTCCAGAACGTTGTACTTGTTCCTCTGCATGAATGCATTAGTAGATTTTGAGCAGTGTTTAGGGTCGTTGTCTTGTTGGAAGATCCAGCCCCGGCGCAGCTTCAGCTTTGTCACTGATTCCTGGACATTGGTCTCCAGAATCTGCTGATATTGATTGAAATCCATGCGTCCCTTAACTTTAACAAGATTCCCAGTCTCTGTACTGGCCACACAGCCCCACAGCATGATGGATGCATAACGGCCCTTGTTATGCCCCAATAACTCTATTTTAGTTTCATCAGTCCACAGCACCTTATTCCAAAATGAAGCTGGCTTGTCCAAATGTGCTTTAGCATACCTCAAGCGGCTCTGTTTGTGATGTGGGCGGAGAAAAGGCTTCCTCTGCATCACTCTCCCATACAGCAAGGCTGCGCAAACTTTCGCACCCCACTGTATTTTGCTGTTTGGACTAGAAATTTAAAGGGTGAATTCTGAATTTTGTGCAGTAGCTGTTTCCACCAATACTGTTTATTGTAATAATACATATAATATAGTCAAATTAATCATGTATCAACAAACAAATGCTCCAGAATTTTAATATTATTTATATTATTTGGGGATTGAAATGGCCAAGAAGTGTTAATGAAGTATAAACAGCTCAGACAGTTGGCCAGGGTTTCCATGCGCCCAATGCATCATCAGCCTTAAGATATAATAAGCCTGAGGTTTTAGAGGGTGACGGTTGGGACCTGGCTGTCATATTTGAGTAGATCAACCAGCAAAGCTCAATTTAACTAAAAGTATCAGCGTCTGTTTATTTACTACTTAAAATTTATTGCCATTAAAAATGAAATTTTCATATTAGTTGGTGCCCTTAAGCTTTAATAATGGAGAATTTAAATCTGGTTAAAGTAGTTTTAACTTAGTGAATGGTACATGTGCGGTTAACGTCCTCACAGTTCACTACGTCTGAATCAGAATCAGAATCTCTATATTTCACCAAGTCTGTTACACTTAGAAGGAATTTGTCTTGGTGAGAGCAACACGTATGACAAGTAACAAAAACACAGAACACAGATTATTTACAGTATTAAACTAAAGGAAAATTACACTAAACAATAAATAGAGTAGGGGATAAATTAAAGTAAAAAGTACTAAAGGTAATAAAGCTGAAGAAGCTGAGAGATGTGAAACAGATTTAGTTGAAAAATAGAAAGTTACAGATGACCTGAATATTTACAGAAAGAGAAACATGGCGATGTGCAAATGGCAGAGTGCAGATTTTGGATCCGGTTTGGTACAGTTCAATGTTTTGTACAGTGGGAGGTGTCCGCTGTGGTTGAGGAGCGCTACAGCTGGGGAAAAAAGCTGTTCGCATCGAGTTGTGCTGGTTTTGAACCGCAGTCTTTCTAATGGGAGGGGAGTGTCTGGAAGAGGAGGTGTCCAGGATGTGAGGGGATGTGATGTAATTTTGCCAGCACGCTTCCTCACCCTGCTGGTGTAGATCTGCTGAAGTGATGGCAGGTTACATCCAATGATCCTCTCTGCTGTCCTGATGATGCGCTGGAGTTTGGTGCTTTCTTGTGAGGTGGAGGAACCAAACCAGATAGTTATGGAGGCTGTGAGAATGGACTCGATGATCGCTGTGTAGAACTGGATCAGGGTCTGTGGCAGGTTGAATTTCTTGAGCTGTCTGACTCAGCTCGTCAGCTCATTAAGGCCTTATACGAGGTTCAGCCAAGTGTGCTGGAGCAGAATAAGCACTAAATGCCTGCAGGAATGTAGGACCAGTGTGCAGGACTCCTGTTTCTACTGACATGTGGAACCACTGTCATAATCCATGTTATGGAATTTGTTTATGAATGGTTATTATAACAAGGGCAGTCAGTTTGATGTATAAGAAATAATGTTTGTCCTAGGAATGAAAATTCATAAATGCAAACCTCCCTTTTTCTATATTTCTCAGCTTTGAATCCCTAAAAAACACAGCACAGTTTTTATTCCATCTATAGATATAGTGGTCCATTTTTATGACCTAATTAATATATATTAATAATAATTAACCTATTAATAATAAATCTATACCAAAAACAGACATGATTTCTGGTAAAAGCTGGGTTCAGATTCAGCATTCAGATATTACTATATTCAAATTATAATTCAGTATTAAAATTATATTCAGTATTCAAATTTCTTTATATTATATCAAGTCTATCTTCATATTTATTTACTTTTATATTATTTATATATATTTTTTTTATATTTATTTATATTATATCAAGTATGTATGTATATTCATATATATATATATATATATATATATATATATATATATATATATATATATATATATATATATATATGAAAAATAAGTCAAATATATATAAATATAAAATATAAGGAGATTTAGAACACACTGACCTTTTGACCGTGCAGTATTTGGATATCGACGCTGTCCACCTAAAAATACGCATCTCTATTTTTTTTTATTTTCTTTTATGCATCATTTGATCCTATGACCTGCTGTTAACATTCTGTAAAAATGTCATGGTGGATGGACCAACAGAAACGGGCCAAAACTGCTTGGAAAAAAGTCTGGTTCCATTCACATTAAAGTTCAGTTAGGTTTTTGACCTCTCCTGTAAAGTTTCTGTTTGGTAGATCCTAGTTTTTCTTTCTAGTCAGCGACGATGTGTGTTTGTGTAGTTGCTGAAGTGCATGAACAAGCTAAACCGTTCCACATCAGAGACCCCTGTATTTTTGTCACATGGTGCACTAGAGATTTATGTTTATATCAAATTTGGTCTGGCACCATTTGGAAAGCTAGATTCAGATAGAGAGATGGGGATAGATAGATAGATAGATAGATAGATAGATAGATAGATAGATTCTTTCATTGATTCCAAAGGATTTAATTTAGCAGCCAGTAGAAATTACACAGCTACACAGTACAGCCCAGTAATACACTACACAATAAGGGTTGTAGAGTGTCAACCTAAGTAGAGGCTCAGCAAAAATGATCAGCTATAAATAATAACTTCTGCTATAGATAAATATATCCCACTCATTACAGTGAAGCAAGAATATATCCAAGAAAGTCTATCTACAAAAATACAAATATCACTGTAGATGAAATGGTATGATGTAGAATGAAGATGTGTAAAAACATGCATTAAGATCCCGGAGATAAAAAAAGCAGGGCGATAATGAAATGTATAGGTGGGCACAGATATCAGCAGATAATGAGAATATAAAGTAACCATGTGCATATATTGGAATTTAAATTTTGGAGCTTCTATAGAGCATCCAGGGGTGCAGATTGTACAGGATATACAGTAAAGTGTAATAGTGCAGATAAATAAACCTCTGATTTAACACAAGAGATTCAGTCCTCATCTGTCCTCGTCCCTCTTCCGGCCCCACTGGCGAGAGTCGCAGAGCCTGATGGCTCTCGGGACCAGTTACCCCCTGAGTCTGTCTATGGAGCAGCTCGGTGACAGTAACCTGCCAATGAGGCTGCTCCAAGATTATCTACAGATTATCAAACTTTGTGAACACTCTGTGTATTAGGTTTAGTTTCTGAATTGAATTCATTGAAACGTCTTTCGAGAGAGGATCTTTGAGCTAGCCCAGCATGTTGTCCTGATAGGTGTGGGTGATTTTGATCGCTTCTTGGCCAGAAGAGCTTGACTTGGGTAAATAAAGGAGGATCTTACTGTGTTATTGTTTGCACAGGACTTATAACTACATTTTACGGGAGTTGCCCAGAGTGCCGACTCACGTTCCAGTGTGTGTGCTCGGCAACCATCGAGACATGGGCGAACACAGGGTTATCCTGCCTGAAGACATCAGAGACTTTATTGCCAGCCTCAACAGGTACAACAACCCACCTATTTGCTGCGTCCGTCGTGCCGTACTCATGGGTTATGCTGGGTTCCTGCGCTAAACTGTCTCCCTTTTATTCATGTTTCTACATTTATAACTTCACAGATGTCAGTGTTATATTTAATATTGATTCAGGTAGATGTAATCCGTATTCATAACTGTAATGTGTTAAGAATATACAGTAAACAGATACATAGCATGAGGTAAGTGGGAGTTAGACTAAATCCAAAATAAGAAATGATAAATAAGAATAAATCTCAGTTATTAGGCAAAACAATAAAAAAAGAAACACCAATATACAATTTTACATATGTAATTGCACAGATATATACAGGGGTTGGACAATGAAACTGAAACACCTGTCATTTTAGTGTGGGAGGTTTCATGGCTAAATTGGACCAGCCTGGTGGCCAATCTTCATTAATTGCACATTGCACCAGTAAGAGCAGAGTGTGAAGGTTCAGTTAGCAGGTAAGAGCACAGTTCTGCTCAAAATACTGCAATGCACACAGCATTATGGGAGACATACCAGAGTTCAAAAGAGGACAAACTGTTGGTGCACGTCTTGCTGGCGCATCTGTGACCAAGACAGCAAGTCTTTGTGATGTATCAAGAGCCACGGTATCCAGGGTAATGTCAGCATACCACCAAGAAGGACGAACCTCCACCAGCATCACGTAGTGACCTGGCCACTATCCTGCAAGAAGAATGGCTTGAAATCCCTCTGACCACTGTGCAGGACGCAGTATATGTCATTCCCAAGATGAACTGACGCTGTATTGGCCGCAAAAGGAGGCCCTACACCATACTAATAAATGACTGTGGTCTAAAACCAGGTGTTTCAGTTTCATTGTCCAACCCCTGTATATATTGCACTGTTACTGTTATACTACCTACATGGCAGTCTGAGTGTAGCAATGTTAGCAGTCAGTACAACATGTATGCGGGTGGGGTACAGGCGATGAGGTGCGGCAGCAAATATTGCACAATAGACTCAAAATAAGTGGCATGAATGTATAGGTAGATATAGATATGGGTTAGTATATAGAATTTGTTCTAAATTTAGATTTTCAAAGTTAATATTCAAAATTTTTTCTTATTTTTTGTTTTTTTTTCTATTTTTTGCTTTTTCTCTTTAAATGTTAGCCCATATTTTCTTACTGTTTTTTCAGTATGTTCCGCCAATAGACAGTACTTGAGCCCTAAAGCATGCTGAAGTGTGTTCTGTGTAGTAGGATGTGTCAACTCGTGATGTGTAATATCACATAGAGCAAACAGGACCACAAGACTTTTGCATATGACTGTACATGCAAAATATGGGATTTCAGCAGTGGCCTACTTTTCCATATCGGTGCAGCCCTAATAAGTCTCTAACAGTTTCCCAGACTCAGATTAACCCTAAACCTAACCTAAGTGGGAATAAAGAAAATGGGTTAATCCACAACTAAGTCCAATATGCAGAACAACATGCTTTCTGATTTTGGCTTTTGTTGTTTGGTGATGTTTCCGTTCTTCCTGAACAGGCCACTGGGCTCCTCCTACATACACTACGCTGAGTCTTCCATGAAAAACGGCTTTGGCCTGAAATATTTGCACCGATTTTTCAACATTCCTTTCCTGCAGCTTCAGGTAAGAGTTCCTGAAATTAGAGAACCAATCTCATTTCTTATTTCTACTGCTACCTCTTGTCTTCCAGTGTAACCCTCCCCCTTGAAACCGAGTTACTAGGGGTAGTGGGTGAAATCTTCCCCCTATGTAATTTGACCACCCTTTAAGAACCGGATACATCATCAGGTGTCGTCAGCGGCTTTTATGTAAACGGTCGAAAGGCAATTCATTCACAACTTCAGTTTCACACATCAATCAAGAGCACAGACAGAAACCTACATGGCTTCCTTAACGGGCTGCTGGCGGTGCTCTGTAGACGACCTGCCCGTCTGCAGTGACCGCAGAGGAGGGTGGAGTTCAGCTCCTCACTGCTTAAACACGTTTAGGGCATCATGTGACCTTAAAGGGGCGGATGACCATTATTTATTATCACCACCCAGAATTCTTCAGTGACGTGAAGCTGAACTGAGCTTTTTAATCACCAGCTTCATCAAATTTCCCCGTTCCACCTTAAATGGTGCAGCAACCTCAGGTTCCAGGATGTAACTGCTGCACCATTTAAGGTGGGTCGGGAAATTTCGCTAGGTAGCGCCAGACATCGGCGTATTCCTAGCATTGCTTCCACATTTATGGGTCTCTCAAGGGGTGAAATGGGATTGGGCCTTCCCTTATGAAACGATAATATATGGCAATGTATTGGAAAATATAGTGCAATATATTAAATAATATAATGTCATATATGGGAAACAAGTGCATATATTTTGCATATATTTATATAGTGATAAATATATTACAATATATTGTATAATACATAAGGAATTGCCGCTTTTCATATATTGTATGTATGGTAATATATATATATATTTACTTATATATTGTAATATATTTCATTTTATATGAGAGAATAAAATGTGAGAATATATACATACTGTATATTGCCACATGTATGTATGAAAATATTCTCACATATATAAAACTATATATATTATCATATATGCAAATACATATGGAGAAATACATATGATGTTTATTACATATAAAATTATACAATATATTATTATTACAATATATAAGTAAATATATATTATACTACCATACATACAATATATCAAAAGCGGCAATTCCTTGAGTATTGTACAATATATTGTAATATATTTATCACTATATAAATATATGCAAAATATATGCACTTGTTTCCCATATATGGCATTGTATTATTTAATATATTGCACTATATTTTCCAATACATTGCCATATATTATCGTTTCATAAGGGTTACTTTAAGGACCCTCGGAGTTTACTTCTTAAAGGTTTTAGGATGGACACGGATCTCTGTCCTGTAAAACCGTCCCTCCCTGTTAAGGCTTTGTTGAGGCACAGTGTTTCAAATATTCAACAGGAATTAGATAGGGGTTGTCAGATTTCAGTCTGAGAGGACCGGAGTGCGGTTCAGTTTAGAGTTCTTCTAGGATAAACCGAATACATGTGTGTTTAGGGACTTATGTGGGACGGGACATGATGTCGATGAACCTACTGCAGCCCCTATGTCTGTTGACACTGTAGTATCACCATTTTGTAACACAGATAAAAAAATTTTCATCGGTCTATTGGTACCTGCTACTGTCATTTTGTGGCTACAGTCAAAAACTGGTACGTGATCAGTCACATGACTGGGCATTGTGGAATTCTGTCGTTATTTATAGCTTAGCTTTTTATCTGCAAAATTTTTGGTGGCCTGGAAATCACACTGACGGTCCGAGTGACCCAAATAAACATTGTGGCCTGGACAGGGGAGGGCAGTGTGGAGCACTAAGGTTAATCCAACATTACGTTGGGCCGTGTTGGAGTCTTGCCCTAAGGACGGTAGGCACAGGCAATGACTCGACTCCACCCCACCACCACATTGGTGCTTCTACTGCTGCTTTGGCTCCGAAACGCCACCCCCCAAAACAACCCCACCACCCCCACAACATTGGATGTTCTAGTGCGTATTAAAGGTTTTCCATTAAAGCAAGTAAATACACAGATGGTATGCTGCCATGTGTAATAATAAAAGCTCTGGTGTAGCACCAAAAAAAACTCCGCGGCTCCATGCCTCATTTTTGGCCGAGACCAGGAGATATTTTATCATCATTTGAAAGTGATGGAAACATACTCTCTGCAGCTTTGTACCCCCGCTTCTGTTAATATATGTAATGCAATACAGACCTAGCACACAATGCACCGGCGACTCCTTAGAGCGTCTCTGGTTTTTGAAAAAGGCCCGTTACTGATGCTACGTTGACACGTGCATGTGTTTGATCCTGTCTTCATGAGCTCAGAATGGGTAATTATAGAATGGTAGGTTTGGGTTTTCAAAGACAGCTGAGGCGCATCTGAGGACACGTTGTTAGTTTGTAAAAGCGACTCGAGGCGGGGATTTCATTCTGCTTCGCATCCTGCAAAACCACAGCAATGCAGAGAGTCTCATGGCTCATTGCTCTTAATATCACAAGACAGAGAAACCAAGGCATGAATAGAACAAGCCTAGCTAGAACAGAGAACAGCATGATTCAGAAGGCAAGGCTAGTTTATTTGTAGAGCACCTTTCATACACTAGGGCAATTCAAAGTGCTTTACATAAAAGGGAAAAATACAAAGAAATAAAAACAAAATAAAAGCAAAATAAATAATTTAAAAATAATAAAATATTATTAAAATCATTTAATAAAATATAAATAAAAGTCAGCATAAGAATGAGGCATAACAGTTACATGAGAGTAAGAGTGTTTAAGACTGAGCTGAAAGCCTGATCAAACAGGAATGTCGTCAGACATTATTTTAGTTATATCTTTAATAGCACAATTAGTGTTATGAGTGTTTATTTATGTTTGTAAAAATAATTTATAAAAAATAATTTATATATATATAATATATAATTATATATATGTGTGTGTGTGTGTGTGTGTGTGTGTATATATATATATATATATATATATATATATATATATATATATATATATATATATATATATATTTATATATATATATATATATATACACACACAAACATAAATAAACACTCATTAAATATACGTGTATATATATATTATGTTTTATGTTATATAGTATGTTATATATATATATATTCTTTTTTTGTTTTGTTTTGTTTTTTATATTATTATTATTATTATAATTTTTTTGTGAACAACTGTTTATTACTTTTCACATTTGTCTGAAACAAAAACATCCAGACCATACCAACCCCTCCCCATTATTATTATTATTATTATTATTATTATTATTATTATTATTATTATTATTATTATTACTACTATAGATCCATTCAGTTGTGGCTTTGCACCTATATGAACTTTTGCTGTTTTTGTCCTTTTTTTTTTTCTTAATTAAACCAATAAAAACCAAACCGTCGTATGTGAAAGTAATTTACGCTGTAGCTCTAATAGTAATTATTTAATAATAGTATATCTAAATGACTGTACTGGTAACATTTCAAAGAGATCTCAAACCTGGTTCATCTCCTCAGTTAAGTAAGCGCTAACTAAGCCGGGTAGCCTTGCAGGCCTTCAGCCACATGGGTCCCTCTCTATTCCTGAGTCTGTAATATAATCATACAGGCCACCGTCTCACTGTTCTAATTGGTCTGCTGAGTAGCTTCTTTAGTGCAGGTCGACGCTAACGTAGTTGTTGCTAATGATGGTGTGTGCAGAGAGAGACGCTGTTACGGCAGCTGGAGACCAATCAGCTGGACATGGACGCCACCCTGGAGGAGCTGACGGTCCAGCAGGAGACAGAGGACCAGAACTACGATATGTAAGAGCGGGAGGTTTCTACACTACAGCTCCTGTAAACACTCTGTGCCACTTTATTAGGTACCATATAGGAGCACTCTGTAGTTCTACAGGTCCAGACTGTAGTCCATCTGTTTCTCTGTATACTGTATTACCCTGTTCTTCAATGGTCAGGACCCCCACAGGACCACCACAGAACCACATTGTAAAACTACAAAGCGCAGCTATATGGTAAATGGAGCAGATACAATAGTACACGTCACTAATACAACTAGTGACGTGGCCGTTAGTGTAAAAGCTTAACAGGTTCGTTGAGGCAACACCATAAACAGAACACAGTTTTGGTTCCCTAAATAGCCCTTTAGTTTTTGAAAGCTTCTTTAGGGAACCAAAAGTGGCTCTTCCAAGGAACTCGTTGAGGTTTGGCTTTCAGGCTGACCAATACAAAAACGATTCAGCATTCGCTGAGCAGTGTCTTCTCTCTATAGGCCTTTGCATATATGCTTAAAAAGGCCCTCGCATCCAGTATCATACCCGCACAGCTACAGGCGAGAGGTAGAGGACGAACACTCAAATCCATCATTACACACAGTGACCGCCAGATGACCGTGTATCTCAACCCCTCTTCATAGACCCATAACTCCAGGTCTGCATCATCACATGCAATTTCATGATGGGATAAGGGATGAGGAGTGGAAGGGGCGACATCAGGAAACATCAGTTAAGGGGGTTTGAGGGTCATTTATTAAAGCTTAGAGCGGCATTAGGAGGCTTACAGATAGGTTTTCCAAAAAGCTGTATAGCACTTCTTACACTACATACACTACTGTTCTGTTCTGTTCCATCGCTAAAGTCCTCGAGAATGTATGGAAACTCCCATTGCCAGCAATAAAAATGAGCTAGCCCAACAAATAATTACTCACCTGTGACTGTAAGGTACCAATAACAGCTGTTACTGGATTTGGCATGGACTGGACAAGTTTCTGGATGTAGGCCACATCAATGTTCAGGCACTCTTGCATCACAGGTTTGGTGGACGCCTCCCCTGGCACAATTCCGAGCAGAATTCCCTGTAGACTGGGATTGTACACTGTACACTGCTTCCATACACCTGCAGATTCAGCTACTTCCTTCACACTATGGTCTTTGGCCACGCCCACATGCAGTCACTCCTTTTAGCCAATCATTAACATCTGCTCTGGAGCGTTTTCCACACATGGAACGAGACATTCCCTGCACTGTAGCACCGCTTCTCAATCTATGGATCCCGTCACTCACACCACACAGGTGTTTATAACCCCATCGTCCTCGTGCAGCGCCATCTGCAGGAGCCTGAAGTTACTACCACCTTTTTGTGGTAGTTACATTTTGTCCTGTGAGTTTAGTTATGGCTACTTATGCATTTCATATATGCAATTCAAAATACGCTCCATAAAAACATATTTTGAGAAGTTTACCACCATCTACATTAAATAACAACTCAGAGGACACTCAGAAGGTTCACTGGTAGTTTTGGATTTGAGGTAAACGGCTGATTAGCTGCATTGTTTGGCTGGACTACCCCTTTAATCGAGCTTGTTCCAGCTGTCGTGTGCTGACATAACACACATGTTCTCAATGACCCTGCAGATTCTTGGACATGATGGAGGCCCGAGCTAAAGGCTACAGCTCCCCGAGTGCTGCTAACGGTCAGAGCCCATCTTCAGGCTCGCAGTCACCCATCGTGGCGGCAGGGGGCAGCTCCACGGGCAGCTCCAGCCCGGGGACTCCCCAGCAGCCTGCAGGCCTCGCTCAGAGTCCTCAGTCTCCCTCCTCCTCTCCCTCCCCTCCTCCACCGCCCCTCCCCACTGCCCAGACTCCAGAGAGACCTGCCCCTAGCCCGGGCCCTCCTGCTACTGCTCCTGCTCCTGCTCCGACACCGGTCCTGGCCCAGGCCGCCTCTCCGGCTCCGCAGCCACAGAAACGCAGCTTCATCTCCAGACTGTTTGGGGCAGCTTCTACCCCAGAACCGCCCGCAGCCGTAGCAGGTGAGTGCACGACGGACGTCTGCTGCGTAGAGCGAATTCAGCTCGGATGCATATGAATAAATCACAGCAGCCCAGTTCAGTTCATCGGCTTGGTTTTTGTTTTGCATTGAATTGGAAAAGATGCACAGATTCAGATCTAGTGATTTACCGCATCACTTCGGCAGCTCCTTTCTGATATCCCGGTTTTTACCCCGTCATTGTAGAAATGCAGGCTTATTCAGACATAAAAATGATCTACTATATATTATACATTCTATAAAAATATAAAAATAAATCTGTTACATAATTATAGGTGGAAAAATTGAGTATCAAGACTCGATACTGTGTTGCTATACACCAATTAAGATGACATGCCTGAATAGAGGCTACAGCTCCTGCCAGTGTTATGTGAAGGGATGTTTCGTTTACGGAACTGCTCATGCACAATCCAGTTTTGAAAGTTAGCCCCTGGCTAGACCCTCTAAGACGCGGAATAATGGAAGGGATTAGCGCTCGTGAACATCATGAGGTTTTTCCAGCAATGTATCACAAGACCGTTTCAGATTCCTACGTCTGCGGCGGCTCTGAAACCCCCTGGCACCACGAGGAAGCAGACTGTCGAAGATGCCAGCAGGCGGCGTACCGCTACGGGAGGGGGGAGGCGGTAGGAGCTGAGCTTTCATCAATAGAGCTGTACTTCTGAATCGAGTCGGGGAAAGAAGTCAGCTGACTCCTCGTCATTGGAACTGATAGCAGCCTTGCAGAAGGTTAATGTACGGCAGTGACTGGAGACACTGTGCTCAAGTTGAAAGGCCGGCGTTCCCCCCAGGTCCGCTTACGGCCTTGCGGTTTGTGTATCTCTGAACACGCCCAATTCCCTTACACATGCACTTTCTTTGTCCCCTAGAATTAACCAGGCTGTTTATTGGTACTGCAGATAACAACAAACTGAACCCACCTACCCCGTTCTGGGAACATCTGGTGCCCCCAGGTTTTCTGCCACTGCCCACCCTTTTCTTTTTTTTTCTTAATCCAATTTAATTTAATTAATTTTTTTTTTTTGCTGTTAATTTTTTTTTTTATTGACATTCAGCATACACCAGTAAATATCACAAAGGGATTTTTCCCAGATATCAATAGTACATTGTTATGGAGGACCCAATCTGCCAAAATAATAAATAAATAAATAAATAAATAAAACACTAATATTTAAATTAAAATGGTAAAGAAATAATGATGGTAAATCTAAAAATAAATAAATAAACATAGAAATAAGTATATCAATAAATAAAAAACAAAAGTTATTTGTGTTACTTAATGAACATTTTTATTTTAAATTAATGTATTTACCTAATTATTTATTAATACATTTATTTATTTATTTATTTATTTTTGTTTTTCCTTACCCTTATGGTAATAAAGGGGCTGTCAATCCATGACGTCAGTGTGTCTTAACATTCCTATTGGTTGATCGACAGCAGATTCCGTAGATCGATTGTCTTGCTCCATCAGCAGTAACTATGAACAACACGGTGCACTAATGTCTGCTTACAGGCAACAGGTAGCAAGAGACCTGAGACTCTTAGCTGACCCTGCTGAAAATGCAGGTGCAGATTATTTACTCGAGTGGAGGCTGTGGCTGGCAGTTTATTCCATTTTGCTACATCTTCTGATAGAGAGATCGATCCCATAGCGTTCACAAATTTGGAGGAGGTAGTTCGTCGTCTTTCCCTGCTGAATTCAGATCATCCAACACCTGGAAGCTGCCTCTCTGAGCAGATCCGACACCGACCTGCGCCCCGATATTTGTCCTCTCGGAGTCTTTCACCCGAACGCATAGCCAAGCTACATAGCTCTGCTCGAAATCAACTCCTGTCGTTCTGCACTTGATTGCTAAGCCTGAACATGAAAAACACGCCTCCTCATTATCATATGAAAGAAGAAAAACAGAAATAAATTAATT
>JAMWET010007088.1:60000-72500 GCA_024036415.1 Prochilodus magdalenae | reverse complement strand
AAGAGAAAGTATGTGGACACCTGTACATTGCACACATGGGTACAGTGGCCCTGAAGTGCAAATCAAATTAACATTTTAGAAAACAAAAGTACAAAAGCAAACATTATTTTACAAGGTAAAAAAATTACATTTCAAAAATTACAAAAGTAAAATTAATTTATTGAGGGGGGAAAAATTACATTTTAGAAAACAAAAGTAAAAATTATTTTACAAGGTAAAAAACAATTACATGTTAGAAAACAAAATTAGAAAAATAAAAACTATATTACAAGATAAATAATTACATTTTAGAAAACAGCAAAAATTATTTTACAAGGTAAAAAAATGACATTTCAGAAAACAAAAATACAAAAGTAAAATATTTCACAAGGTAAAAAACAATTACATGTTAGAAAACAAAATTAGAAAAATAAAAACTATATTACAAGATTTAAAAAATTTACATTTCAGAAAACAAAATTACAAAAGTAAAATTTTACATGGTCAAAAAAATTGTGAAAGAGGCATGAAACACTTCCACCAGTACCGAAACACTTATACAGACAAAGTAACGAAAAGGGTGGGTCTAACACACAGGAAGTGCCTCTTCCCATCAAAATTCTCAGTTTGTAAAAGTGTTTCTCATCTTATAAATTTGTTTCTGCTTTTGTAATTTTGTTTTCTGAAATGTTCATCTGTTCTGCGCTTCTCAGCCACCATACATCAGAGCTTGCTTGACATCCCTTTCCAAAACCATGGGCACACATGACAGTGGCGTGTTTAAAGTGGCTGAGCTCCTCAGTATGACCCATTCTACTGCCAGTGCTGGTCTATGGCAGAGGTTCAGAACCTTTTCTACCCAAAACCAGCCCGATAATGAGCACTAGGCATAGCAGGAAACTGAAGACGGCTTCTCCAAGAAATCAGCTTAGAGAGATTCAAACAAGGCAGCTGTGAAGCCGACCCAGGACACCTCACCATCAGTGGCTAGCCAGGGGCCATGTCGTCGTTGCTGCATTTTTATTGACCATGTGTCATTAAATATACCTATATTCATATTAATACACTTAATATGACACTAATGTGGATCTATATGACTTTTGCGGCCCATTTCAAACTCAAGTGCACGTGAGCACATGGCCCACTGGTGGTCTGTGGCCCACAGGTGTCCATATACCATAGAGTGGACATTCGTTTTGTGTATATCGTCGCTGTCCAATGAAAAACACGCATCTCCATTTTTAACGATTTTTACTTTTATGTATCATTGGACCACATCAGCTGCTCTTTACACTGTGTGTGAATTTCATGATGGTTGGAGGAACAGAAGTGGCTCAAAGATCTCTTGGAAAAAGTCTGGTTCCATTGACTTGCATTAGAATTAAATTGGGCTTTGGCCTCTCCTGTAAAGTTGCCATTTTGGAGATACTTGTTTTTCTTTGGACAGCAACGATATGTAGCATTTACAAAATGCACTGCTTATTAAAGGGCTTATTAAATTGAGAGCAAATGTGATAAATTCTGATGGTTCTGACTCTGATTCTGTGGTTAGTGTGAGCAGGACAGGAAGAAAGTCTAATAGACCATAAGATAGAATCAATAGAATAGAGAATAAGACTGAAGAGCCGGAAAAGGAGCTAAAGGGAGATATTCATATCCGTACTTGTATGTATATGGATAATCTATACATCTATAATGAGTCTGACATGTATGTAGACACATATACCCAGACTGCTGTCTACAGAATCCTCCTGGAACCGTACTGAGAGGTTAACTTAGCATCTCTAATGTTTACATGGCTGTGTTCTCCAGGAAGAAGAGAAAAGCAGCAAGAAGAAGCACAAGCACAAGAAGAAGGAGAGAGAGGAGGCAGCAGGCGCGGGAGAGGAGAAGGAGAAGAAGAAGAAGAAGTCCCGCAGCAAGAAAGCAGGCGAGCTGGACGACCTGGAAGCCTTCCTGGCCGGAGGGGAAGGCTCCACCAAGAGAGAGGAGGGAGACTACGAGGAGCTGTAGAAGGCCAGGCCTGCTGGGACATGACTTTGACGTGTATGTGCACTACCGGCCTCAGCAAGTCCTTGACCATCACGTGGCATTTCACATTTCATGGCTACATGTCATCGAGCTGGAGGAAAAGACAGGCTCTCCTGTCGCACCTCCGATTTCCACCACAGAGGGCAGCAGCGGACATCTTCCGGCACTCCTAACTGCAATAAGCGGAGAGGCCGCCGAGAAGTGCTGCATCCTGCATGTACCACTGTCGAACTGCCGGCCAGCTTCCCGCTGGCTCTCCTACTGTATTCTTACTTTCGTTATTTTGTTTGTTTAGTATTTTTTTGGTCGACCAAACCCCAAAAAAAACTCCTCTGAATGTTTTTCTTTGCTGCAGTAGCTTCGGCTTGTTGGCTGCCCTCGTGTAAAAGCCGGAGAATAGCCGCAGAACAGCATGCTTCTTTTAACGTGTGGTGGGTCTTCCGGCTCCGGCTTCCTTTCTGTATATTTGATTTCGGTGTCTTGTGTATGTGCTGTAAACTGTCTGAGCTCACTGACTGTGCTTTTTTTTTTATTGACCAGATTTTCAGATGATATTCCTGCAGATTTATTTCGGAGTGCAGTGGTAAATTACGTCGTGTAGGTCTTAAAGGTCGGCAGGCAGGTGTAGACTGAGGAATTGGCGATTGGCTTCGGTGTGAACAGGAGGCTTCTAGATAGCTGCGTTATATATGAACTGGCCAGTGTTTTATACCTTCCCATCTGTCGTGGTAGACGAAAAACATCAGCTCTCAGGTTGGTGGCCGTTCTAAAATAAAAAAATTTATATATATATTATATATTCATACACTCACTGTCCAGTTTATCAGCCCCACTGACCATATAGGACACTCTGTAGGTGTACAGCTCCAGACTGTAGTCCATCTGTTTCTCTGTATTCTGTATTACCCTGTTCTTCAATGGTCAGGACCCCCACAGGACCACCACAGAGCAGGTATGATTTGGGTGGTGGATCATCCTCAGCACTGCAGTGATACTGAAGTGGTGGTGGTGTGAGTGGGAGTGCTGAGACACTGTGTCCACTCACTGTCCACTCTATTAGACACTCCTACCTTGCTGGTCCACCTTGTAGATGGACAGTCAGAGACGATAGCTCATCTGCTGCTGCACAGTGCAGAGTTGGTCCTCCTCTAGTCCTTCACCAGTGGTCAGTTGGCTGGACGTTCTTAACAGCAATAATGATGCAAATAATGTTTGATTTTGTGCAAGTCATGGTTTGATTCTTATGGTTGTTGGGCGTTGAGTCTTGTAATACGTTTGTTTTGGGCGTAAGTCGTCTGGATCTGTTAGTACGCACCTACAGTCATAGGCCAGAGCGATCAAATTCTAAAGACTTGGTCGTTTTTTCCCATGCCAGTAATGCATCCTTTACAGAGACCACACTTTAGAGCACTCTACACTCTATTGGCTGGATTTAACATACTGGCGTTGGTGTGGGTAGGGGAGGGTGCATGCAGAAGTTATGGCACCCTGTATATTCAGTATACTCAGCAATTAAATAGAAATGGCGCGGGGGAATTGGCCGAAAATGGCCAGGGTGGAGCTGGTAAGATGGCCAGTGTGTGGAAATACAGGCCTGAATGGCCTTTAACATTCTAAGGGGGCTAGCACCAAGCCCCCCGCCCCCCAACATTACTACAGCGTCGCCATATAAACCTCTTACCATGTACAGCTGCCTTAAAGGAAGTCAGAACACTGGAGTGAAGTCTAATAGCATGTTGTGGTGCCATGGTGGCGTTTACTTAGAGCGGCCTGTGGGAATATGCTGTTGTTTTGCAATTAGTGGCTTATTATTATTATTATTATTATTATATGAATGTTGTTGTTGCTTTATTTGCCTCTCACCTAAACCCAAGCACTGTAACACTGTTAAGTGCAATGAACTTTTTCTTTTGTCATTTAGCTTTTTAAATTTTCTTTGCTTGACATTTACAGCTGAGTATTCGACACTTACAGACACCGCAGAGAACGCTGTGCCACTCTCGGTCTGCGTCGCTATGGGTGACTTGAACTTTGCACTGCTGTATGTATTGCAGACTGTAGTGAGCTGCTGCTGACAATGCACCATGGCTTCCAGCAAAAGCCCTCCGAACAGACGACCGACGCGCCCCACTAGCTTCCTCTCTGACTCCACTCGAACACAGAACCGTGTAAGAAATATAGAAAAGACTTTTCTCCAACATGTTTCTTCATTTCTCCTTTATTATACATGTGTGTGTTTATGGTACAAAAACAAAAAGCTGCTGAAATATAATAACACAGCTGTAGGTCTGTATGTGCCTACATATAGGATTTTATATACATCTCTGTGATCATCTTCTAAGGGAATAATAATCAGAAGTGTTTAAATCAGGCCTAAAAAACAAAACCATGGATGCCCTGCAGTGCAGTGATGTGTCCACTAGATGGGCTTGTAGCTGAGCATGGACAGGAAACTCAGTTTGTACAGTCGCATGCCAACAGTTTCATTCAGCAAAGTGAAAAAAAAGTTTGGGGTCAGTATTTTCGATAATATAAAACAAGTAGGGGCACAGTGATCGTAATAAAGTGGTCCCGTGCAGCTTCACACAGTGAAATATTTACAGATAATTAGCAGGGCTTGTGTTTCATCATAGTGAAGATTATTCCAACGTTGCAGAGAATATTTTCAAACACAAAACACTGTCTTAAATAATTCTTTCATTTTTGGAAGGATCAAACTAGAGTCAGTATAAGGAGATTTTATATATAACCAAACCTGGATAAATCTTACTAGCTGCTTATTACTATGTTATGAAGCAGTAACTACATTGACTTTAGTAACTGACTGATAAAAGTATTGCAGGTGTGCTTTAATCACACTAGTTACTTCTTAATAATGCTGTTGTAGGCAGCCAGTTCATTGAGAGTTACAGCTCTAATAAGTTAGCTAATGAGGGTAATGTGGGCATATTAATGATATTAATAATATTAGTATAATATGATGTGTTATGAATTTAGGTTTTTATGTATAATAGCAAAAGCTTAGAAACACCTTAACAACCAACTGGAAAAGCAGAGCCATAGCTTTGTTAAAGAGATCCTCTCCTCGTTACTGTAGTTACTACAGTGTGTGTGTGTTTGGGCGTGGGCGGGCGTGGGCGTGTCTGTGTGTGTTTGTGCGTCTTTGTGCGTGTGCGCGTGTGGGGGCGTGTGTGTGTATCAGTGTGCGTGTGTGTATGTCTGTGGGCGTGTGTGTGCGTGTGTGTGTATGTATGTCTGTGTGTGTGTGTGTATGTATGTCTGTGTGTGTCTGTGTGCGTGTGTGTGTGTGTGTCTATGTGCGCGTGTGTGTGCGTGTGTATGTATGTCTGTGTGTGTGTCTGTGTGTGTGTATGTATGTATGTCTGTGTGTGTGTCTGTGTGTGTGTGTGTCTGTGTGTGTCTGTGTGTGTGCGTGTCTGTGTGTGTCTGTGTATGTGTGCGTGTGTGTGTATCAGTGTCTGTGTGTGTGTGTCTATGTGCGCGTGTGGGTGTGTGTATGTATGTCTGTGTGTGTGTCTGTGTGTGTGTATGTATGTATGTCTGTGTGTGTGTCTGTGTGTGTGTATGTATGTATGTCTGTCTGTGTGTGTGTGCGTGTCTGTGTGTGTGCGTGTCTGTGTGTGTGCGTGTCTGTGTGTGTGTGTGTCTGTGTGTGTGTGCGTGTGTGTGTATCAGTGTCTGTGTGTGTGTGTGTGTGTGTGCGTGTGTGTGCGTGTGTCTCTACACCTGGTTTAGATAAACACTACCTGAGATAAATGGTTTTAAATAACGAAGGTGCCTGAAGACTTTTACACAGTCCGGCCCTTGTGTGATACTGTACAGCATGTTCTGTCCAGAAACAGATGAAGTCTAGTACCGGGCCGAATAGTTCTGTACAGTCTCTCCAGTGGAAGTCGGATTGCCGGCCGGCGCTAAGCTTCATCAGTCTCCGCAGAGCCGGTTCTTCCTCTCTTCAGCGCTGCTTCTCTTCCAACACACTTTCATAAACGCCCTCTGTCTTCTGAAACACACGCCCACGCGACGGTTACTATCACTGCATGACATCAGATCAGAACCAGGATTATTCAGTGAAGCAGACCAAACCGCAAAGTAGGTAAGGTCTTCTGCATCACTGCATCTGCAGCATATTGTAGTTATAGTGAACTGCATATCGTCGCTGTCCAAAGAAACACATTTGTTGATTTTTACTTTTATGTCTCATTTGATCACACAAGTTGATGTTTACACTGGGTGGAGATTTCATGAAGAATGGACTAACAGAAATGGCCCAAAACTGCTTGGAAAGACGTCTGGTTCCATTGACTTCCATTCAAATTAAATTAGGTTTTTGGCCTCTCCTGTAAAGTTGGCATTTTGGAGATACCTGTTTTCCTTGGACAGCGATAATATATATATAATTGCATGCCATCGTAGCCATGCCTTGTTTTCATCACATGCGTATCTATCTCTCCATCGCTCTCTCTCTCACTCTCTCACTCTGCCAATGCATGTAGTCCACAGACAGGATGACTCATGGAGGACACCACGGCTCGCTGTATGTCCGCAGTCGTGGCTGTTGGGTCAGTCAGGTACAGCGATAAGGCCCGTCCTTGCTTATGCCACACGTGGCAAGAGTGTGAAACCTGAAGCATTGGCATGTCTCATGGTGTCGAACCTACCCACCAAGTTTCATTCCTGTCGGTTGGTTCTTTCTGGGTGCAGCTATTCATGCATTCATTTGAATACAGAACCAGCTATTTACGTACATGGCAAATTTCAAGATGAGTAGTCCAAACGAAAGGATGGCCTAGAAAAGAGTCTCGTCCGTTGACCGACGGTCACACGTCAAGAGTGCTCCTTCCACTGGTTACCTGCTCTTAAATGACCTAACTGGGGAGCAGCGGCATTTCCAACATGACTGATAAGAGAAGGTTAGGATACGCCACTGGGGCAGCAGAGCTTCTTCCTGGGACTGATTCCACTCCTACAGCGCCACAGTCACTCACTATCGCCGTGCGCTTCATCACTTCCTGTTAGTGAGAGACCATGCGGTATGCCAACCAACCTGCAGCACTCACACTGTTAGTACACAGCTACACACTAACGCAACACAAAAATTTATTACTGGTGTAATTTACAACGTAAAACGAAAAATAAGAAATAAAAAAATATCTATTAAATTGAACAGTGGAAAATGGCTAACACTGGGGCTGCCCAGAAAGCACTGAACACCGTTGGAGCCACATGCTTATGCCTTAGTGAGCCAAAAGTGGTCCGCTGTCCTCTTTCCCATTAGGGGAAAGAACCCTGATACCTACAGGGGTTATCTCTAACGCAGGGTGGGTGAAGGGGTGGTGTTTGGTAACCTGGGGCCACTTACATTTGATCCTGATCCCCAGAGTGGATCATCACTACCACAGAGTGGGTGAAGGGGCGGGGTTTGGTGACCTGGGGGCACTTACATTTGATCCTGATACCCAGAGTGGTTCATCCCTAATGCAGCGTGGGTGAAGGGGCGGGGTTTGGTGACCTGGGGACAATTACATTTGACCCTGATACCCAGAGTGGTTCATCACTAATGCAGCGTGGGTGAAGGGGCGGGGTTTGGTGACCTAGGGACAATTACATTTGACCCTGATACCCAGAGTGGTTCATCACTAATGTGGGGTTTGGTAACCTGGGGGCATCTACATTTGTCCCTGATACCTACAGTGGTTCATCACTAACGCAGGGTGGGTAAAGGGAGGCGGGGTTTGGTGACCTGGGGCCACTTACATTTGATCCTGATCCCCAGAGTGGTTTATCACTACCACAGAGTGGGTGAAGGGGCGGGGTTTGGTGACCTGGGGGCATCTACATTTGACCCTGATACCTACAGTGGTTCATCACTAACGCAGGGTGGGTGAAGGGGCGGGGTTTGGTGACCTGGGGGCTTCTACATTTGACCCTGATACCTACAGTGGTTCATCGCTAATGCAGCGTGGGTGAAGGGGCGGAGTTTGGTAACCTGGGGGCTTCTACATTTGACCCTGATACCTACAGTGGTTCATCACTAATGCAAGGTGGGTGAAGGGGTGGGGTTTGGTAACCTGGGGGCTTTTACACTGGGGGCATAATTGTGCATATTCATTCATTTTTAGCCTTGGTTATGAGCGTTAATGTGTAGGAATGCTCTTTGTCCAGGCCCATTATCAGTTTCCCAGGCATAACTATAACCCACTATAACTCAGGTGCTTTAATTCAGATGTAGGGATGGGTCTTTATGAGGCCCTGCTAGGACAAGGCCACTCCAAGACATTCGTTCTCAGCCATTCACGTGGTGTGTTTTGGATCATTGTCCCAATCATGGAAAGATTTGATCTGAAGCCAGTCACTGTCGAGGGGGCTAATACTTTTTCACAGAGGTGAATGCAATGTGAGCTTGAGGAAATGGTCACCCACCTTCTCCTTTTGAGATTTCCCTGAAAGAGAGAGAAATGGTCCAGTTAGAAGCCAGTGTGCATGGGTGATCACAGGAGCACTTCCCTTTTTAAACCTGGGTTTAAATCTGCACTGAGCAGCTGCGGTAAAGCTCCGCTCACATACCCGTACTGCGACGGAGGAACTAGGTACTCACTGTTGGAGTAAACGCTGGTTGAAATGACGGCCACCAGCAGCAGCAGGAACACAACCCAGCGAAGGATCTCCCATATGAAATTCGCAGGGGCTGTAAAAGAACCAGGGTTCACTGTGTGTTCTTAAAGGCGTGGACCTTAAATCCAGGTGATCCATCATGACTATAAACTGACTTATGGTCCGCGTCAATGCTGTTATAGCCTGAACCTGCAGTCCTAGGTTTTGGTTTTGGGGCTAGTGTCATGTCTGGTTGCTTTTCTAAGTGAACAAAGCAAGTGCATGTCTGCTACAGAGCTCAGTTCCGCACATTGTGGTGCACCGTCACAGGTTGAAAGAAACACATTGGGAACATATTGACCCATAAAGGCCTAGAACCATTCCCCCCCTAAAGAACAGTGATGAGAGATCGGTTCTAAGCTTAAAGAGGTCACATGGTGTCCGGCAACATGTCTCAGTAAGCATTTTATAACTTTATTATTATTTTATTAATCAGTATTTCATTATTTTGTTCTAGATATGTGGTCAGAATGGGTTCTATGTACTATGGAGCATGTACTATGTACATGTTGAAGCATTAGACCTCTTAATGTGTGTTTATAACGAGCCTTATGGATTCAAACACAGGGCTGTGCCTGGTCTGAAGCAGTAACCAATCACATCATTGTTCTATAAATCACATGTTCACAAACTGTCATGTGATTTCATCCAGGGTGGTCAGTATAGGTCACTTGGGACTCCATGACTTTAAGCGAAGGATAAAGCTGTCTAATGCGGGGTGCTAAAACTTATACATGTTGTAAATGTCATTTGGCTAGACTTCCAGCAGTGTACGTTTGGAGATAAGTTAAGTGGAGGGATTGAGCTGGAGTATCCAGATGTATTACCGGGCTGGCAGATTGGACTACCGAGCTGTATTACCACTAACAGGCTGGACTACCACAGTGTAGTATTGGGCTGGACAACAAAACCTTATTACCGCCACCAGGCTGGACTACCAAACCATATTACTGCCACCAGGCTGGACTACCAAACCATATTACCGCTACCAGGCTGGTCTACCAAAATGGATTGCCATGCTAGACTACCGAGCTGGATTGCCGAACTGTAGGGTTGGACTACCGAACTGTGTTACCACTAATAGGCTGGACTACCACAGTGTAGTATTAGGCTGGACAACAAAACCTTATTACCGCCACCAGGCTAGACTACTAGGCTGGACTACCAAAATGGATTACCATGCTAGACTACCGAGGTGGATTGCCAAACTGTATTAGTGGGTTGGACTACCAAGCTGTATTACCACTAACAGGCTACACTACCAGGCTGGACTACCAAAACCATATTACCACTACCAGACTGGACTACCAAAATGGATTGCCATGCTAGACTACCGAGGTGGATTGCCAAACTGTATTACTGGGTTGGACTTTCAAACTGTAATACCACTAACAGGCTGCACTACCTGGCTGGTCTACCAAACCATATTACCACTATCAGGCTGGACTACTAGACTGGACTACCAAAATGGATTACCATGCTAGACTACCGAGCTGGATTGGCAAACTGTGTTACTGGGCTGGACTACCGAGCTGTATAACCACTACCAGTCTGGACTACCTGGCTAGTCTACCAAACCATATTACCACTACTAGACTGGACTACCAGACTGGACTACCAAAATGGATGACCATGCTGGGCTACTGAGCTGGGTTGCCAAACTGTATTACTGGGTTGGACTACCAAACTGTATTACCGCTACCAGGCTGGACTACCAGACTGGACTACCAAAATGGATTACTGAAATGTATAACCAGGCTGGACTACCAAAACACATCACCACACTGACCTACCAGACAGGACTACTGAACTGTATTACCACAAACAGGCTTGACTACCAGGCTAGTCTACCAAACTGTATTACCGCTAACTGGCTGGACTACCATTACCGCTACCAGGCTGGACTACCAAACTGTACTACCAAAATGGATTACCATGCTGCACTAACCACAAACAGGCTCGACTACCAGGCTAGTCTACCAAACTGTATTATCGGGCTGGCCATCTGGGCTGGAGTGCCCTGATGGAATATGAAGCTTGACTGATGTGCTAGACTACCAAACTGGACTACTGGTTCAACTGCCAGGTGTCACTACTAGGCTGGACTGCTTGGGTGGTCTACCAGAAATGGATTGCCAAACTGTATTACTGGGTTGGACTTCCAAGCTGTAATACCACTAAGAGACTGCACTACCTGGCTGGACAACCAAAATGGATTACCATGCTAGACTACCAAGCTGGATTGGCAAACTGTGTTACTGGGTTGGACTACCGAGCTGTATAACCACTACCAGGCTGGACTACCAGACTGGACTACCAAAATGGATTACTGAAATGTATAACCAGGCTGGACTACCAAAACACATCACCACACTGATCTACTAGACAGGACTACTGAACTGTATTGCCACAAACAGGCTTGACTACCAGGCTGGACTACCAAACTGTATTACCACTACCTGGCTGGACTACCAAACTGTATTGCCGCTACCTGGCTGGACTACCAAACTATATTACCGCTACCAAGATTGGCTACCAAACTGTACTACCAAAATGGATTACCATGCTGCACTAACCACAAACAGGCTCGACTACCAGGCTAGTCTATCAAACTGTATTATCGGGCTGGCCATCTGGGCTGGAGTGCCCTGATGAATTTTGACACTTGACTGTTGTGCTAGACTACCAAACAGGTCTACCAAACTGGACTACTGGTTTAACTGCCAGGTGTCACTACTAGGCTGGACTGCTTGAGTGGTCTACCAGGCTGGAGTATCAAGTTGAACTGGACTAACTACGCTGGACCAACACTCAACCACATCAACACTTCACCATCCTGGATGACTTTGTTTAGATGTTAATGCACTTAACGCACTGGGCGCTGCTAAAGCAGTGTGACTGGCTAAACAGGCAGTGTGCTCACAGGAGTAGAGTTGACTCTCAGCCAGTTTGACGATGCCGTTGAGTGTGTCGTTCCTTAGGCCGCACCAGTACACCCCGTCTCCCTGGGACAAGCTGTTGATGGTCACCACGAAGGCCTTGCCGTTGTCCTGCACGGTCAGGCTGCCGGCGTCCAGGTCGACCGTCTCTGGTTGGAAGGCGAAGCCCGTGCAGCAGTTGTGATTGTCAGCATCCCTCTTGCACCAGACCCTGGATAGGCCCTTCTGCGCTGGACTGTAGGGGCACACCAGCTGCTGCTTATAGGAACTCACACCTGCGGAGCACAGAATACAGGACACGGATCATTCCTACCCAGGATTATTTAGAGTTTGACTAATGCATTCTTGACTGTTCTTACTGGGCATGCACCATGCTACAGTGCTTGAAGGGGCAGGCATGGGCTGGTGGCCGACCTTGTTGCCAGAGGGTCTCCAGTTTGATTCTCTGAGCCCTTTCATTCACTGAGCTTTTTTGGGAGCATGGTCCATGTTCATTGAGATTTCCGCCCAATCCTTTACACAGATTTCCAAAACTACTAGGACACTAGTTAGTTGTAAACCACACTGTAAACCCACACTGTACACATGCTAATGATTTACACTCGGCTGTGCATGGGACGTAGGTAGGGACAGGTCTTACAGCTCTACCTGACTGACCCAACAGCCACGGTTCCAGACATTTAGCAAGCTGTTAGTGCAGCACCATTGGCTGACGGCTGCACAACACAGGACTACATGCACACAGACCGTTACCACGACTGTCCTTAACACCACATCACCGTCACCAAAGACTGCAGTGGTGTCGTACCAGACTGTCATGGAGTGACTCAGAATGACACCGGGTCATCTTCAGTGACGAGTCCCGCTTTAGTCTTGGTG
>JAMWET010007088.1:32500-57500 GCA_024036415.1 Prochilodus magdalenae | reverse complement strand
ATATATATATATATATATATATATATATATACATACACTCTAGTTAGACATGTATCTTTTAAGATACATAATTAGAAAAAACGTGAAACTAGATTATATAAGATACTGTAAAACACTGGTTTCACAACATATTTACATTTTAATATATATTTATATGTGTATGTGTATATATATATATATATATATATATATATATATATATATATATATAGTTATATGTAGTTATACATTCTATAATATTATGTTCAGTATTGTAGTATATAGTATATAGCAATATATAGTACTACATATATAGTAGTGTATAGTACAGATATACTGTGTGTGTATGTATATATATATATATATATATATATATATATATACACACACAATTATATATGTAGTTAGGTTCTATAATGTTATGTTCAGTATTATAGTAGTATATAGTATAAGTAGTTTTATATATAAATATATATATATATATACATAATAATTATATATATTATATTATAGTAGTATATAGTATATAGCAATATATAGTACTACATATATAGTAGTGTATAATACAGATATACTGTATATATATATATATATATATATATATATATATATATATATATATATATATTTATATATATATATACACATACACACAATTATATATGTAGTTAAGTTCTATAATGTTATGTTCAGTATTATAGTAGTATATAGTATAAGTAGTTTTATATATAAATATACCTACATACATACAGGTGTATATATGTAGTTATAAGTTCTATAAAGTTATATTTAGTCTTGGATGATGGGGCTTTGGGTACCTTTCTAGTGGGCCACCTGATATACACTGATATACAGTAGTATTTGAACGTTTGAACATATTGAACAACATGTTGTCGATTTTCACTGAACACATCCTGAACACAGAACACATCTGACTGCAGTTCTGTTGATCTATGTATTTATGTATTTATGTAATTATGTATATACGTGCTAAAAGAACGTGAAGGTCAATCATTCCATATAGAACCGTACGCACTTGCCTGCTTAAACGATTCCTTGCGTGGTGAAATTCCTCCTCAGGTTGATGAAGAATGTGTCGTGCACGGTTCTATGTAGCATCTTTTCGAATATCGTTCTACATAGCACCATCAAAGGGTTCTTCTACTGTTGAGATTCCCAGCTTGTATATAGCAGAACCAGTTCTTAGTGTTAGGCCTATATAGAACCATATGCAACACCTGCTCCAGCAGCCTGAAGAGCCATTTCACCATGCAAGGAAAAGGTGTACGCATGTAAATGGTTCTATACAGTATTTATGGTTATCAATAG
Source organism: Prochilodus magdalenae (assembly GCA_024036415.1). Taxonomy (NCBI): domain Eukaryota; kingdom Metazoa; phylum Chordata; class Actinopteri; order Characiformes; family Prochilodontidae; genus Prochilodus; species Prochilodus magdalenae. The sequence goes on along the minus strand of JAMWET010007088.1, from coordinate 56,192 downwards.
AACCATTGTCTTTACCAAAGAACCCTTTTACTCCAGATATCATATAGAACCATATATAACACATTCTCCAGCAGCCTGAAGAGCCAGTTCACCATGCAAAGAACCGTGTACGCATGTAAATGATACCATATAGTACTCATGGTTCTAAATAGAATAAACAGAACCACAGAACCAGGTCAGTAGCACTTTGTTATCTATTTCTGGTCTAATCCTCAGGTACTTATTCAATAGGGTTACAGCCTACAGACTGAAGAACCTAATTAATGAATATGGTTCTCTGTGTAAGGTGTTGCCGGTGTGTCGTGTTCAGCCCATCGTCACTAATGCTGGTAAATATGCGTTGCATATCCGTACATGTTCGTATAAGTGCTTAAGTTCTTAAACGGAATATGCTAGCACTGTGTTTACTTTCTCAGGCGGCTGAAATCTGTGAGTTCATCTGCATTTACTTTTTATCATAGATCTATTACAGAGAGGGTCGTTCTAATTCAAGCAACTGAAAGCCGTTTGCAGACCCAGAGGAAAAAAGTACACTGAACTTTAACTCCTGACTAAAGAGTACTGTTTCCATACAGAACTTTGTACTTAGTATGCTAAGTATATTTTTAATAGCACCTATATATATATATATATATATATATATATATATATATATATATATATATATATATATATATATATATATATATATATATATATAGTAAAGTACATTTAATTACATTTAAGTACATTTAATTCTATTTAAGCATATATATATATATATATATATATATATATATATATATATATATATATATATATATATATATATATATATATATGCTTAAATAGAACTAAATGTACTTAACTTTACTATTTTGAGACACTGTTAAGATATAAGTACATTTCTAGTATATTAAATTTTTTTTAATACGGAGTGGTAATTAGTATATGTATAATGTATGTATGATATGTATGAGGTAAAACACATACAGTATAAAGTAATTTGTATATAATTCTATATTTATTGCATTTCTAGTATGTTTCTTAGTAGCTATAATATCTGGCAGTGCGAATTAGTGTATATTTATTAGGTACATTAAAGTACTACCGAGGTAAAGTACTTTGTAAAGTAATTAGTATGTAATTATATATATATATATATATATATATATATATATATATATATATATATATATATATATATATTTTTTTTTTTTTTTTTTTTTTTTTTTTTTGTCACAGAGCTTTTATTGAATGTGTCGTTTTATTCTCCATCATTTGCTGGTTTAACTCACTAGGTGTATTTTTACTGCACTTGTATATATAATAATATATATAAAATTTGTATGTATAAAATAAAGTATTTGAAATATACTTCCTGATATTAAAGTGCATTTCTAGTAAATTAGTGTAGTAGTGTATATTAGGTACACTAAAGTACTACTGAGGTAAAATACTTGATTTTATTTAAATTACTTATTGATTTTTAATTTTTACTTTTATTTTCTTATTGATTTTTAATACTTATTGATTTTGTATTATAGTTACTGATTAAAATCTACTTCAGTTTGACCTGGGGAGCCTGACATCTCCCTGCTCTAAAAGAGTTGGTCTTCCACTACGGTCGCTGGCTTTGACAAACAACCCCTCACATGTACTCACTCTGCTTTTGAGTTGTTGCCCCAATTCAGTTCAATATAATTCAGTTTAGTGTAATTCATAACTTGGTCATGTTTATGGCCCCCCATGGTCAAATACAATTCAGTTCAGTCCAGTAATTTAATTTAATTTAATTTAATTTAATTTAATTTAATTTAATTTAATTTAATTTAATTTAATTTAATTTAATTTAATTTAATTTTTTTGCATTTAATTTTTTTGCAATTAATTCTTTTACATTTAATTATTTTACATTTAATTCCATACATTTATCTTAAATTCAATTCAATTCAGTTCAATTCAAGTGATGAGTCTTATTTAAGCCACTTGAAATACATTTATATAAATTTAATAGGTTTATTCAAATATATTGAATGAATGCCAATTCATAACATAAGGAAATTTATATAATTCTAGAGTGAGTTGCTCAGTGCTAACCCTATAAAACTGTTTCACGGTTTGAGTTCACCTTACTTTGCTGTAGAAATGTTTATTACAGGTAATTACAGAGCACCTATAGCACACATATACAGATATTTAAGCCTCACCTGTAAAGCAACTGCAGTGTTTTCAGGGAAATAATTTTACATGTTTATTTTAAGTAAAGTCAACTAAATAAAGTGAACAGTGTATGTTTTATACCTGAATAACTTTTCAACATACGTTTCCCGTTTACCACCGCACCACTACATCGAGCTCACCCCTGCAGACATTTACTGACAAGCGTCTCTTATTTCTACACCACACATGAAACGCACACATGGGGGTCTCACAGAAACACGATTGGTACATGCTCTGTAGATCTACCATCAAACAGTGTGGGTTCTTTAGGGGTTCGTAGATGAAATCACTGATATCGGAACAAAACCTCAAATCTCCAACATGAGAACTTTACAGGAGAAGGAAAAAACATACCCTGCTTATAATGTAAGTCAATGGAACCGGATGTCTTTACCAGTTACCGGACACTTCCTTCGCTGGGCCAATCATAAAATTTACACATCATGTAAAGGCTGAAAGGAATTTTCAAATTATGTCAAAAACTGAAAATGACAAAAATTGAGAGCCAGCATTTCAGTATGTATTGAACCCCTACAGATCTACGCTGTACAGCCATCACCACGGCTGTACCTAGGGGTGAAGAGACCTGCAGCGTCACGGATATACTTCAGTAATGTTTACTTTAGATTAACTTCAGACTCCTCACGCCTCACTTCCGCACGCCTGAAACCTAAAGATGGTTCTTTAGAGGGTTCTTCATCGAAGGCAGTCATTCCCTATAGAACCAGAAACACCCAAAGCACCATTTGCCTGCTTAAACGAATCCTCGCACGGTGAAATGCTTCTGCAGACAGACGGAGAATGTGTAGTGCACGGTTCTATGTAGCACCTTTTTAAATATCGTTCTACATAGCACCATAAAAGGGTTCTTTTACTGTTGAGATTCCAAGCTTGTAACTATAGCAGAACCCTTTCTTTCGTCATGCAAAGAACCATGTAAGTATGCAAATGGTTCCATGTAGTATGCATGGTTCTTAATCAACAGAACCATTGCTTTTACTAAAGACCCTTTATACTGCAGATATCATATAGAACCCTTTTACTGCAGATATCATATAGAACCCTTTTACTGCAGATATCATGTAGAACCCTTTTTACTGCAGATATCATATAGAACCCTTTCACTGCAGATATCATAGAACCTTCCACTGCAGATATCATGTAAAACCCTTTTTACCTCAGATATCATATAGAACCCTTTTACTCCAGCTATCATATAGAACCTTTCTACTGCAGGTATCATATAGAACCTTTCTACTGCAGGTATCATATAGAACCTTTTTACTGCAGATATCATATAAAACCCTTTTACTCCAGCTATCATATAGAACCTTTTACTGCAGATATCATATAGAACCCTTTTACTGCAGATATCGTATAGAACCCTTTTACTCCAGCTATCATATAGAACCTTTTACTGCAGATATCATATAGAACCCTTTTACTGCAGATATCATATAGAGTATAGAACCTTTTTACTGCAGATATCATATAGAACCTTTTACTGCAGATATCGTATAGAACCCTTTTACTGCAGATATCATATAGAACCCTTTTACTCCAGATATCATATAGAACCTTTCTACTGCAGATATCGTATAGAACCCTTTTACTGCAGATATCATATAGAACCCTTTCACTGCAGATATCATAGAACCTTTCTACTGCAGATATCATGTAGAACCCTTTTTACTGCAGATATCATATAGAACCTTTCTACTGCAGATATCATGTAGAACCCTTTTTACTGCAGATATCATATAGAACCCTTTCACTGCAGATATCATAGAACCTTTCTACTGCAGATATCTTGTAGAACCCTTTTTACCTCAGATATCGTATAGAACCCTTTTTACTGCAGAAATCATATAGAACATTTTACTGCAGATATCATACAGAACCCTTTTACTGCAGATATCATATAGAGTATAGAATCTTTTTACTGCAGATATCATATAGAACCCTTTTACTCCAGCTATCATATAGAACCTTTTACTGCAGATATCGTATAGAACCCTTTTACTGCAGATATCATAGAACCTTTCTACTGCAGATATCATGTAGAACCCTTGTTACCTCAGATATCGTATAGAACCCTTTTTACTGCAGATATCATATAGAACATTTTACTGCAGATATCATACAGAACCCTTTTACTGCAGATATCATATAGAGTATAGAACCTTTTTTCTGCAGATATCATATAGAACCTTTCTACTGCAGATATCGTATAGAACCCTTTTACTGCATATATCATATAGAACCTTTCTACTGCAGATATCATATAGAACCTTTTTAGTGCAGATATCGTATAGAACCCCTTTACTGCAGATATCGTATAGAACCCTTTTACTGCAGATATCGTATAGAACCTTTCTACTGCAGATATCATATAGAACCCTTTTACTGCAGATATCATATAGAACCCTTTTACTGCAGATATCATATAGAACCCTTTTACTGCAGATATCATATAGAACCCCTTTACTGCAGATATCATATAGAACCCTTTTACTGCAGATATCATATAGAACCCTTTTACTGCAGATATCATATAGAACCCTTTTACTCCAGATATCATATAGAACCTTTCTACTGCAGATATCATATAGAACCCTTTTACTGCAGATATCATATAGAACCCTTTTACTGCAGATATCATATAGAACCCCTTTACTCCAGATATCATATAGAACCTTTCTACTGCAGATATCATATAGAACCCTTTTACTGCAGATATCATATAGAACCCCTTTACTGCAGATATCATATAGAACCTTTTTTACTGCAGATATCATATAGAACCCCTTTACTCCAGATATCATATAGAACCTTTTTACTGCAGATATCATATAGAACCCTTTTACTGCAGATATCATATAGAACCTTTCTACTGCAGATATCATATAGAACCCTTTTACTGCAGATATCATATAGAACCTTTCTACTGCAGATATCATATAGAACCTTTCTACTGCAGATATCATATAGAACCTTTCTACTGCAGATATCATATAGAACCCTTTTACTGCAGATATCATATAGAACCTTTCTACTGTAGATATCATATAGAACCTTTCTACTGCAGATATCATATAGAACCTTTTACTCCAGATATCATATAGAACCCTTTTACAGCAGATATCATACAGAATCTTTCTACTCCAGATATCATATAGAACCTTTTTACTGCAGATATCATATAGAACCCCTTTACTCCAGATATCATATAGAACCCTTTTACTCCAGATATCATATAGAACCCTTTTACTGCAAATATCATATAGAACCCTTTTTTGTAGAACCCTTTTACTGCAGATCCATATATATCCATCACAGACCCATATTCAGCACTATTCTCCAGCAGCCTGAAGAGCCATTTCACCATCATGCTAAGAACCGTGTGAGCATGCAGATGGTTCCGTATAGTATTCATTCCTATATGACTTGTTCAGTGTAAAATGTTTAATATTGTCTATATAGTATAGAGTATAGCAACATCAAGCTTGTAACGTTAGAAGAACCCGTTTTAGGTTCTCACCATCAATGTACTCTGAGTTGAAATAATTTTCTTTACTAGAGAACCCTTGAAGAACCACCTTTTGTATAACTGAACCTCACAGTACCTTATGATGTAGAGTCTAGAACTGTCTGTGTGTGTATATGCCTGTACAGCTCTTACCTGTGCAGGTCAGTAGAACCGCCGGCACTAACAGGAACATTTTAATCATGGCTGACGCAGAACTCACAGAGAGGCGAAACACACTTCTGCCTTTATATATAGTGGAGAAGGATTTAGGAAGTGAAGATGACAGGAAGTAACCAGCCACAGCCACTCGGAAACTGCGACTCAGCGTTCTTTTTCTCTTTCACACTTTCAGATGACCGACCACCACTCTGACTCTGGTCTCTCTGGCCTCTTTTTTCCACTCATTGGCTTTTGATATACATATATTAATATACACAAATTTAATTTGCATAGACTACATTAGCTGCCTACCTTTTCTTTATGAATGGCTTCATCTTCATTAGCACCCAGTGGGCTTTCCTATTCAGCTATGGTCATAGGGTTCGTTCATGTCTACTGAGATTACACATATGTGGCCGGTGGGCATCTGTGTAATATGGGTTGTACTCAAACCCAAAACAAATGTTCAATTTAGCTTTTTATTAATAATAATATTAATATTAATATTGATATTTATACTGAAATAATGCCTCAGCGAAGCAAAACAACAATCTGTTCATTGCAGATTAGTGGAAAAGTCTTCTTGTGCTTATAACGTATTACCTTAAATACACTGACTAATGAAATACTAATCTTTACATTTTAATTCAGTTTTTTCTTTTATTGTAATTAGTATTTTTGTAAATCTAATAAATATTAATTAGTAATTTATTATGCACGTAAAAATTACTTATATGCCTATTTCTGATTAAGTGGTTTCCAAATGTAAAATTTTAATAACGTAATATTAATAACATATGACTAGATAATTCAGTGAAATTAAATATTTATATATCTGTACCAAAAATAGTAATTGAATATAAAGTAATTTATGATGTAATTTATGTTTCATATAATACTAGTATATCAGTTCTATAATATTATATTATTTAAAATTATTAAGTTTTATTTCGGGTTTATGATAAAGTCACGGCACATGCAGTGTAACAACAAGACTTTTATTTTGAAATTTGCTAAAAGCCATTGACCGGAAGGAAGCAGCGAAAGGAGGCGGTCTCTCAGCAACGTAGCAACACGTGTGAACGAAGTGGAGAAATAAAGCAACAGCAAAATGGTAAGAAGAAGAGTTTAAATATATACAAATCTTTATTTAAGATACAGTATAGTTATTCATAGAGCTGCACCGGTTCTGTCTTAGTAACGGAGTGACCCGGAAGCTCTAACTTCTCCGGCTCTGTTTCAGAGAGTGAAGCTCACTGCTGTTTAGCATGCTGCTATTTAATTTATCAGCTTTTTGAGACGTTTAAAGTCTGTTTTCATGGTTGAATAGGGTTGAGGAAACCCGAGTAGAGTCATAAATCACAGTGTAACAGTCCAAAAGGTTTAAACTGAGCGCTGGTGAGTTTATACCGGCTTTAAACGGTAACAACCTGGAACTTAAGTAGTGTTCTTATGGGATGTTGAATGTTAATGTAGGGATTTAAATGGTCCACACGTGCCACTATACACGGTCATATCATAATATTAAAACCACCTCCTGGTATCTGCACTCACTGTCCATGTTATCAGCTCCACTGACCGTATATGTAGTTCTAAAGTTCCAGACTGTAGTCCATCTGTTTCTCTGTATACTGTATTACCCTGTTCTTCAATGGTCAGGACCCCCACAGATCAGGTATGATGTGGGTGGTGGATCATTCTCAGCACTGCAGTGACACTGACGTGGTGTGTTAGTGTGTGTGGTGCTGGTGTGAGTGAATCAGACACAGCAGTGCTGCTGGAGTGTTTAGACTCTGTGTCCACTCACTGTCCACTCTATTAGACACTCCTACCTTGCTGCTCCACCTTGTAGATGGACAGTCAGAGACGGTAGCTCATCTGCTGCTGCACAGTGCAGTGTTGGTCATCCTCTAGTCCTTCAATGGTGGCCACAGGATGCTGACTATGGGATGCTGTTGTGAGGGGTAGTAGACAATAATAAAGAAGCAGAAGTAAAAGCATATAGCACACATGAATGATTAATATGTAGTATATATAGTTTAGTGTGTGTGTAATGTCTATGCAAAAAGCATGTTTCCATGGATCTCCATGTTTGTAGAGTTTTGCTTTTCTGCAATATTTGAACACAACAGCTTCTGTTTACACTGTGTGAGATATATATAAAGAGAGAGAGAGAGAGAGTGAGCTCTGGAAATAAATAAGAGCCCACTCCAGTTTCTTCTTAAATCAGCATCTCCACATGTACAGCAGGTTCTCAGTGAGGAACCGAAGGTTGGGTTCTAGCTTTACTGGCAGATACAGTGAGCGTCTGGTTCATAAGAACAAGGTCCAGCAGCAAACACACAGGACAACACAGCTACAGACTGGCAGAGGGCCAAACCCCCTCTCTACTGACCGTGATGAGCGCCACCTCATTCCAATGTCCCTTACCCACCGTAAGATGACCTCAGGTGACCTACAGAGAGACTGGCGAGCGGTGGCTGGGGTGAAACGCACAGCGAGCATGGTTCTAAAAACAGGCTTCTGGAGGTCATTAGTGATTTTCTAAATAAACAGATCTAATACAATATCTGATCTGGAGTTTGGGAGACATGGTTCCCGTAGTGTAGAGAATCAAACAGAACCAACACAAACCCAGAACCTGTACACCTAGAGACACTGATCATTTTCAGGTGGACTGTATATGTGAATAGATAATTTCGCATAGTATGAAAATTTATTGAAGCATCACAGTATTATATTTTACTCACCTAGTTCTTACCTGAGTTTTCTGTTCCACCTTAAATGGAACTGCAGCAGTTACACTCAGGCGCAGATGGAGAATTCATTGTGTACCTGGGAAGGCTGATGACGTGATCTTGCTGAAGTAACCGTGCTGAATGTTTTGGTTTAGCTTCGGCGCGAGGTCCGGCTCAGAAAGGAGTATCTGTACAGGAAGGCCCAAGAAGACAGACAGCGCTCCATCGAGGAGAAGAAACAGAAGCTCAAATCTGCGTTAGATGGTGAGATCCTTAGCTTCGTTGTTTCCGCCGCTTCCTCTCAGCCTGCAGTGGTAACTTCTCTACGTCACTCTGTTATAGAAGTCCTTATCTTTTAGAGGAATGCCTTCACATGGCCTGTGAAGTCATTTCCTGTTTAGTTGTCCAGAGGTTTTGCAAACAGAATACAGCTCACTAGTCACTAGTGGCACTTTTCAGAACCAGTATGAAAATAGGGCTGGAATTTTCTTTTCCAGCATCTGTGAGCACGGAATAGTCAAACTGTCTGTAATGGGCTCTCTGTAATACGATACTGTCCATAGTGGGCTGTCCATAGTGGGCTGTCTGATATGGACTTTCCAATATGGGCTGTCTGTAGTGGGCTGTCTGATATGGACTTTCCAATATGGGCTGTCTGTAGTGGGCTGTCTGATATGGACTTTCCAATATGGGCTGTCTGTAGTGGGCTGTCTGTAGTGGGTTTACCATATTGTAGTGGGCTGTCTGTAGTGGGTTTACCATATTGTAGTGGGCTTACCATATTGTAGTGGGCTGTCTGTAGTGGGTTTACCATATTGTAGTGGGCTTACCATATTGTAGTGGGCTGTCCGTAGTGGACTGTCCGTAGTGGGCTGTCTGTAGTGGGTTTACCATATTGTAGTGGGCTTACCATATTGTAGTGGGCTGTCCGTAGTGGACTGTCCGTAGTGGGCTGTCCATAGTGGGCTGTCTGATATGGACGTTCCAATATGGGCTGTCTGTAGTGGGCTTACCATATAGTAGTGGGCTGTCCGTAGTGGGCTTACCATATTGTAGTGGGCTGTCCGTAGTGGGCTTACCATATTGTAGTGGGCTGTCCGTAGTGGGCTTATCATATTGTAGTGGGCTGTCCGTGGTGGGCTGTCTGTAGTGGGTTTACCATATTGTAGTGGGCTGTCTGTAGTGGGTTTACCATATTGTAGTGGGCTTACCATATTGTAGTGGGCTGTCTGTAGTGGGTTTACCATATTGTAGTGGGCTTACCATATTGTAGTGGGCTGTCCGTAGTGGGCTTATCATATTGTAGTGGGCTGTCTGTAGTGGGCTGTCTGTAGTGGGTTTACCATATTGTAGTGGGCTGTCTGTAGTGGGTTTACCATATTGTAGTGGGCTTACCATATTGTAGTGGGCTGTCTGTAGTGGGTTTACCATATTGTAGTGGGCTTACCATATTGTAGTGGGCTGTCCGTAGTGGACTGTCCGTAGTGGGCTGTCTGTAGTGGGTTTACCATATTGTAGTGGGCTTACCATATTGTAGTGGGCTGTCCGTAGTGGGCTGTCCATAGTGGGCTGTCTGATATGGACGTTCCAATATGGGCTGTCTGTAGTGGGCTTACCATATAGTAGTGGGCTGTCCGTAGTGGGCTTACCATATTGTAGTGGGCTGTCCGTAGTGGGCTTACCATATTGTAGTGGGCTGTCCGTAGTGGGCTTATCATATTGTAGTGGGCTGTCCATAATGGGCTTATCATATTGTAGTGGGCTGTCCGTGGTGGGCTGTCCGTAGTGGGCTGTCCGTAGTGGGCTGTCCGTAGTGGGCTTACCATATTGTAGTGGGCTGTCCGTAGTGGGCTTACCATATTGTAGTGGGCTGTCCATAATGGGCTTATCATATTGTAGTGGGCTGTCCGTAGTGGGCTTACCATATTGTAGTGGGCTGTCTGTAGTGGGCTTACCATATTGTAGTGGGCCGTCCGTAGTGGGCTTACCATTTTGTAGTGGGCTGTCTGTAGTGGGCTTACCATATTGTAGTGGGTTGTCCGTAGTGGGCTTACCATATTGTAGTGGGCTGTCCGTAGTGGGCTTACCATATTGTAGTGGGCTGTCCGTAGTGGGCTTACCATATTGTAGTGGGCTGTCCGTAGTGGGCTTACCATATTGTAGTGGGCTGTCCGTAGTGGGCTTACCATATTGTAGTGGGCTGTCCGTAGTGGGCTTACCATATTGTAGTGGGCTGTCCGTAGTGGGCTTACCATATTGTAGTGGGCTGTCCGTAGTGGGCTGTCCGTACTGGTGTGTCCGTAGTGGGCTGTCCGTACTGGTCTGTCCGTAGTGGGCTTATCATATTATACTGGTCTGTCCATAGTGGGCTTACCCTTGTAGTGGGCTGTCCGTAGTGACCTGTCCGTCGTGGGCTGTCCGTAGTGGGTTGTCTGTAATGAGCTTACCATATTATACTGGACTGTCCACTTTGGGCCGTCCATTTTGGGCTGTCTGGGATGGGCTCTGCAGAATAGACTCTTCATATTGGTCTAGTATATACATATAAGGTACTAGCTTGGTGCCATGTCTGGATGTTATGTGTCATTTACTTTAAAGTTTGAGTTTTCATGATGCTTCTTCTTCCCCCCACAGAGAACCGTCTTATACCCACCGAAGTTCGCAAAGAGGCGCTGCAGCTCCAGAAGCTGTTGGAGTTTGATGATGAGGGTGGAGAAGGTAAATTTCATGGATTTGTCTTGTCTGCAGAAGCAGCATATCTATACTTGTTTGTAGTTATTGTATTATTTGTGAATGATTTTTATTATTTAGAGATGGTTAAAGCCTCTGAAGTTCTGCCCTGGTCCTGATAATTGGTATTTGTATTCAGTGTTGTAGTAACCGGTCCTGATGGAGAACTTGAGTATGTGTAATTCAGTCATTAAGCTCCGATTCTCTACAGTGGTGGCGTAAGGACCCAGCGGTAACAGACTGTCATTGGTCTGCAGCTGAAGGTCAAGCAGCGAGTCCCCTAAAGTGTGCAGGGCAGGGTGCCTCCAGGACCAGGGTGGAGAAACCTTGCGGCGCAGAAGCCGTTTTATTAAGTACATGTGTTCAGGCAGATACAGGGGTGTTAAGCGATTCAGGTGATGGGGGACACTACTCTGCAAAACCGTTTACGCCTTCACTTTTACTAGAGGCAGAAAAAGCCGGTTCCGCAACCGCAACCACACAAGCTGGTGTGGAACGTTAGTTACTGTATCAGCATGTCAGATCCTGACACAGATAAACTGCAGCATCCCAACCCACAGCTGCACCCAGAATAGGCCGAGCACGCTCTCAGCGAATCTCTGTAATCTCAGTGTGGTGTTCTGTTCGGCACAGGTGTCAGCTCTCATATCGACGACGAGTACAAGTGGGCCGGCGTGGAAGACCCTAAAATCATGGTCACGACTTCCAGAGACCCAAGCTCCAGGCTGAAGATGTTTGTCAAGGTGGGGTAGTTGTGGAGCATATCGGATCGACTGGTTCACTATCAGGCACATCAGCAGCATCAACAGCAGCAGCTGGTGCCTCTGTAGTGAATCGGAACTGGATAGCATGTCCACGACGCTGTGGTTAACATGGTATCAGCTAAGTTCATATTTATTATGTTCATACAGGAAGTGAAGCTTCTATTTCCGGGGGCCCAGCGCATGAACAGAGGAAGCCATGAAGTTAACTCCTTAGTGCACGCCTGCAAGGCCAACAACGTCACTGACCTGGTCATAGTCCACGAGACCAGAGGGCAGCCCGGTAAGGGACCGTGATCGTGATGGAGACCATCTGGGGGATGGGGGAAAACACAGTTGGGAACTTGTATGTATGTTTTGTGCTCATAGGCAGGACCAGTCAGGTGCAGAACCCTTGTTTGGAGGTGCTGTGGAACTTGTAGGTCCCCTGGTTTGGTGTGGACCAAAGCACCTTCTTTTGTACATGGCCGTTTAGCAACCTCCCTCTTTATCCCCTAGAACTAAACAAGCTAGTTGTGGTACAGAGGCTTTAGGACCCTGGGGATGTTTTACAAGGCAGGGACAGGGCTAGCTGGGCTTCCTGGTTTCCCTATACTGCAACCGTGGCCTTAATTGAACTGAGCAGTGTGAGAAGATGGATTGGTTGATAGGTTAGAGTTCCCTGTGCATCTTGATTTCTTCGCCTGGTCTAAAGCCGATTTTGCAATTTCCACTTTCAGTATGTTGCATATTGCATGTCACAAATCAAGTCACGTAGTTTTATTGTCAGTACTTCAGTATGTACAGACATACAGGGGATGGAAAACGTGTTACTCTCTGACCCAAGGAGCAGCAAATAAACATCTAACGATAAATAGATTACAACTAGAACAAGAACGTACAGGGGTTGGACAATGAAACTGAAACACCTGGTTTTAGACCACAATCATTTATTAGTATGGTGTAGGGCCTCCTTTTGCGGCCAATACAGCGTCAGTTGGTCTTGGGAATGACATATACTGCGTCCTGCACAGTGGTCAGAGGGAGTTTAAGCCATTCTTCTTGCAGGATAGTGGCCAGGTCACTACGTGATGCTGGTGGAGGTTCGTCCTTCTTGGTGGTATGCTGACATTACCCTGGATACCGTGGCTCTTGATACATCACAAAGACTTGCTGTCTTGGTCACAGATGCGCCAGCAAGACGTGCACCAACAGTTTGTCCTCTTTTGAACTCTGGTATGTCTCCCATAATGTTGTGTGCATTGCAGTATTTTGAGCAGAACTGTGCTCTTACCTGCTAACTGAACCTTCACACTCTGCTCTTACTGGTGCAATGTGCAATTAATGAAGATTGGCCACCAGGCTGGTCCAATTTAGCCATGAGACCTCCCACACTAAGATGACAGGTGTTTCAGTTTCATTGTCCAACCCCTGTAAGTATGTTGAGTATATTTAACGGTAAACATAAAATAGATGTATGCAAGACATACGATAAAATAAAATAAGGGCCGATAATGAGACAATAAGACACTTAAGATAATAAGGGCGATTCAGTGACACGTGCACTGGCAGAATTAAGATGTAGGTATGACGGTGTCAGTGTAACAGTACTGCAAAATGAAAATCATTAAGGGTGTTTTAAAGTGATGAGTGCAGAGCAGTTCTAGAAAAAGTCACAGTTCGGTATTTAATGGGGGTGATGGTCAGGGTGCTGAGTTTGTGTGTGCGTGCATGGGGCAGAAGGGCGAGGGCGGGTAGAGCAGGAGTAGGGTTAAGCATCCTGACAGCCTGGTGGATGGAGCTGTCCCTCAGTCTGCTGGTCCTAGCTCCTAGACTCCGCAGTCTCCTTCCCGATGGCAGCAGATTGAAACAGCTGTGTAGTGGGTGGGTAGAATCTGCTGCCAAGCGGGAGGCGGGAGCTGTATCAGCCCTGAAGGGACGGGAGAGAGGTGCCGATGATTATCTCAGTAACACACAGTGATACAGCTGGTCAGGATGCTCTCGATGGCCCCTCTGTAGAAGGTGCACATGATGGGTGTGGGGGTTCTACTTAGCTTGCGGAGAAAGGAGAGCCACTGATGAGCCTCTCCACAGCAGCACCGATGATGGACAGAAGAGTATGCTGGGTGCAGGTTCTCCTGAAGTCCACAACGTCTTCTGAGACGTTCAGAGAGAGATTGCTGTAGATCCATTTTTTGGTGCTATATAGCCGTATTTCTCAACCCTGGTCCTGGAGGCACCGTGGTCTGCACATTTTGGTGCTTTCGCTGTTCCCAACACACCTGATTCAACTTATTTGAAGATGGATTGATGGTTGGAATTCTCAGTAAGGCTGGCCCTAGGGAACGTGATTTATTTGCCTGATCTAAATCCCGATTTAACAATTTCCCCATCTGTTATATTCAATGTCAGGACCTCGATTGGAAGTAGGGTTGGGTATCAATTGAATTTGAGCAAATTCAGATTTTGCGTTTTGATACCGCGCTTCTAAACGATTACTAATCTGTACTAGTCTATACTAGTCTGTCTATACAATGAGGGGAGATTTCCCTGATAGCACCACAACACTGTTGACCCATTTCTGCTTACGGCGAAACCAGCAAGCTGATTGGTTCTTTGTAAACATATGACATTGTCGCACCTTGACTTAAACAGGAAACCCTAATTGGACTATGCATGCGTGCAGATCCATGTCATCGCCTCTACTGTGTGATGGCTGCTACCCGGCTGCCTGGTTTACACAGCGTATGCGTGAGTTCAGTTCAAGGGGCTATTTTTAAATATACAACACTATTTATAATATAGTGGTTGGTGTAGCTCAGCGGATAACACCACTGCCTGCCAGTAAGCCCCCACCACATGTGGGAGACTGGGGTTCGAATCCCGGTCTGGGTGACTATGCTGTGCTACACCAATAAGAGTCCTTGGGCAAGACTCCTAACACTACACTGGCCTACCTGTGATATGAATACCCTTGTAAGTCGCTCTGGATAAGAGCGTCAGCTAAGTGCCGTAAATGTAAATGTATAATATTTAAAAAATAACCTAATTATTCTCACTGCAGCCCTTCAGGATCATAACTTATAACTAATAGGAATAAGGGACATCTAAACACATTGTTATAGTATATTTAAAATAGTTGCATTAAAATTGAATGAACAGTATTCCAAATAATTTAGCGATCAGGTCAGTATCCAATATTTATTGACAAATTTGACTCCCAATGTGGAAAGAATTCCACACCCATGATACAGTCAGGGTAACGGTAAGGCTCGGTAGACGTTGGCGCTTTAATAATCGGCTGTATTTTAAAAACGCTGGAGAAGATACAGGAAATGATGTACGTGTGCTGCGCATTTGTAGTCTAAATCGGGCTTCCGGGTTCTAATTGAGTACTGACAGCCTGCTTACGTGACCGCCTAGTTTCAGCACCCTCATGGCAAGAACCTTAACCTGGATAACTTGATGAAAGACGAACACTGAGGCTTGTCTAGTAAGAGCGCTGCGTAGGTCTTCTTCTATTGGGCTGGCCTCCCCCCGTTTTCTGCTTGCACTCCAGTCTGAAACACCTCAGTGTGAAAGGGTGCAGCTAAACTGTGGTAAGACGAATAGGCCGATACGTATGAAGGGTTGAGTAACAGCCATGTTGTGTGTTAGGAGATTAAGGAGGAGGTTAGGGAACCAGTCTTGTAAGCGGAGGGTCGCTGAATCAAATCCCTAACGACTTGAGCAAGGCACCTAAGCCCCAACTGCTCCCTGGGCACTGTGGTCAGGGCTGCCCACTCCTTCAAGCAGGTGTGTTCACTAGCGAGTGTGTGTGTGTATGTGTCATTTCACAGACTGCCCCTAAACTGTACTCGGAGAATGATGGGCCTCACCTATAATGAGTTCTGTTCAGTTAGAGCGCTTCTTAGCTCTTCCTCTATTGGACTGCCTTGTCCCCCACCCCCCATATGTTTTCAGGATCTCAGAGGAAGCCTGCTTGGTGAAGCGTCCCCCCGTTTTCTGCTTGCACTCCAGACTGAAACACCTCAGTGTGAAAGGGTGGAGCTAAACTGCTGTAAGACGAATAGGCCGATACGTGTAAAGGGCTGGGGTAACGGATTAACAGTGGTTACCTATTGCATCAAACTCTTTTGTCTCAAGACAGCGAGCGTGAAATAGTTTTCCGTGGCGTGGGCCCTTTAAGCTGCGAGTCGGTTTTAGAGCGTCGTACGCTACTCTCCCATTTGCTTGATATTTTTATTTGCAGATATGCCCCACTTCGCCGCAGTGTTGCTTGGCAACCGGTCGAAAACAGGGTTGTTTGTTAGCTGTTTGTGCTGTTGATAGCATCACTGTCTAAAGAAAAACGTGCATCTCTAATTTTGTGGATTTTTGCTTTTATGCATCTTTTGCTTACATGAGCTGACCTTTACGATGTGTGAAAATCTCATGATGAATGGACCAACAGATATGGCCCAAAGTAACTAGGGGTGTGGGTCTGGTTCCATTGACTTCCATTAGATTTAAATTAAGTTTTTGCCTCCTCCTGTAAAGTTGCCATTTTTGGAGATGCATTTTTATTTGGACAGCGACGATATAGTACTTGGTGTGCAGTAGAAGATGGGAGGCCAAACGGACACCACCTTATTTCTACACTTCATTGTCCATATAATCATCTCCACTGACCATATAGGACACTCTGTAGGTGTACAGGTCCAGACTGTAGTCCATCTGTTTCTCTGTATACTGTATTACCCTGTTCTTCAATGGTCCCCCCACAGGACCACCACAGAGTAGGTAGTATGTGGGTCATGGATCATTCTCAGCACTGCAGTGACACTGACACTGTGGTGTGTTAGTGTGTGCTCTGGTGTAAGTGGATCAGACACAGCAGTGCTGCTGGAGGCCGCTACTCTGCATACTCTGTTAATCCCCTTTCACCCCCACCCGCTTGTCTTCGATGTTGAGGACCACCACAGGAAAACCACATAGCAGGTATTATTTAGGTGGGTGAGTCATTCTCAGCACTGCAGTGACGCTGACGTAGTGGTGGTGTGGTAGTGTGTATTGTGCTGGTGTAAGTGGATCAGACACAGCAGTGCTGCTGGACACCTCAGTGTCACTACTGGACTGCGAACTGCCCACCAAAGAAAGCTATCCACCACAACAGAAGGACACCAGGATGACCAGCACTGCACTGCTGCAGCAGCAGATGATCTATCGTCTCTGACTGTACATCTACAAGGTGGACCAGCAAGGTAGGAGTGTCTAATAGAGTGGACAGTGAGTGGACACAGTGTCTAAACACTCCAGCAGCCCTGCTGTGTCTGATCCACTCACACCAGCATCAGTGTCACGGCAGTGCTGAGAATGATCCACCACCCACATCACACCTGCTCTGTGGTGGTCCTGTGGGGGTCCTGACCATTGAAGAACAGGGTAATAGAGTATACAGAGAAACAGATGGACTACAGTCTGGACCTGTACACCTACAGAGTGTCCTATATGCTCAGTGGAGCTAAGTGCATGAGTTCAACCTGCCCTTTATCTGCGTGCCTAAATACACAGCGTGCTCTAGCACGTCAGAGAGGGCTCGTTAACGTTCCGTCAGTGAACATGTTTCACTTGGCACGACAGAACATCAAGTGTGAGAAGAAGGGGCAGAAAAACATCTTGGCCCCTCACTACCATTGTGGGCTCACCTCTAGTGGTTTCAGCTGCAACACTGACAAGCCGTGCTTTCAAATCAGCTCTGCAGGCTGCTTCTGGCGTACAGAGCCATCCTAACCCAGAGTATACAGTCGCATGTTCGGGCACTACAGGTCAGATTTCATGCTTGGTTGACTTTAAGTGAAAGTAAGTGAGAGTGGGCATCATAATGATTTAAATATGGCTCATCATTAAAAGAGCAGCTGCACCCAGAAGGAGGTGTGGGAGTGCGGTGGTGTTGGAAAGGAAGATAAAGGTAACCAGGATCAATAACTGATGATAAATTTAGACTGATATGATCAATATTTATTGAGCTACACATACAGAAGTCTGTCTCTCGGTATGGAGTTGGGCCTCCATCTTGGCTAACCCAACACGCCACACGTCTCGGTATGGAGCTGTAGAGGTTCCTAATGGTGTCCTGTGGTAATCCATCCCATGCAGCTTGAACATCCTCACACAGTTCCTGCAGGTGGTGCGGTAGGGGTGGAGGTGGGGTGATAACAAGCCGTTCATCTTGGTGCTGACCACGGTGCCTCCACACACGGATTCGTTGGGCGTCTCCACCAAGACTAAAGCGGGACTCGTCACTGAAGATGACCCGCTGCCGTTCTGAGTCCCTCCATGACAGTCTGGTACGACACCACTGCAGTCTTTGGTGACGGTGACGTGGTGTTAAGGACAGTCGTAGTAACGGTCTGTGTGCATGTAGTCCTGCGTGGTGCAGCCGTCTGCCAATGGTGCTGCACTAACAGGATGACTCATGGAGGACACCACTGCTCGCTGGATGTCCTCACTCATGGCTGTTGGGTCAGCCAGGTACAGAGATAGGACCCGTACTTGCTCACGTCACATGCACGGACGAGCGTCTTGCAATGTCAAACCTACCCACCAAGTTTCATACTTGTTGGTTGATTGAACACGGAGAACTGTTGGAAGTTAGGTGTTGGATGTTGTCTGCACAGATTATAGCCATCACCATACATCGTTACGTTGGCAGGTATGTGGATACAATTTTACTATTCAAGGAAATTCCAGGCCATAGATTCCAGCTCTGGAATGCTCACTCGTGATAATTGGGAACGGATTTTGTATCATGCTAATATTGTTTATTGTGATCAGTTTGGAGATGATAATCATTCATCGAAATGTACATCACTCTAACTATCTGCAGCAGCAGAGAACTAGTCGTGTGATAACATTTACATTTATGGCATTTAGCTGACGCTCTTATCCAGAGCGACTTACAAGGTTAATGATTACAGGTAGGCCAACGTAGTGTTAGGAGTCTTGCCCAAGGACTCTTATTGGTGTAGCACAGCATAGTCACCCAGACTGGGATACGAACCCCAGTCTCCCACACGTAGAGGTGGCACCCCGAGTAGTGGTGTTACCCACTGAGCTACCCCAACCACAAGTCATGTGGTTAAGTCATGTGACCAATCAGGATCAAGGATCTCTGAATTACCCCGCTTGACCCGGGTTGGAAGATCATCACACAAACGTAAATATCAGTTTTATGCGAAAGGGGACGGAAACCATGCTCTGCAGCTAAATGCCAAATGAAGATTCCCTTCTCCTATCTCTTCATTTGACCTTCACCAAAAAACGTGAAGGTCAGATCAAGAACCGGAGTCAAATCGAGCTCTGTTGTGGGTGTTGAGCTTGTCTTTAAGGCACCTTTTAGTTACATAACCTTAACTGTTTAAATACTACTTCAATAATAACTTCCATAACCATAATGATGAAAACAAGATAACCGAGGTGATATGATTATTGTGCTGCATTTAGTTTCGCAGTGCTCTTGTTTAGTTTTGTGTGAAATCCAGGGCACCCTTTACATCACTGCACTTTTGCCCCTCCCCCCCAAAAAAGCCCTAATGCATCTAATCATAAAACACTAAATGCTTCTCTAGTTCTTAGTAATAGATCATCACTGTAGGCCTCTAGCAGCAGATATGGATATCCGAGGTCTTACTGTGATAAACTCCTTACGGTGGTCACTAGTTTCACTGGTAACAGTGACTGAGCCTCATTCAGGCTGTCAGGTCTGTGTCTTGATGTTAGGTATTGGTTTTTTTTGGTTATTTTCTATGTAATATTACATATTATTGTAAATTCTGATCTTCTTATATTGCTCTAGCGCTTGTCTTGCTAGCTGGTCGGGACCAGAGGAGGATGGGTTTCCCATTTGACTTGACGTTTTGTATTATTTATGGAAATTTACATATTTTTAAAAAACATGTTGGACATTTTAATGAGTGAATTTTAAATTTTGGGAGCACCACTGTTAAAAAAAAAAAAAAAAAAAAAAAATTCATATTCAGTAAAAACTTCCAAAGTCAGTGAGCAGTTGAATGATGATCTCGGTATTGACCAAAATAAATATGATTATGATTTCCGCCATAACCAAGCATCCTTAACTTCTATTACTAAGGGGGTTCGGAGGTCAGTGAATTTTAGAAGGCTGTATACTCCAGAATTATAATTTAGGAGATTTGTGTCTATTAATCTGCTGGATTAACATGCAGATTTTGCCAGCGATAATTAAAACTGGAGCACCTGATAAAACTAACCTGCTCCAGCAGAGCTAAATTTAAAAGTTCCATCATTTTTCCACATGAAACACATATGAATATGCAAATTTATATGAAAAATTATGAATATGAAAATTTTCAGTGCCCAGTTTATGTTTATGTAGTATGTTTATTTTAATGTATTGGGGAAAAAATGAGTAAAAAAAAAAGTATCTACAGATGGACCTGTTGCAGTAGATCTGTTGCTGTGCTGTGCAATAAAATCGTTTTTCTGTTTCCTAGATGGATTGATTGTGTGCCACCTCCCATTCGGACCAACCGCATACTTTACTCTGTACAATGTAGTAATGAGACACGATGTCCCATCCATTGGCACCATGTCCGAGGCCTTCCCCCACCTCATCTTTCACAACTTCACCTCTCGACTGGGCAGGCGGGTGAGTCTCAGCCCGCTCTTCTAGCAAGATGAAAGACATACGCTAGACACGGGCTTTGAGATGTTTGGGTGTGACAGACTGCGGTTATAGTGCTGTGTTAGCAGGCTCGCTGGTTTCTGTACCAGCTGGGGTTTTCACACGTGTGCAAGATTTAAAGTTCAGCAAATTAAAAATAATAAGCAAAATCCCCGGTCCTTAGTTCCTTTTAGCACCTTACTGGGGTTCTCACCTTAGCAGATCGTTAAGATAAGCTCCTGGAGTGCTAAATGTGTTTTTCTGCTCTCATGCTGACCTGCTCTTACGACTCTATAAAAACTAGAGTTAGAATATTGCTACATGTGCTTCCAGATTTCACTGGCTAGTACTCTTGAACAGAATCCTCTAGAACAGTGTGAATGGGGCAAATAATCTAGAACAGTGTGAATGGTAGAGAATCCTTTAGAACAGTGTGAATGTAGCAAATAATCTAGAACAGTGTGAATGGTAGAGAATCCTTTAGAACAGTGTGAATGTAGCAAATAATCTAGAACAGTGTGAATAGATGAGAATGTTCTAGAACAGTGTGAATGGGGAGAATCCTCTAGAACAATGTGAATGGGGCAAATAATCTAGAACAATGTGACTGTGGCAAATAATCTAGAACAGTGTGAATGGGGGAAATAATCTAGAACAGTGTGAATGGAGGAGAAACCTTTAGAACAGTGTGAATGGGGGAAATAATCTAGAACAGTGTGAATGGAGGAGAATCCTTTAGAACAGTGTAAATTGGAGAAAATCCTTTGGAATGGTACAAATTGCAGAGAATCCTCTAGAACAGTGTGAGTGGGGAGAATCTTCTAGAACAGTGTGAATGGAGGCGAATCCTCTAGAACAGTGTGAATGGAGGTGAATCCTCTAGAACAGTGTGAATGAGGGGAATCTTCTAGAACAGTTTGAATGGAGGAGAATCCTTTAGAACAGTGTGAATGAGGAGAATCTAGAACAGTGTGAATGGAGGAGAATCCTTTAGAACAGTGTAAATTGGAGAAAATCCTTTGGAATGGTACAAATTGCAGAGAATCCTCTAGAACAGTATAAATGGAGGCAAATCCTCTAGAACAGTGTGAATGAGGAGAATCCTCTAGAACAGTGTGAGTGGGGAGGATCTTCTAGAACAGTGTGAATGGAGAGAATTCTCTAGAACAGTGTGAATGGAGAGAATCCTCTAGAACAGTGTGAATGGAGAGAATCCTCTAGAACAGTGTGAATGGAGAGAATCCTCTAGAACAGTGTGAATGGAGAGAATCCTCTAGAACAGTGTGAATGGGGAGAATTCTTTAGAACAGTGTGAATGGGGAGTCTTTTAAAATAGCGTTACTGGATCACAATACTCTAGAGCTGCACAAATGGGGAGCATTCTCTAGAAGGGGGGTGATAATCTAGAACAGTGTGAATAGGGATCAAAGGGACGTTTGGTTGGTCAGGCTTTAAGTATTAGTATTAAGACTAAGGCTAACTGATGTTCTCATGTGCAGGTGTCCAACATCCTGAAGTACCTGTTTCCTGTACCCAAAGAGGACAGCAGACGCGTTATAACCTTCGCCAATAAAGACGACTTCATCTCCTTCAGGTGACCTTCTGTATGCTGTATGACCTTCAATGCTTCTGTCTTCACCTGATGTCTACTACTCGAATCTTAAATAGGGACTCAGTTCAGTTTGTGCAGCCTGGGCATTAAGGCTGTTGTACAACCAATGTCATATAGTTACTCAGGTATGGTAACCCCCATAGGGCATAGTAACACCAATGATGCTGAAGCAGCTGTGTTCCAGCGACTGAAACATTTTCACAAATGCCAGGCAGATCAAAATCTCCAAAAGCAGCTCAAACTGGAGTCAGTCTGGACGGAAGGGTGTCACCTTCTGAATTAAAATTGGATGACTGTTTTTGGTCACTGTTTGTTCGCCCTGCTGGGAGTAAAGAATCACATCTAATTCCCACTTAAGACATTCATCTTACTTGCTTTGTGCTTTGTTTAGTGAGCTGCATCTCCAGTATCCTCTCCAGTATCAGCTTGAACTCCCAGTTGCTGGCGAAAGAGCTCCTAAAATTATAGCCACTGAAATGGTGGAGAAGCTCTCGAAGGTCCATCGCTTTGTCCAGAACAGCCAATGAATCTACATATGTTCTCTGAGCTACAGCTCTGTATATAAATAAGAGCCCACTCCAGTTTCCTCTTAAATCAGCATCTCCACATGCAGGTTCTTAGTGAGGAACCGAAGGTTGGGTTCTAGCTTTACTGGCAGATACAGTGAGCGTCTGGTTCATAAGAACAAGGTCCAGCAGCAAACACACAGGACAACCCAGCTACAGACTGGCAGAGGGCCACACCCACTCTCTACTGACCGTGATGAGCGCCACCTCATTCCAATGTCCCTTACCCACCGTAAGATGACCTCAGGTGACCTACAGAGAGACTGGCGAGCGGTGGCTGGGGTGAGACGCACAGCGAGCATGGTTCTAAAAACAGGCTTCTGGAGGTCATTAGTGATTTTCTAAATACACAGATCTAATACAATATCTGATCTGGAGTTTGGGAGACATGGTTCCAGTAGTGTAGAGAATCAAACAGAACCAACACAAACCCAGAACCTGCACACCTAGAGACACTGATCATATTGAGGTGGTCTCTTCATTGTTCCAGAGCTGTATATGTGTCATTCTGGACATACGCTTTAGGCAGATATGTTCTCGAAAGCATCGTCAGTCTTCTGAGTCCAGTAACACATACGTAGCTATTTGATAACTTTCTGCAAGACAGCTTCTAAAGTGTCACCACCAGTGTTACCACCAGTTCCTCTTACAGCTCTGTGTATTAAGCTTTCGGGCCCAGGCCATTCTGAAAGGCTGTGTTGACATCTTAACAGTTATATATGAGGGTTCATCT
>JAMWET010007088.1:22500-27500 GCA_024036415.1 Prochilodus magdalenae | reverse complement strand
ACGAGGTTTTCTGTAGGGGCTGTTTGTCTTTGTGTATCCCTCCATCAAGAATGGATCACAATAAATCGATTCAAATACATTTCTCAGCACTCCTGTAAAATAAAGTCTTAGATTAGTGAGCTCAGACAGTGAGATTTTAAAAGTGGACGTCTGGTTACCATCACCACCACTGTGAACATCTTATGTGTCTAATAATACCGAGTTCCCCTTTAATGGACAAACGGTGCGTACCGCTAGCACTTCTAGTGTTAAGTGTACGAGTGCGCAGGGAGCGATTGCGCATATGGGAACACACTCTTCGAAACAGGAAGTTCTAAACTGAAGCAGCTTCCGGTTCTACGGTCTCTGTTTTGATGTCATTCAAAAGTGTGCAAAGCTGTTTCAAACTGAACTGAGTGAGCGATGAACTGTGTGCGGACACTATGCGCCTCCCAGGGGCTTCACAGGTGCGTCCCCCCGCTCCTCCAGAACCCGACCGTGCGCTCCTGCGCTGCTGCGAGAAGATCCCTCAGCTCTCCATGCAAAAACCGGGACTGTACGCGAGTCCACAGGAGCCGGAGTCTGACGCTTCAGAAGACCCTGACCAGGAGCTTCAGCATATCCACAGCGGAGAGGAGCTGCTGGAGCTGCGGCTCCTCCGCCCAGCTCTTCTTCTGCCCGGCTTGTAAAGTCATCCAGCCTCCTAACGAGGAGGTCACCTACTTTCAGATTTTGAGTTGGTGAGTGAAGTGGCACTGTCCATCAGTGTTAGCTGAGGTTAGCTACCTGTTAGCTTCTCGTTGGAACTTCCGTTCCACCTTAAACGGTGCAGCAGTTATAGTATGGCTAGTTCTGAGATTTTCAGTTGGTGAGTAAAGTGTGTCAGTTTAAGGTGGGCTTTTCGGTTCCACCTTAAATGACGCTGGATGACAGCTACTAAGTGCTGATTGGTTGGCATAACTCATACTGAGAGCTGATTGTTCGGCATAACTGCTACTAAGAGATGATTGGTTGGCATCACTGACAATGAGTTCTGATTGGTTAGCATTATGGCTACTGAGAGATGATTGGTTGGCATCACTGACAATGAGTTCTGATTGGTTAGCATTATGGCTACTGAGAAATGATTGGTTGGCATCACTGACAATGAGTTCTGATTGGTTAGCATTACTGCCTTTGAGAGCGGATTGGATGGCAAACCGTTACATAAAAGCAGACTGGTTGGCATGACTGATAATGAGAGCTCTTTGGTGGGCATTACAGGTACTGACATCCGATTAGTTGGCATTACCACCGCTGAGTGCTGATTGGTTAGCATTACAGCTACTGAGTTCTGATTGGTTAGCATTACAGCTACTGAGTACTGATTGGTTAGCATTATAGCTACTGAGTGCTGATTGATTAGCATTACAATTACTGAGTTCTGATTGGTTAGCATTACAGCTACTGAGTTCTGATTGGTTAGCATTACAGCTACTGAGTTCTGATTGGTTAGCATAACAGCTACTGAGTGCCGATTGGTTAGCTTTACAGCCACTGATTGCTGATTGGTTAGCATTACAACTACTAAGTTCTGATTGGTTAGCATAACAATACTGAGTACTGATTGGTTAGCATTATAGCTACTGAGTGCTGATTGATTAGCATTACAGCTACTGAGTTCTGATTGGTTAGCATTACAGCTACTGAGTTCTGATTGGTTAGCATTACAGCTACTGAGTTCTGATTGGTTAGCATAACAGCTACTGAGTGCCGATTGGTTAGCATCACAGCTACTGAGAGCCGATTGGTTAGCTTTACATCCACTGATTGCTGATTGGTTAGCATTACAACTACTGAGAGCTGATTGGTTAGCATTACAGCTAATGAGAGCCGATTAGCTAAGTAGATTAGATTATCTGATTAGCAAAAGGAGCAGCTCATTGGCTGAATGATCAGTCCCCATTCACTGACATCATGAACCTACACCACTTTAAACACCCATGATTTTTCTCAGTTGCTCCATATTAACCCTGTCATAGCGCCCTCTAGTGTTTGACAACCCCAGGAGACATTACTGAGTGTCAGTTCTTAAAGAGGCTGTCTTGTGGTATGTATTAGGATGGCTGGAAAACATTGCAGTTTGTATGCCAGTAAATCTTTCGGATAAAAATGAGAAAAGCTCATCCTGATTTTTGTATGTGACCGTTCTCCTCAGACCAACATTCTCCAATGCTATCCTGAGGTTATCATTTCACTTGTGTAATCACACACGGCAGAGTGTAATACCAACCAAACCAACCAGATCTCAAGGTCGGACCTTGGCTGTGAGGCAGGAGTCCTCTGGAGGGCTGCAGGGCTGTCCACCTCAGCACTTTCCACACAGATCTGAGGATCCCCGGACAGAACTGAGAAATCCTGCTCCATGGAATACTGCTGCACTGTTTTGGCTCTGAAAGGGGTTTGCAGACGCGAGTGGAGAATCCCTGTATAATTGAATCATTGAGGTGTAAATGTAGGAACTCTGAGTGGCCTGACGTGAAGTTCTCTGTAAAGTAGACCACCGACTCTTTCTTTACAGTGGTGGTGATGGGAACCAGAGGTCACCATGTCTGCAGCACCAGTGTACCCACCTTATTAACTATCTAGAAGCACCAGTGAGGGATCTGTGGTCTTATGCTGCTCTGTTTTGTTTTCCTCTTCTAGTGATCAGACCTTTGCTCTGGACATTCAGAAGCTGCAGCGGAGATTCCTAGAACTGCAGAGATCACTTCATCCGGACAACTTCAGCCGCAAGTCACCGGTACTGGTCTTGTGCTTTTAAAAGGGCTACAGTACTCTGGGATGAACGTTCCCCCAGATTTGATAAAAAACAAAACAACAGTGACCTCTGCTGCTGGCGTGAGGTACTGCCTCCCACTCAACACTAAAGTCATAATAACATAATGCAGTAATAAAAAGTAAATAATATTGTAATTAAATAATAATAAATACATATGCATATATACACATAATAATGACACTAAAACAAAAAAATAATAATAAGGTAATAAAAAGTCAATAATAGTAATAATACTAAAACATAAAAATAAAACAATTAATAAGGCAATAAAAAGTCAATAATAATAACAATAAAACATAAAAATACAATAAATAATAAGGTAATAAGTTGATAAAATAATAATACATAAAATAAATGATAGGTTAATAAAGTTAATAATAATAATAAAACATTCAAATTAAATAAATAATAAGGTAATAAAAAGCTAATAATATTAATAACAATAATAATAATAGTAATAATAATAACAATAACAAAACAACAACAACAAAACAACAATAATAATAATAACAATAATAAAACATTCAAATTAAATAAATAATAAGGTAATAAAAAGACAACAACAACAACAAAACAACAACAATAATAATAATAATAATAACAATAATGAAACATTAAAATTAAAAAAATAATAAGGTAATAGAAAGATAATAATAATAATAATAATAATAATAATAATAATAATAATAATAAAACTGAGTAAGTGGGTAAACTAGGTTAGTCAGATGAAAACAGTTGAGTGGACGGGTTAGAAATGGCTGAGTGACACCCAGTGAGTGAAGTTTTAGAGATTCCTGTAATAAATTCTAAAATCTAAAAGCAGGTTCCCCCTGTTGTTTAAAAGCTCCTGGGACCTGAAGGGTGATTCAGTAGCTTTGGATGGAACGGTGGTGCAGTGGGTAGTACTGTTGCCTCACAGCTATAAGGGCCTGGGTTTGAGTCCCTGTCCGGGCCCTCCGAGGTCCGATCTATGTGGAGTTTGGATGTTCTCCCTGTGTCTGTGTGGGTGTCCTACCCCAGTCCAAAGACATGCGGTCAGCTGAACTGGCGATACAATCAAATATGTGTATCTCAGGTTATGTCTGTGATGTGTCAGGGTACCTGGCAACCCAGGCAGTTGAGGGTAGGCCATTTGAGGATAACCCCACAAATCTCCCTCTACCTGACTGACCCAACATCCCTGATTATGGACACTCAGTGAGCAGTGATGTCCTCCGTGAGTCGTCCTATTAGTGGCAGGACCGCTGGCAGACGGCTGCACCACGCAGGACTACATGCACATGTCCTGTTACGACGACTGTCCCTAACACCACCTCAACATCGCCAAAGACGGCTATGGTGACTCGGAATGACAGCGGGTCATCTTCAGTGACGAGTCCCACATTTTTGGTGGAGACGACCAACGAATCGGTGTATGGAGGCGCCATGCCCGCCATGACTCCTTCCTTCCCAGTAGCACTACGGTCCCACACGTCCTTCTGGGTGCAGCTGTTCCTCTGATGATGAGGGCGTCCAGAAGGGGATGTAATGCACCGCAACAGCTAAACCCATGAAAGTTTTTGAACTGGTCTTGGACGCGGGACGTGTCGATAAAGACAGTCCCCTGCCAGCGTCAGTGCCCCTCTCTCTCTTCGACTTCACACACTCATTTAAACTCCTTGATCTTCCCAAGTCGGAATCT
Organism: Prochilodus magdalenae; assembly: GCA_024036415.1. Lineage (NCBI taxonomy): Eukaryota > Metazoa > Chordata > Actinopteri > Characiformes > Prochilodontidae > Prochilodus > Prochilodus magdalenae. The sequence continues at coordinate 23,019 of JAMWET010007088.1, read as the reverse complement.
GATCGAGTTGCTTTGTGCACATGCAGCAGACAGTGTGTGTGTGTGTCCTGATTATGGTCTGATATGACCAATGATCTCTCGAAGATCTCCTCTAACGACAGCCCTTGCTTGCCCCTCGGTCTTGGCGGGGCGGACCTATTGATTCTCCAGGGTTTGACAGGCCTGACAGCTGAAAATGTTCTTCCACTGCTACTCATTCTCTCCCGCGTTCCTCCTGTTATTCTACCTGACACCCTGCGCACTCCGAGAGCTAACTAACCAACCGCGCTCTCTCTCCGCCATTACCCAAACACAGAGACCCCTGAGAAAGACGGGGGCGGTGGAGGGGGGGTGGGGACTTATCCGAGAAATCCAATCTATCAGCATTGCCAAGGATTCGCGATTCGGGTGAAAAGCAGCTGCGGCCATAGGGATTGTTCCAAAACAAAGGCTCACGTCAGCTTGGGTATGGACATACCACCGGGTGGATAAAATGACTAGCTGTAGGCGCATCACACATCACCTGCACTTGAAATATGA
>JAMWET010007088.1:0-17500 GCA_024036415.1 Prochilodus magdalenae | reverse complement strand
TTTTACTGATTTGAGTATTTTACTGAATTACTTCAAACTTAAATAAAAAAAAATGATTATAATGATTAAGGATTATGTCATGATTACATTTAAGCCCAAGTCATTAATCATTTGTAGATTTTGTTTCCTTTTTTTCACGTTTTTTTTTTAAAAGATAATTTTTGATTTGACTGAAGTGGAAATGAAAGATGTAGATTTGGAATGTGTTCTGCTCATACTGAGCCAAACTTGTCACTACTGAAACCTATAAAGGTGAAGTTTTGGTTTTCGTTATGATTGTTTTGGTAGGAACCAATCAGAATCTTCAGTCATTTATTTTGATAAAATGATCATAATTAAGGTTTGGAGAGACTAGAGTAAAGGAATTTCAGTCTGAAGTCCAAGACCACTTAAAATCCTGGAATGGGTTTGGCAGACTGATTCCTATCCCAGTGTCCCCAGTCCGTCACCGGGCAGATACACAGACATACACATTCACTCACACACTCACACGTAGGGGGCTATTTAGCATCTCCAAGTCACATGACAGCATGTCTTTGCACTGTGGAACCCTGGACACCCCACCCCAGAATCCCACCCAGGCCTTTCTTGCTGCAAGACCACAGTGCTACCCACTGTACCTCAATGCCTCCCACTGACTCCTATATAGTCCTATGCAAATGTTTTAACACCCAGATTTACTAATAAATCAGCACATCCTGTACAGGTAACCCACCTAAATATGACATTTTCTGCCAATTTGTAGTGCATGGTGTGGTTACAGAGTTTCAGAATTTGGTAAAAACAATTTGCCATTTTTTTTCCATCTCCCAGTATGTTTCCTGTAGAGGATTTAAACCACTTAAAGGAGCAGTATATGATTTAAATACACAAAAAAAAAAAAAAAAAAATGTGTCAGGATTTGTTTTTCATGTCCCAGTATGTTTTTTGTAGAGGATCTAAACAACTTAAAGGAGCAGTATATGATTTAAAACACACAAACAAACAAACAAAAAAAAACCCCAATGTGCCAGGTTTTTTCCATCTCCCAGTATGTTTCCTGTAGAGGATCTAAACAACTTAAAGGAGCTGTATATGATTTTAATACACAAACAAACAAACAAACAAACAAAAAAATGAATGTGTCAGGTTTTGTTTTTCATGCCCCAGTATGTTTCCTGTAGAAGATGTGAACCACTTAAAGGAGCAGTATATGATTTAAAACACACAAACAAACTAACAAACAAAACCCCCAATGTGCCAGGTTTTTTTCATCTCCCAGTATGTTTCCTGTAGAGGATCGAAACCACTTAAAGGAGCAGTATATGATTTAAATACACAAACAGACAAACAAACAAAAAAATGAATGTGTCAGGTTTTGCTTTTCATGTCCCAGCATGTTTCCTGTAGAGAATGTGAACCACTTAAAGGAGCAGTATATGATTTAAAATACACAAAAATAAATAAAATAAAAAAACAATGTGCCAGGTTTTGTTTTTCATCTCCCAGTCTGTTTCCTGTGAACAATGTAAACCACTTAAAGGAGCAGTATATGTTTTAAAACACACAAACAAACTAACAAAAAAACAACAAATATGTTCCAGGTGTTGTTTTTCATCTCCCAGTATGTTTCCTGTAGAGGATCTAAACAACTTAAAGGAGCAGTATATGATTTCAGTCCAGCACACAATGTTAACTTCAGTCAGTATCTCCTGACGACCTACTAGATGTCCATTCCATGTTTGTGCCGCCACAAAATCTGGTGTTGGTCCGCAGTAATAGATCTCTAAAAGGGGAAATAAACAAAGTGACTCAGGCCAAGCCACACAACTCTCCTCCATCCAATCCAAAATGGGGGGGCATTTGCATTCGTGCACAGAACAAAGGGAAGCTACGTGCTGAACTCCATGCATGGTCAAAAAGAAGAGATGGCAGAGGAACAGCCAAAGCGGAGAAGACCTGTAGAATGAAGACTGAGAAGGAGGGGCTAGTAGTTCTATTATGGCACCTGAATTGAACTGCTGCACTACATCTGCATCGGAGCTTCTGAAAGGGGCATTAAAGGGAGGGGTGTATTTGCTTAGCTATTGAGTTCAAATACCCACAGTCATTCTCCAGAATCGTATACTGCACCTTTAATGACGAAGATGATCAGATGAACTGATCCTGCACGGTCTACCTTCCAGTTCTATGAGATTCTGTAATCCTTTAAGTTCCTATACTCAGACATTTACGTTTATTTTATTTGTCTTCTATTAAAAGCACCGTTCCTGAGGAGTTTGGCGGTGCGGCGGTGGTGCCGCTCGCGCTGTGATGAATGTTGGTTATCCCTCTGTAATGTGAGCTGATTCATTAGGCTGTAATTGGAGCGAGTGTGTGAGATTGTGTCATTACTCTGGACGGCCGGTTAAACATCACGCTCTTATTAGATGCAGCTTCGGCAAAAGCGCTTTTATTGCACCAGTTTGTACTGAGGCTGGGGTGAGGAATAAAATCAGTTATCTAATAACCCACTTACCCGTTCGGGATTCATCACTGTGTGCATAAGAGCGTGTGAGTGTGATAGGAAGGATGACACCGCATTACGTCGAGGTGGGATGTGTAGGTGTTAACAGTAGCAGCTCACAACAACGATAGCATGAGTACATGCACTCATTATCTGGGCACCCAGAAGGAGGTGTGGGATTGCAATGCTATTGGGATGGAGGATTAAAATGACCAGACTGATATGATCAATATTTATTGAGCTACACCTACAGAAGGCTGTCTCTCAGTATGGCGTTGGGCCGCCATGTTTGCTAACCCAACACGCCAGACGTCTCGGTATGGAGCTGTAGAGGTTCCTAATTGTGTCCTGTGATAATCCATCCCATGCAGCTTGAATATCCTCACACAGTTCCTGTAGATGGTGCGGTGGGGTGGAGGTGGAGTGACACCAGGCCTTCTGGACGTGTCACAACAAACAGTTCATCTTGGTGCTGACCACGGTGCCTCCACACACGGATTCGTTGGGCGTCTCCACCAAGACTAAAGCGGTACTCGTCACTGAAGATGCCCCGCTGCCATTCTGAGTCACTCCATGACAGTCTGGTACGACACCATTGCAGTCTTTGGTGACGTTGACGTGGTGTTAAGGACGTGGTGTTAAGGACGTAGTCCTGCGTGGTGCAGCCGTCTACCAATGGTCCTGACACTAACAGGATGACTCATGGAGGACACCACTGATCGCTGAGTGTCGGTTGGTGGGTCAGTCAGGTACAGCGATAAAGCCTGGTCTTGTTTACGTCACATCAGGGTAACCCCCCCAGGGTAAGCTCAAGGTCTACAGACCGTAGGCTGACCTGTACAATGCTTTGATACACCTTTGAACCACTCCATTGTTCCCCGAGTGATCGCGAGCCGTCCAGACCCTGAGGCAGGAAAGTTGCCCCAAACACTGATGCTGCCTCCACCATGCTTCACAGTTCGGGTGAGTTCTCATCTGTTCTTAGAAGAACCATCTAGGTGGTCTTGATCAGACGCCACCAACCTTCATTCAATGATTCACTAATTTCCAGTGGGATATTATACTACACCACCCGAATTCAGTCGTAGACATTTGTATAGTCTGCTTCTCACCACCCAAGCACTCTTAAACTCTTCGGGGTGGTGTTGAGGTCTGAACTCTGGGATGGTCAGTCCATTCTCCTGATCTTCTCTTCCACTGAACATATAGGAACACTCTGTAGTTCTACAGTTACAGTCTGTAGACCATCTGCTTCTCTGTATCCTTGGTTACCCTGTTCTTCAATGGTCAGGACCCCCACAGGACCACCACAGAGCAGGTATTATGTGAGTGACGGATCACCCCTAGCCCTGCGGTAACAATGACATGGTGGTGGTGGGTTGGTGTGTGTTGTGGTGGGTTGGTGTGAGTGGATCAGACACAGATACTGGATAAACATTACCGGGACCCCCCAGCAGGAGGAGACACAGACCAAAGAGACAAAGTTTCTGAGGGGACAGGCCAGACATGTTTCTTTTTGTCTCTTAGATGGCAGTAGGAGAACTAATAGGTTCATTGTTGACACTGAAGACCTGCAATTGGAAGCCATAGAAAACCATGAATCATCCGAATGCTGCATCCAGGTAGGATAGACAAGACAGTTCCGGGGAAATCAGCCCCCAAGGACATGGCTGCCAAGAAGACGGCCTTGCTGGAGAAGATGAGCTCAATGTTTATGGAGGCCCACGCAATCGTGAACTCAGAAGGCCCTGTTGAGACTCTAAATAGCAATCGCAGTCCAGTCAGCATTTTCTATCCTACTTACTGACGTTAGATTAATATCGTCTCTGTCCAAAGAAAAACATGCATCTCCATTTTTGTTGATTTTTACTTTTATGCCTCATTTGATCACATCAGCTGATGTTTACACTGGGTGGAAATTTCATGAAGAATGGGCCAACAGAAATGGCCCAAAACTGCTTGGAAGGACGTCTGGTTCCATTGTCTTCCATTGAAATTGAATGAGGTTTTTGGCCTCTCCTGTAAAGTTGCCATTTTGGAGATACCCATTTTTCTTTGTACAGCGAGGATGTGTTAAATTGAGGTTTGAATATAATCTCCCCAGACAAAAAAACAAGTCCCCCTCTGTAATGTTCTGGGTCAGTTTTAATTCCATGGAAATGGGTTCTGTGGTTGAGGTGACCCAAAAATGTATCCCAGAATGCCGAGAGCTGCTGGACAGCCAGGTTTGGCCTTTCGCTCATCATCGGACTGAAGAACATAACATTCCTATCCCTGTACTCCAAGATGATCTCGTGATCACGGCTGCAAATGCGACTGATTGGCATGATGAACCTTCAGGAGCATTCACACATCTGGGCTGACCCAAATCCTGTTGAAATTCTTTGGGACTCTGGAAGGCCAGGGAAGGCATCCACCAAATCTGGCCCAACTCACCAATTCTTTGATGCCTGTTTGGCAAAACGTAGATGTGGTCCACATCCAGAAAACATGCCCAATTGACTTCTGGCTGTTGTTCATGCTCGTGTAGGGACTGATGTATACAGGTAATGATGGCTATCTATAGTGTTTGGCCAACTCCTTATATGTGACTTCCATCAGTACATGGTGTATGTATGTGTCAACTGACAGGAATGAACCTTGGTGGGATATGACATCGTATCTGACCGACCCAACAGCCAAGACTGTGGACATTCATCAAGCAGTGGTGTCCTCCATGAGTCACCATGTTAGTACCTGCCCCACTGGTAGACGGCTGCACCATGCAGGACTACATTCCTGCAGACGGATACGACGACTGTCCTTAACACCACGTCACCGTCACCAAAGACTGCAGTGGTGTCGTGCCAGACTGTCATGGAGTGACTCATCTTCAGTCTCGGTGGAGACGACGAACGAATCCGCGTGTGGAGGCACCGTGGTCAGCACCAAGATGACTTGTCACTTGTCCAGGACACCATTAGGAACCTCTACAGCTCCATGCCATGACGTCTGGCATGTTGCGTTAGCCATACCGAGAGACACTCCTTCTGTGTGTGTAAACAGATATTGATCATATCAGTCTAAATGTATCATCAGTTATTGATCCTGGCAACCTTTATCTTCCTTCCCAACAGCACTGCACTCCCACACCTCCTTCTGGGTGCAGCTATTATGATGACGATGATTGTATATTTACACTATAAGATCACATAGCCCATTTGTTTATATTGTAGATCCTCTTGGGTTATTTTTCAAATGCTGCCAGTTAAAGTGAGACAGTGGCTGGTACATGTTGGGGGAGTTTAAAATGTAACCATGGAGGCAGGTGGATAGAAAGGTTCATTTCCAGCCCTGCACTGTACTAATCCACTGGCGGCAGTAACCTGTGAGTGTCTTCGTGCAGTGCAGGATAAAGCAGGAGTGTCTAATCTGATCTGCAGAGGGCCAGTGGAGCTCCAGGGTTTCATTCCAAACAAGCTGATCAATGACTTGAAGGCTGAAACCAATTGACTAAAGAAGTGGGATAAAGTGTGAATCAGCTTGGTGGGAATTCCTCCTTTACAACGTTTACGGGTAAGACTGGACCCAGGAGTCAGTACAGGTGGGGGGTACAGTAACTCAGTATGTGTAATGCGTTAGTGTACTGTAAGTAGCGTGTTGGTGTACAGTAACTCAGTAAGTGTAATGCGTTAGTGTGCTGTAAGTAGCGTGTTGGTGTACAGTAACTCAGTAAGTGTAATGCGTTAGTGTGCTGTAAGTAGCGTGTTGGTGTACAGTAACTCAGTAAGTGTAATGCGTTAGTGTGCTGTAAGTAGCGTGTTGGTGTACGGTAACTCAGTAAGTGTAATGCGTTAGTGTGCTGTAAGTAGTGTGTTGGTGTACAGTAACTCAGTAAGTGTAATGTGTTAGTGTACTGTAAGTAGCGTGTTGGTGTACAGTAACTCAGTAAGTGTAATGCGTTAGTGTGCTGTAAGTAGCGTGTTGGTGTACAGTAACTCAGTAAGTGTAATGCGTTAGTGTGCTGTAAGTAGCGTGTTGGTGTACAGTAACTCAGTAAGTGTAATGCGTTAGTGTGCTGTAAGTAGTGTGTTGGTGTACAGTAACTCAGTAAGTGTAATGTGTTAGTGTACTGTAAGTAGCGTGTTGGTGTACAGTAACTCAGTAAGTGTAATGTGTTAGTGTACTGTAAGTAGCGTGTTGGTGTACAGTAACTCAGTAAGTGTAATGCGTTAGTGTACTGTAAGTAGCGTGTTGGTGTACAGTAACTCAGTAAGTGTAATGCGTTAGTGTGCTGTAAGTAGCGTGTTGGTGTACAGTAACTCAGTAAGTGTAATGTGTTAGTGTGCTGTAAGTAGTGTGTTGGTGTACAGTAACTCAGTAAGTGTAATGTGTTAGTGTGCTGTAAGTAGTGTGTTGGTGTTCAGTAACTCAGTAAGTGTAATGTGTTAGTGTGCTGTAAGTAGCGTGTTGGTGTACAGTAACTCAGTAAGTGTAATACGTTAGTGTGCTGTAAGTAGTGTGTTGGTGTACAGTAACTCAGTAAGTGTAATGTGTTAGTGTACTGTTAGTAGTGTGTTGGTGTTCAGTAATTTAGTAAGTGTAATGCGTTAGTGCACTGTAAGCATTGTGTTGGTGTACAGTAACTCAGTAAGTGTAATGTGTTAGTGTGCTGTAAGTAGTGTGTTGGTGTACAGTAACTCAGTAAGTGTAATGTGTTAGTGTACTGTTAGTAGTGTGTTGGTGTTCAGTAATTTAGTAAGTGTAATGCGTTAGTGCACTGTAAGCATTGTGTTGGTGTACAGTAACTTAGTATGTGTAATGTGTTAGTGTACTGTAAGTAGTGTGTTGGTGTACAGTAACTCAGTAAGTGTAATGCGTTAGTGTGCTGTAAGTAGTGTGTTGGTGTACAGTAACTCAGTAAGTCTAATGTGTTAGTGTACTGTTAGTAGTGTGTTGGTGTTCAGTAACTCAGTAAGTGTAATGCGTTAGTGCACTGTAAGCATTGTGTTGGTGTACAGTAACTCAGTAAGTGTAATGTGTTAGTGTGCTGTAAGTAGCGTGTTGGTGTACAGTAACTCAGTAAGTGTAATACGTTAGTGTGCTGTAAGTAGTGTGTTGGTGTACAGTAACTCAGTAAGTGTAATGTGTTAGTGTACTGTTAGTAGTGTGTTGGTGTTCAGTAATTTAGTAAGTGTAATGCGTTAGTGCACTGTAAGCATTGTGTTGGTGTACAGTAACTCAGTAAGTGTAATGTGTTAGTGTGCTGTAAGTAGTGTGTTGGTGTACAGTAACTCAGTAAGTGTAATGTGTTAGTGTACTGTTAGTAGTGTGTTGGTGTTCAGTAATTTAGTAAGTGTAATGCGTTAGTGCACTGTAAGCATTGTGTTGGTGTACAGTAACTTAGTATGTGTAATGTGTTAGTGTACTGTAAGTAGTGTGTTGGTGTACAGTAACTCAGTAAGTGTAATGCGTTAGTGTGCTGTAAGTAGTGTGTTGGTGTACAGTAACTCAGTAAGTGTAATGCGTTAGTGTACTTTAAGTTGCGTGTTGGTGTACAGTAACTCAGTAAGTGTAATGCGTTAGTGTGCTGTGAGTAGCGTGTTGGTGTACAGTAACTCAGTAAGTGTAATGTGTTAGTGTACTATAAGTAGTATGTTGGTGTACAGTACCTCAGTAAGTGTAATGCGTTAGTATACTGTAACTAGCGTGTTGGTGTACAGTAACTCAGTAAGTGTAATGCGTTAGTGTACTGTAAGTAGCATGTTGGTGTACAGTAACTCAGTAAGTGTAATGCGTTAGTGTGCTGTGAGTAGCGTGTTGGTGTACAGTAACTCAGTAAGTGTAATGCGTTAGTGTACTATAATTAGTATGTTGGTGTACAGTAACTCAGTAAGTGTAATGTGTTAGTGTGCTGTAAGTAGCGTGTTGGTGTACAGCAACTCAGTAAGTGTAATGTGTTAGTGTGCTGTAAGTAGCGTGTTGGTGTACAGTAACTCAGTAAGTGTAATGCGTTAGTGTGCTGTAAGTAGTGTCAGTGTACAGTAATTCAGTAAGTGTAATGTGTTAGTGTGCTGTAAGTAGTGTGTTGGTGTACAGTAACTCAGAAAGTGTAATGTGTTAGTGTACTGTAAGTAGTGTGTTGGTGTACAGTACCTCAGTAAGTGTAATGTGTTAGTGTACTGTAAGTAGCGTGTTGGTGTACAGTAACTCAGTAAGTGTAATGTGTTAGTGTGCTGTAAGTAGCGTGTTGGTGTACAGCAACTCAGTAAGTGTAATGTGTTAGTGTGCTGTAAGTAGCGTGTTGGTGTACAGTAACTCAGTAAGTGTAATGCGTTAGTGTGCTGTAAGTAGTGTCAGTGTACAGTAATTCAGTAAGTGTAATGTGTTAGTGTGCTGTAAGTAGTGTGTTGGTGTACAGTAACTCAGAAAGTGTAATGTGTTAGTGTACTGTAAGTAGTGTGTTGGTGTACAGTAACTTAGTAAGTGTAATGTGTTAAGTGTACTTTAAGTAGCGTGTTGGTGTACAGTAACTCAGTAAGTGTAATGTGTTAGTGTACTGTAAGTAACGTGGTCGTGTACAGTAACTCAGTAAGTGTAATGTGTTAGTGTACTGTAAGAAACGTGTTAGTGTACAGTAACTCAGTAAGTGTAATGTGTTAGTGTACTGTAAGTAACGTGTTAGTGTACAGTAACTCAGTAAGTGTAATGTGTTAGTGTACTGTAAGTAGCGTGTTGGTGTACAGTAACTCAGTAAGTGTAATGTGTTAGTGTACTGTAAGTAACGTGTTAGTGTACAGTAACTCAGTAAGTGTAATGTGTTAGTGTACTGTAAGTAGTGTGTCGGTGTACAGTAACTTAGTAAGTGTAATGTGTTAGTGTACTGTAAGTAACGTGTTCGTGTACAGTAACTCAGTAAGTGTAATGTGTTAGTGTACTGTAAGTAGTGTGTTGGTGTACGGTAACTCAGTAAGTGTAATGTGTTGGTGTACTGTAAGTAACGTGTTAGTGTACAGTAACTCAGTAAGTGTAATGTGTTAGTGTACTGTAAGTAGTGTGTCGGTGTACAGTAACTTAGTAAGTGTAATGTGTTAGTGTACTGTAAGTAGTGTGTTGGTGTACAGTAACTCAGTAAGTGTAATGTGTTAGTGTGCTGTAAGTAGCGTGTTGGTGTACAGTAACTCAGTAAGTGTAATGTGTTGGTGTACTGTAAGTAACGTGTTGGTGTACAGTAACTCAGTAAGTGTAATGCGTTAGTGTACTGGAATAGTGTTCTGGGAGAGAGAGGGGGCTGGAATACCTCAGTCAGACTGTAGAGGGAACCATCATACCTGTAAATGTTTTTTTTTGTCACCACCCCATCACTCTGAGGGTTCTTTAAGGGTTCTTTGGTAAAGAGACTGGTTCTGTAATGAAGCAGAAACATCATTTGCATGCCTAAACGGTTCTTTGCATGGTGAACTGGTGCTTCAGACTCATTGAGACTGTGTTGGATATGGTATATAGCTCCACAAAAGAGTTGAGTTACTCTTATCAGACTCATTTCAGCTGAAACCACAACGTCATCCTGAAAATATGTTAGTGCAAGCCTCATAGTGTTCAGAAGTTCATCCAGTGTTTCTTCTGACATGCCCCATTAGAGCACACTATGGCACTGACCTTTACAGTGTCCCATTCTATCGGTCTGTCCATATGGGAATGGATTAATGCTGGATAATGCCCCATGGCTCTATGCTCCATCTAGCTCATACTTCGGATGGAGTTTCTTCGCTCCAGAGGACACGGCTCCAGGGGTCCACAGCCCAATGCTGCGGGGCTCTGTGCCCCACCCAGCTGACACTATGACATTGGATGGAGCATCTTCACTCCAGACAGTATAGCTCCAATGGTCCACAGCCCATTGCTATGGGGCTCTGTGCCCCACCTAGCTGACACTATGACACTGGATGGAGCTCCTTCACTCCAGAGGACACAGCTTCAGTGGTCCACAGCTCAATGTTGAGAGGCTCTGCACCCCACCTAGCTGACGCTATGTCATTGGATGGAGCGTCTTCATTCCAGAGGACACGGCTCCAGGGGTCCACAGCCCATGCTGAGGGGCTCTATGCCCCACCTAGCTGACACTATGATGTTGGATGGAGCTCCTTCACTCCAGAGGACACGGCTCCAGGGGTCCACAGCCCATGCTGAGGGGCTCTATGCCCCACCTAGCTGACACTATGATGTTGGATGGAGCTCCTCACTCCAGAGGACACAGCTCCAGTGGTCCACAGCCCAATGCTGCGGGGCTCTGTGCCCCACCTAGCTGACACTATGATGTCGGATGGAGCTCCTCACTCCAGAGGACACAGCTCCAGTGGTCCACAGCACAATGTGGGGCTCTGTGCCCCACCTAGCTGACGCTATGACATTTGGTGGAGCTCCTTCACTCCAGAGGACACAGCTCCAGTGCTCCACAGCCCAGTGTTGTGCCCCACAGCTGTTGGATGATGATCTGGTCTGGATCAGTCCTGGGGGCTCTAGCTGACACTATGCGCTGACCATTATAGTGTCCCACTCTATTGGTCAGTCCTTATCCACACAGTTAGCAATAGGTGTACTTTAGCTTAGCGGTTGTCTACATCATCAGGAGGAAAGAGAGAAACCGAATTACACGTATGAGGCTGCAAAAACAACTTAGACACGGCGGTGTGTTTTTTAGGTCCCGACAGAATCAGCGTAATGTCTCCTGAGCGTGGCTTTATGCGTGTCCTGCAGTAATAGGAGCTGACTGCTTGTTGATTAAGTCAGAAACAACAATGTCATGCACCGAGTTTCACTCAGCGGAGACCCCATTTCCTTAATACATACAGGCTCTGAATTAAACACTGCCCACCCACTGCAGGGAGAGAGGGAGAGAGAAGCAGACAGGGAGCGAGGAGGAGGGAAGACAGGGGTACGAGAGAGGCAATGAGGGAAGAGAAAAGAAAGAGGGATGAGGGGGTAAGCAGAAAACAAAAGGAAGCAGGAGGAGAGAGGGAGTAAAGGGTAGATAGATACAGAGGGAGAATAGAAACGGAAGTGGAAGGAGGAAGAAAGAGAGAGTGAGAAAAGGGTGAAGAAATGAAAAGGGGAGGAGGGAAAGAAAAGAAAGAGACATAAAAAGAGAGGTTAAAGAAAGGAGAGAGAGACAGAATAAGGGGAGAGGGAAAGAAAAATAAGAGGGAGAATAGAAGGAGACACAGAAGAATAAAATGAGAAGGAGAAAAGGAGGGAGGAGGGGAGAAGCAGAAAAAGAGAGATGGGAAATTAGAAAGTAGAAGAAAGGGAAAGAGAGGAAAGGATAGAGAGACAAGGAGAGTGAGGAAGAAAGAGGGATGGAGAAGGAGAAGTAGGAAGAGAAAGTAAAGGAAACAGAGACAGAGGGACAATGAAGGGACAAGGGGAGAGGGAGAGAGAATGAGATAGGGAGGAAGAAAGGAGAAAAAAGAGAGTAGGAGAGGGAGAAGAAACGAGAGAGAGAGGGAGAGAGATAAGAAGAAAAAAAAACAGCAGAGAGAAGAAGGGGAGTGAGAGAAAGTGAATTGGAGGGGATGGGAAGGAGGGAAAGCTGAACTACCCATTCATTGCGGAAAGAGAGAGAGAAGGAGAGAGAGAGGAAGCACAAAGAAAGGGGCAAGAGAGGAGCGTGGAAAAGAAGAAGGGATGAGGGAGAGACAAGAGGAGAAGACGACAAAGTAAAATAAAGAGAGAGGGAGAACAGAAGGGATGGGGAGAGAGGGAGAGAAAGAAAGTGAAAAAGGGGGGAGAGATGGAAAGAAAAGGGCGAGAGAGAAGAAAGGGAGCAAACAAAGAGGAATTGGAGAGAGAGAAGAAGAGGGAGGCGTCAGGGAACATCAAAGAGAGATAAAGCGAAGGAGGGAGGGGATGGACAGAAAGGGAGAGAGGGAAAAGAGAAGGAGGGACAGGGACAGAGAGAAGGAGAGAGAGAGGGATGTGGCCTATTTATTATTCAGCCCATAATCTGAGGACATCTACCGCCCTGCCAAATTAATGAGAAAACATGATTGACCAATTCTGGAGCCACCGCGCTCTCCGCAGACTGTTTGAAATTGAGTTTGAGAAAGAGAGAGAGAGGGGAGAGAGAGAGCGAGAGAAGAGGGACAGAGGGAGCAATAGAGAGAGGGAGCGAGGGAGGGTGAAAAACAAGCTGCACGGATGAGAAATTGACTTGGATGGCCGGAGAGGGCACTGAAGGTGTGGGGGACGTGCTTGTCTTGAGTCGGTACGATGTGATTAACAGTGAGAGCAGTGTGGATGAATTAACACTGCGCTCCTCAGAGCAGGACTGCGGACTGTAGACCGTATACAGAGCTGAGGATCATACATGACGAGGGAGAGAGGAACGCTTGTATGCCAAATGCATATAAGTGGGCGTGTCCCATCAGGCTCTGTTTCTTTCTATCATAATGAGAATTAAGACAATTCAAATTATAACAGACCATTGTGCATCCTGGCAACCGACCATACTGGCTTATAAGCCCTTCAGACAAAAATGAGTCACTGTGCGTGTGGTAGTAACTCCAGACTCCTGCAGGTGGCGCTGCACAAAGATGATGGAGTCTGCGAAATGTGAATGACGGGATTCATAGATGGAGAAGAGGCGCTACAGTGCAGGGATAGTCTCGTTCCGTGTGTGGAAATTAAAAAAACATCAAAGCTTGGGGTCAAAGATCAGCTAGCTAGCTACTCATGCTAACATTAGCAACCACTGGCAAATGCCAAGGTGGCTGTCTGTGCATAGCCTTGATGTAGGCTATGGGTTCAGTTATGGGGTAGTTCTTGCTATGAGCCTAGATCTTGGGTTGTCAGGCTTGTCAGTCAGATGTAGGCCATAGAAGACAGCTAGCTAGCCAAAGCAAAGCTAGCTAGCTATGTTAACATTAGGCTCCTGCAGGTGGCGCTGCACAAGAATGATGGGGCTATAAATACTTAAGGGGTGTGTGAGTGACGGGATCCATAGACTGGAGAAAAGGTTCTACAGTGCGTTGAACGTCTCGCCACCTGCAAGAGCCTAAAGTTAACATAGCTAGCTAGCTACTCATGCTAACATTAGCACCCACTGGCAAATGCCAAGGTGGCTCTCTGTGGATAGCCTTGATGTAGGCTTTGGGTTTAGTTATGGGGTAGTTCTTGCTGTGAGCCCAGATGTTGGTCTATCTTAGGTTTTTAGGCTTGTCAGTCAGATGTAGGCCATGGATGGCAGTTAGCTAGCTAATGCACAGCTAATGCAAAGCTAGCTAGCTATGTTAACTTTAGGCTTGTGCAGGTGGGGCTGCACAAAAATGATGGGGCTATAAATATATATGGGTTGTGTGAGTGATGGGATCCATAGTTTGGGAAAAGGTGCTACAGTGCGTTGAAAGTATCGCCACCTGCAAGAGCCTAAAGTTAACATAGCTAGCTAGCTTTGCATTAGCTAGCTAGCTGCCTTCCATGGCCTACATCCGACTGACAAGCCAAGATAGACCAAGACGTGGGTTCATAGGAAGAACCATCCCAAAGAACGATAGCCTACATCAAGGGTATCCACAGAGAGCCACCTTGGCATTTGCCAGCAGGTGCTAATGTTAGCATAAGTAGCTAGCTAGCTAATCTTAGAGCCCAACAGCACCAAGCTTTGATTTACTTCATTCATTTATAGGAACTGTACCTTTACCTTCTCAAGGCTGATACCTCTCGACCCCGTCCTAGGTCTAGGCCTTTCCTGGACACGTCCCTCCATTCCCAAGCCGGACTGCATCACTCGTTTAAGACGCTTGTTTAAACATTTCACCGCACGCTTGGTCTAAAATGTTCCGTGTCCCAACTTTTTTGTTTGGAACTGGCTTTGTAATATCTGGCATTAGCCTCGCTAATTAAAAAGAGACACACTCTTTGAACATGCCTGATTTGTCACTGTTGTTTCATCCTCGTTTCCCGGCTTCAAATACGGCGGTGAAAAACATAAAGCAGCGGAGGACAAATATTAAATATATAACCGCACACTGCCCAAACTACAGCACAGTGAAGTGTAGATGAAAAGAAGCCTCTTTATACCAAAGCTGAGGTCTTATAAATGCTAATTGGTGATTTAGCCTGTGAAAGCCACAGCGCCGCTGCCGCTTAACTCCTCCACGCTGCAGTTTGAAGCATGCCATTAATAGTTATGGGGATTATTAAAATCACACATATGTGTGCTATTTTGGCCCATAGCGGCGTATTAAAGACGGAATCCGTTACGTAAACTCAGGGTATGGATTAGTATGGGTCCACTGGTCGAAGCCGTGTTTACCTGTCTAGCCTCTGATCGCTTTATTTAATCCGGAGACACGGCAAGCGCCACCTTAATTGGCGGCGCAGAAGTTGCAGAGCAATATTAGGAGATAACAGCCTCACGCTGGGGGACGTGTCCTCTGTCAGCTCGGAATCTGTTGACTTTATAATAACATTTCCACTCAGTTTAATAAGGTTGGTTCTTTGTTCTCATATTATGAGCTGTCGTTTCTCCGCTCACTCTTTTCAGGCGTGTCTGGAGTGCATGGAGGCTCTGGTGCGCCGGTGCTACATTAGTGTGTAATGCTCCTGTAGGCGTTCTCCTCGCCGCAGCACTTTCCTAAGCTTTTGATATGAGAACAGTGGGGGGCGGGATTTCTAGGAACTGTGTCTTAGGTAGCATTAGAGCGACGGTGATGCTGGCCAGAGCTTTTACAGATATAGCTGTATCTGGAGTTCTGGTATATTCATATAAGGTCGGCTTTCTAAGACGTAGATTCTGAGTCCTATTATTGGACTTGAGATGACCCTTAACCTGCAATAACACACAAGGCAGCTCCTAATAACATCTGCTTTTTGTATGTATATATATATATATATATATATATATATATATATATATATATATATATATATATATATATATATGTGTGGGTATGTGACATAAGCAAGGACAGGTCTTATCACTCTTCCTGACTGACCCAACTAGGGGTGCCACCCATCCCGTAAAATACGGAATCGTGCTTTTTTGGCAATTAAATTGGCGTATTAAACCAATACGGGACACGATTTGGTCCGCATTTCCGTAAATGTCGGATACACACGTCTCTCACACATACATGACCCCGCACCCCCCTCCCGCCCTTTATTTTCATTTCTGAAAGGTGGCAACCCTAGACCCAACAGCCATGTTTGCAGACATCCAGCGAGCAGAGGTGTCCTCCATAAGTCATTCCGTTAGTGCGAGCACCATTGTGTAGAGATAGACTAGTCTATAGACTACACTAGTCTACTCCTACACTAGTCCATTTCTACACTAGTCTACTTCTGCACTAGTCCATTTCTACACTAGTCTACTTCTGCACTAGTCTACTTCTGCACTAGTCCATTTCTACACTAGTCTACTTCTGCACTAGTCCATTTCTACACTAGTCTACTCCTACACTAGTCTTATCTCTACACTAGTCTATTTCTACACTAGTCTTATCTCTACACTAGTCCATTTCTACACTAGTCTATCTCTACACTAGTCCATTGCTACACTAGTCTACTCCTACACTAGTCTATTTCTACACTAGTCCATTGCTACACTAGTCTACTCCTACACTAGTCTTATCTCTACACTAGTCCATTTCTGCACTAGTCTATCTCTACACTAGTCAGTTTCTAACTAGTCTATCTCTACACTAGTCCATTTCTACACTAGTCCGTTTCTACACTAGTCTACTTCTACACTAGTCTGTTTCTACACTAGTCTATTTCTACACATGTGCAATAAAACTCAGGAATCTATTTTTATTTCTACTATAAATTAAATTTTTTCTGTAATTTTTAAATTAATAGATTATTTATTATTTGTATATTTCCTGACACTTCTGTTCTTTCCTCTGTGCTGCTGTAACATTGTAAATTTCCTAACTGTGGGATCAATAAAGGATTATCTTATCTTATCTTAAACTTATCATAACTTGACTATGCATACCAACAGAAGTTTTGACCAGGGTTGCCCAAACTTTTGCATGTCCCTATATGTCATTTACAGGCTTGGCTCTTCAACGACTCTGTTGGAACCAAATGCTCCCCATGAGCCATTTCTGATGCCCTACATTCTTAAGTATTAGGCTTTGAAGAAGAAGAATCTTCAATATGATATATGGTTTAAATTCTAATTCTAAATTCCCAGTTAATTCCAAATAAAACAAAATGAAAGTCCCATCCATGTATAATCATTCCCAGAGTAAGTGCCATTAGGAAGCCGTCCAGTTAATTACCAGCCTTGGCGTAGTGTCTGGTGTTGTTGGGAAACATTTTATCATGGTATTTGTTTACAGAGTGGCTCGGTCCCAAGATGTCCCATTTGGGATTGCAATGATTCTGTCGCTTCAAAATGAAAATATATGAATCCCTTAATCTTCTAGAAGAAGTTGCTGGCTATATCTGCTCACAGTTTACACTGACTCAACAGCACAAAGCCCCAAGTGTCATCCGAATCGATGCGGGTAGAAAAGGCTGTTCAAAAGCCAACTGATATCCGGCGAAATCGATCCGAGATAGCGATATTTAAAGGGAAAAAGTATCAAATAGCTGGAAACGTGACAGGAAACATCTCCTTTGTTGGAGGGTGTGCTGCCCACAGGGATACAGTCCAAGATTTTAATTAAAGATTGGCAGAGCATCGAACTCCAAGCACATCAGCGGGATCAGAAGGAATATCAGTGCTAAGATATTCTTTTGAAACTGTAGGAGGGGGAAAAAAAGGCTAGAAAAACCAGGTATGAAAGGAAGGAGGGCGAAAAAAAAAGAAACCTCCAGCCGTAGGTTCTGGGGAAAGACTCTTTGAGACCCACTGTGTCAAAAATGGAAAAAAAAAAATCCTTTTCTCTAAAGAAAGGCGGATAATCAGTGCACACTCATACTCAATTCTACCGATCTCTGATCAGACATGTTATTACCCCATACGCGTTGATTCAGCGTATTAAGGGGTAATGTTTTTAAAGGGAAATTAAAGTTCTTTAATTCAAT
>JAMWET010007087.1:0-25143 GCA_024036415.1 Prochilodus magdalenae | reverse complement strand
CGGCTGATGATCCGTTACTTAAGAAAAGATTGCTGTGTCTAAATCGATCTTTAGATTTTGCTCACCATTCATAAACATATGAATGGTAATGTAGCAGCAACAAGTTAAATCCACCATGATGTCCTCGCACTGAAATGACCCGCAAAAATTGCTTCCACCCAAGTTCTGAGGTTTCTCTATATACCAGTCCTTAAAGTTTTCGCCGTTCCCCTGGTAGAAAGTTTATCATAATCCAGAGACCATCTCAGCTGTTCAGATCAACATACGTTCAATCCAGGTGATTGCTGTTTGATGCCTCTGGTTTTTAATTGCTCGATGTGTCTTCAATTGGTTATCAATGCGGCCGGTCAACATAATGGCTATCTGCAGTATCTCTGAGCTTCAGCCCAGGTCTTCTCTCATTCACAAAGTGATACTGAGAGCAAGACAAGTGCTGAGGGTGCAAAACCCCTGTTACAAAAAAGCGTGTCAGTTTTGCATTTTGAACATACATGCTCTCTAGATATCTTCATAGAAGGTAGTACAAAAAATCATTTATGATTTCATCCTTGTTATTTCTTTGGTGAGCTCATGAATAATTTGATGAGCTCTGCTCTGATTCGGTGGTTTTCCAACAAACACACCACAACATAGGCAATCACTAGAGGTTTATAGATCAGGGGCTAGACCAAGACTAGGGGGATCTGAGGCACGGTTCCCCAGGAGAATTCTTTTAATGGCCCAAATAAGCATTATGACCTTTTCAGAGCCCACAAAATATATCTGTTTGGTCAAACTGGCACATAGTAGGTACAAAGCTTATATGACTTATAAGTACAATATTATAATTACTGTATTCATCCCCTTACATATCAAGAAAAGGCACAGATTAAGTAACATTGAATCTGATATTGAAATTTACTCATCTGACTGACCTTTGACTGAGCTACCTCCCACATACAGCATAAAGAATTGAGGAATATAAAATTGGGCTATGACAATGTAAATAAATCTGGTTTACATGTTGAAAAATTAAATAAACATTTTGGACACATTTGGACTTCATTTTACGTTTTTACATGTTACTTGAAGCATCTACAGTGGACTTCAAAAACTATAGTGCAATCCATGAATTAGTTTCCCTTCACTTTGCTGCAATAAGTTGAGCAAATACAGTATTAATACATGTTGAAACATCATTGAAGTTTTTTCTTTCAAAATTTAAAAAAAGGTAAGTTTGTTAATGATACAGTCATCATGAAATAAGCAATTCTGTAACAGTCTTAAGGCCTTTGTACCCAAAACATCAGATTTTTTCATTTATTTGTTAATTTATTATTATTTGTTTATATCTTCTACATTGATACAGAGGTTCAAACCTGTGCCAAAGGAGAACAGTACCCAGAACAACTGATATTTATAACAAAAAGTGATAATTATGTTAAAAAGATTCTACTTTTCCACTCAGTTTCTTGGCTGAGAATATAATTTGCATTAAAAAAGCTTCACTGAATTAGAAAAGAATACAAATCTGAAGCGTATTTAAAAGACATAATACAGATAAAGATATAGACTGACCTAAGAGCAGCGAGAGCTGAAACATGACTCTGAAATGTCAGAAGAGAATAAATGATTAACGTAAACATGATAGGAAGCATCAATTACAAGTTTAGCCATATTGCTTTAAATACAGGAAATATGTGAAATAAGTAACAGCGAGTATTTCTTTACCTCATTGCTCTTCTTGCTCTTGTCTCTGCTCTCTTGGTTGTGGATATTCACGTTTTCCTGTCCGAAGAGTGAATAGTTTTGCTTATACCGGGGCGGGGACTGCCGAGAAGTGGCAAATAATTAAAAACCTGCAAATCCAGTTCATCATCTATCACATTACAATGACAGATAAGATCCCATGACACTAAGCATTCATGTTTTAAAGTGTTAGATTTAACATATTAGTAATATCATTTGGGAACATATGTAACAACAACAACAACGTGAATCTGCCTTTGACTAATTCTGATATTAAGAGTGTGATATATGCAAAACATGCTCAGCTTCAGTAAAGAATTTAAAGCTGAGTCCTGCAGTGTCACGTAGCATGACACAGCAGGTGCAGTACAAAGGGGACTATATTGCCTTACAACAGCCTTCATGTACCTCTTCAGCACAAATGTGGAGCACAATAAACCATGTCTCAGGTATCAGCCAGCATATGCATAACAATACTACGTGATGATCTTTGGCGAGGTGGCTTTTAGAAGCGTGGTAATCTTTAGACGTCTGGTTCTTAACACCAGCACTGAGAAACTCTGACTCAGCAAGTTTCTCTAGAATGCTCTGAATTACTTTGTTTACATTCCACAAACTAATTATGCAGAATTGATCCACTTTATAAATTCTGGTAAACTGCTGCCAGGGTTTGCTCTGAGGAGTTTTGTCTGAGCACTTGACTTTAAGCAGTGCTTACAGACAATTCTGATCCCAAGATTTTACAGAAATAAAAATGGCAGTGTTGCAAAATTTCATGTCTGTTTTTTCCTTCACTATCTCCTTGTGTTTTGTATGGGACTGTTTAGTGGACAACATGCTTACCACAATTAATTTTCCTTAAAAGGGGTATATGGTAATGACTATATTATATCTATAGTATATTATTAGGTAACACTTTACAATAAGGGTACATTAATTAACAGTACTTAAGGCAGTAATAAGCATTAGTAAACTGTTAAGTAATGTCATAATTGATCATTAACTAATGTTAAATTAGGCTTTATTAAGTGATTTGCAATCATTAGTATATGGTCAAATAATGTCTAAGTAAATCATTACATAATTATTAATAACTGGTTAAGTACTGTTTTAATTGCTCATTAACTAATGATAGACACAGAAATTAAGTAAATTTTAGATTTGATTAAGTAATTTATAACCATTAATAAATGTTAGGTAAAGTCTTAACTAGTCATTATCTAATCTTTAATAAATGATTAAGTGTTGTCTTAACAACTTATTTACTGCTGATACAAATGGACTGAAGACTATTTTTGCTTTTATTATAAGCCTTAATTGTTAAATGCTTAAAATAATGTCTTTAATATCATTAAACTAAGTAAGAGTAATGAACAGTTAATATTATTTTAGATATTAAGAAGTTTATTAATGTGCTAAACTCATCAAAGCTCAACAATTAACAAGCCCTTCCTGAGGTGGGCTATGTAGAGCAGGAAAGAGATGATACACCAGAATCAGTGTTGGGAAACTACTGATTTTAAAACAATATCTGTCAACAATATCTTACTTACCATCCTCCAAAGTTATGAAGTCCTTGATAAAGGCTGAGCTCTGTGGACAGACTCCCATTGACTTCATGTTAGACTTCACATATTGTAAAGTTGCATGACCATATCTTTATATATAGTGATATATATGAGGGTACAAGAGTGTGTTTAAATTAATATCAATTAAATATATAATTCAGGTATTTGTGCTTAATAAGCATTACTTAAACATTTATAACCCTTAAATTACATGTATTTGTTACCCTTATTGTGAAAGTTGGAAACATATTTACCTTTAGTAACACTTTATAAACCACATAGGAGGAATCACAGGTAAATGTTAATCAATGTCAGTTAACCATTAGTTTAATATTAATAATATATATAATTCATGTTTTTTGTGCGTTATAAGCATTATTTTAAACATTTATAACCCTTAATTACATGTATTTGTTACCCTTATTGTAAAGTGGAAACATAATATACCTTTAGTAAACACTTTATAAATGCCCCACAAGAGCACACAGTAAAACGTTAATCAGTGTCAAGTTTAACCATTAGATAATATTGATAATATATATAATTAATGTATTTGTGCTTAATAAGCGTTACTTAAACACTTATAAACCCTTAATTAATGTATTTGTTACCCTTAT
The DNA here is from genome assembly GCA_024036415.1 of Prochilodus magdalenae. Taxonomy (NCBI): domain Eukaryota; kingdom Metazoa; phylum Chordata; class Actinopteri; order Characiformes; family Prochilodontidae; genus Prochilodus; species Prochilodus magdalenae. Next base: position 21,230 of record JAMWET010007087.1, on the reverse strand, counting down.
TGTAAAAGTGGAAACAATATTTACCTTTAGTAACACTTATAAACACACAGGAGGACAGTTAAACATTTTTAAATGTCAGTTAAGTATTAATTAATATTCATTCATGTATATAATTAATGTATTTTGTGCTTAATTAGCATTACTTAAACACAAATAACCCTAAATTACATGTATTTGTACCCTTATTGTAAAAGTTCACACAACATAATCAACTATTAAAATTTACGTTGTGTTTTTAAGACATGATGAACCATTTACTCACAATTACACCTTAATGAATGCAATACTCATACATTTTTATATATTACTATTTAAGCAATTACACTGTAGTGACACCTTCGCAAGAGTATAGTACAGGACTGTTATAATCCATAAAACTATACAAACCTGGGAACATCTTAATGGAGGGTATAAACAAGTACTTTATTTTTTTTAACTTTACTGCTCTTGCAGAATAATGAACATGACAAAAATATACCATAACAGGCATATTTGTACCTTGCAAACAATGCAATACAAATTGTAAAATTACAGAACAGCTAGTGCAAACTGCTGCTTCCTGATGTTGAAGAAGCTCTGCATACTTTTTTCAGGAGCTGCAATTGCCAGCTCTGCAATGGCTGCAGTGTGGACAATTGTATTTCTGTCAACTCCATATTTTTGGAAAGCTTCTGACATGGTCTTGTCCTTGTAGGTTGAGAGGATTGCTTTTGTATTGCTGTACTACCACTCATTTTCGTCCTCAGCAGTTTGGTCATCTACAATTAGAGCACAACATAATTCACCAGTCAAATAAGCCAAATATGCCTCAAACAGTTAATGGAAATTTAAAAACATAACCTGAAAAGATAAAAACCAAAAAATAAACCGTTACAACAGTATTTAAATTATTTATAAAGTATACACATTACTGTAATGTCAACGTAAAAGTATGTAAGATATGTTTCTATGAAAAAAAAACATAGAAAAAGTCTTCTATTATTCCAGGCAGAAATATTGGTCATTGTTAAAAAAATCAACTGATAACATTAAAGGTAAAGTTTATATATCAATAAAGTGCTGATAAAGTCACAATAGAATTAGTTAGTAAATGATGCATAGAAAGGACTCGACACTCGGTGCACGCACGCTAGCTAGCTAGCTGGATGGGCCACCAGTCATTAGCTAGCTAGCTAATGTTGCTGGTAAACTGGCTTTCTAGAAAATAAAGTCAACATGCAATATTTTATCTAGTAGCTTTAGCTAGTAACTTACCAGCATTTTTCAGTGGTAGATTTTTTGTGCGCGGTTCGTCTTTTTTCTTTTTGTTTGATCAGCCTAGTTTGAGGCGACGATTTTCGAGGTTGCTGGCACTCATTTTGGCTAAGTTTGAGCTTACGTGTCTCCCGCCGCATGGTGTCGCTGTGGGCGCTAGCCTCACTTAGACTTACACTGGGCCAGCGTGTGAGAAGAAAAACGAAATGCGCGGGAGATTTTGAGAGGCGTCAGCCCATCGCTGAACGGCAGAGCACAGGAACACAGAGATTAATCTAAATACTTCATCTAATCTGTAAGTATTGTGAATTTGTTATTATATTTATGTTCGCATTTTACAAAATGACGTTTATGGAGGATGTATGTTTTTATTTTTGCTGTCGCTTGCTTGCTATTTGCTACATATAGCTGCTTTGGCTCAATTGGTGTTTAGTTATGCATTCATAGAGAGATGTTATAAACATTATAAAAAAGCCATGTTCCAAAACACTCCAGCATTCTGTTTCTCTTCACACGTATCTAGATCAGTTTTTTTGTTCAGTCTGCAATGTTTGTGTATCAGATTTAGTTATGTAATGTTACACATCAGGAGTACACTATAGACTGAGACAATAGCATAAAAACATAATTCCATGTTGTGTTTGTATGCATCTCGCCTTTCAGTGTGATTGAACAGTGTGATTGCGAGGACTGACTCTAAAAGTGCCCTTCTGAGGAATTTCAGGCAGGAGGTCTGACACGCCCCCGCCCCACAGCAGCCCACCAAGTACAACTTGAAAGGTAACCTACTGTTTATCCCCCTGACACCTATGTTTCTTCTACACTACTGACTTTACTTTAAGAGCAACAGTTCCAGTACTAATGACACTATTTAAAATGTGTACAGGTGTCATGAAGAAAGTTAGAGGAAAGTTGCCGACACTCTTCCAAGGAAAAACAACTGCAAAGAGGAGAGTCGTCATAAAATGAAACTCACACCTGCCAGCAAAGCAGATAATTTTGAATGGTCTGTTTTTTTCATATTCTAGTTAATGCTTTAAGTGATAAGGCCGTGTTTAATATATGTACCAATGTAGATTTGAGGAGAATGAGTGACTACAATATTATAGCGTAGTATATCAGCTCAATCAAGAAGGAAGGGCCAGATGGTTGAAAGTCGCAGGGAGTTTGTGATGTTGAATGAGTTGCAACTCATCCAACACCACAAGCGAAAGGTGGGGAACGTCCTACCATTTCAGTGGTGTCTGGAATCTTTTAAAATAAACAATGTTTTTAATATATTTTTGTATTTTAATATATTAAAAGGACGTGTAGCTTTGCAACAAAATTATGCCCATGCTCTACTAAATTGTTACATTCTGTTTCTATGTACATTTTGTACAGCATCCCATTTTTTTTGGAAACTGGGTTGCAGGTACTGTTAATTGTGTCTTACAATTGGCTTCACTGTCTAAAGAGCAGCAGCATAATTAGTTGCTTAATAAATTATTTAAGAAAAATATTAAGAATAGTTTGTACTAAACAGTAAACAGTGTGTGAGTGATGGTAACTCACAGGAGGCTTCATATGTATACATTTTATAGTCAATATATTTCAGTGAAATTACATGTAGTCTAACTTTTTGACAGAAATAGCATTTGTAAAAGAATTCTGCACAAGAATGAGGTCTGAAAAAAGGAATTTTTTTGTTTTTCAGTATGGACGAGTACGGTTTGCAAACATGTGGCGGAGAAGAAAGTGGGTCTTTGGGATTCTTGGGCAAAAAGCATCTCTCTGTAATTGAGTGGACTTATTGGTTAGCAAACCACCACAATGACGGGCCTTTTGGGAGACTCATGAAGGTCATTCGGAAAATGTACCCGTTGTAAAAAGCGATACCCCTATCATTCTCAGTTCAGTTATGTTCAGCTATGTCATTGTTGTTATTGTTATTTGTTATTATAAATGTTAAAAAGCAGAACATGTAAAATATATTCTAAACCTTGTATTGCCAGTGATATCTAGCCTGGGGTCCTAAGGTTTCTTTATAGCTAATTCAGAATTTATTACAACAATAACAGCTAGTTTACTTTGATTAGCTACTTCGCCGTGAACCATGCACAATGTTTCACAGATGCCTAATGGTTTGCTGAGGATGTATCAGATTAATAGTAGTTAGGTAATACTTATTCAACATGTTAAGCATGTATGGTATCTTCCTTAAGTAATTGTTAATATAAAAAATAAAATGGTATGTGGTCAACTTCACAATAAAGGTGTGTTTCAAATGCTTGCTAAGCATATTATGTTATCAGATTTTTAATGTGTTTTTTTTTTTTTACATCGTATCAAGGTATAGCTTGAGAATCGAGCAGTGGATAATTGTGAATCTGGAATAAGATCTTGTTAGCAATCCTATCCATTAATGAAGTAATATTTCAGGGTTTTTTAATTTAGAATGAGAATTGTGTAGCACTTTAATGCTTAACTGACATTTAATAATGTTTAACTGTGTCCTCCTGTGTGTTTATAAAGTGTTACTAAAGGTAAATATGTTTCCACTTTACAATAAGGGTAACAAATACATGTAATTAAGGGTTATAAATGTTTAAGTAACGCTTATTAAGCACAAATACATGAATTATATATATTATTAATATTAACTAATGGTTAACTGACATTGATTAACATTTACTGTGTCCTGTGTGTTTTTAAAGTGTTACTAAAGGTAAATATGTTTCCACTTTACAATAAGGGTAACAAATACATGTAATTAAGGGTTATAAATGTTTAAGTAATGCTTATTAAGCACAAATACATGAATTATATATATTAATTGATATTAATTAAACACACTCTTTTACCCTCATATATATCACTATATATAAGATATGGTCATGCAACTTTACAATACGTGAAGTCTACATGAAGTCAATGGAGTCTGTCCACAGAGCTCAGCCTTTATCAAGACTTCATAACTTGGAGGATGGTAAGTAAGATATTGTTGACAGATATTGTTTTAAATCAGTAGTTCCCAACACTGATTCTGGTGTATCATCTCTTTCCTGCTCTAACATAGCCACCTCAGGAAGGGCTTGTTAATTGTTGAGCTTTGTTGAGTTTAGCACATTAATAAACTTCTTAATATCTAAAATAATATTAACTGTCATTACTCTTACTTAGTTAATGATATTAAAGACATTATTTAAGCATTTAACAATTAAGGCTTATAATAAAAGCAAAAATAGTCTTCAGTCATTTTGTATCAGCAGTAAATAAGTTGTTAAGACAACACTTAATCATTTATTAAAGATTAGATAATGACTAGTTAAGACTTTACCTAACATTTATTAATGGTTATAAATTACTTAATCAAATCTAAAATTTACTTAATTTCTGTGTCTATCATTAGTTAATGAGCAATTAAAACAGTACTTAACCAGTTATTAATAATTATGTAATGATTTACTTAGACATTATTTGACCATATACTAATGATTGCAAATCACTTAATAAAGCCTAATTTAACATTAGTTAATGATCAATTATGACATTACTTAACAGTTTACTAATGCTTATTACTGCCTTAAGTACTGTTAATTAATGTACCCTTATTGTAAAGTGTTACCTATTATTATGTTAAATATCGTCGCTGTCCAATGAAAAACATGTATCTCCATTTTTACTTTTATGCATCATTTGACCACAGCTGCTGCCGTTTACACTGTGTGAGAATCTCATGATAAATGGACCCACAGAAACAGCCGAAAAGTGTTTGGAAAGACGTCTGGTTCCATTGACTTCTATTCAAATTAAATGAGGTTTTTGGCCTCTCCTGTAAAGTTGCCATTTTGGAGATACGTGTTTTTCTTTGGACAGCGACGATATGCTGCATATATAATGTATAATGTTCATTTCATTTCTTATGAAAATGTAAGAAAGAACCACCAAACCAGCTGCACAATAATTTGATGGAATAGTGGCTGAACATTGATGTGGCCTACATCCAGAAACTTGTCCAGTCCATGCCAAATTCAATCACAGCTGTTCTTCGTGCTTGTGGAGGTGTCACACACTATTAGGTTTCGTGTTCTAAAGAGCTGTGAGGAATTAAAGCATGTGATGTCAAAGTGTGAAAAGTGTGGAGACCAATTACAACGGTAGAAATAAAGAAAACATTTTATATTTGGCAATAAAAATATACTTAGCCTATGCATATGCATGCCTAGTCCACTTCATCTTGAACAACATTCTGCATTTTCTCAAAGTCCACCTTAAATTTTGTCGTACAGCAAAAGCAACAAAGAAAGATTATTTCCTGAAATATTATTAAACATTTATCATTCGAATTTCTTTTACATTCTGAGATTAGACCTTAAAAAAGCTGTGCATAAAGCTTATGAATATTGATGAACTAGAAGTGCTCAGATTTTAGCCAGAGGGGTTAGGGTTAGGGTTAGGGTTAGCTTTCTCTCTGAAGTACTGTTTGAAAGGGGTCCCACACTTACTTATGCACACATTTTCCAGATTTTACTTTGATTTGCAGAACGTTGCAGGAATATGCCATATTTAAAGTCTGTAGAGAGGTGTAGGCAAATTTACGTGTCACTTGACCAGCAGGAAATAGTATCTAATCCGAAGTACTGTAAAGAACAAAGACTTGCTGTCTCCATCAGGGGGTGATCTTACAGATGTTTCTTGCTTTCAAAGTGAAGCTGATGGAAAGTCCCGATCTGCTGAGCTCGTCTTAAAGCTGTACAAACAAAAGCTCACTCACATTGCTTTCAATGATCCAGATGGAGAACACAGGCAGATGAATGGCAGATGTTACATCATGTCACCACGGTATAAGATGAATAGGAATCTGGCAACTTCTGGAATCTGGTTTCTGTCCATTGTCCTGAATGTTTTAGATCCATAGCTGTACACAGCTGACCTTCGTGTTGTCCATGTGAAGATGCACCATCATCAGGTTCTGGGTTTGTATGCAGGGCACTAAGCATTTGCCCAAGATATATCCTGGTTTATCCAGATGAAGTTATCCACTCCATTTCTTCCTGAAATATGTGAATAAATTACAAACTGAAAACAAATAAATTAATGTAGTGCTATAAAACACCCACTCATAAACTGACTCCAGTTTACTTCCTGAGTTAACCTTCTTAAATTGTGAAATAGTCTCACCACCATAGCAAACAAGCATGAAATATACATCACATTTTCCATCAAACCACTGCCCATAAGAATTAATGAAGGCACTCAGCTCCCAGCCACCATAGTTGTCTACTTGATGGTACCACACTCTGAACTCTCTCTCCCCCCTCCTTGTAGAAACTCTCATCATCCAGAGACCATCTTCAGCTGTCCAGATCATCATACAGTCCAATCCAGGCTAAACCAGAGTAGCTGCTGTTTACTGTGTTAATGAGTCTGTTCATTTCCTCCATGTTATCAATGGTAGCCAGGTCAGTGTAACACTCTATGCAGTAACTCTGAGCTTCAGTCCAGCTCTTACTCTCAGTAACAAAGTGTTTACTGATGAGAGAATGTAGGTAACATTGCTGGAGCAACATAAAACAAAACAACAGAAATTATTATTTATCTGCACATCTGTACCGTTTACAGTCTATTGTAAAAGTTGTGTATTCACTAAGAAACATGGTAAAGGCAGGGTATACATTACCTTAAACCTAGCTATTGGCATCTACCCACTGCTGTAGCAGAGAAACGGCAGACTGTGAGTGCAGTTTTCATCTGTCCATTGTCCAAAGTCACTGAATGACACAGCTGTACAGTATTCACTCTCTCCAGCATTATCTGGTTGTCCTGCTTTCCAGTAGCTGAAAGAAGAGTTGCTCTGATCTGACCAGGACCCGGTTCTGTACAGGGCGATGCAGTCGAAAATAATTAAACATAATTACAAAAATAACTGTATCTCGTTTCTCACACTGGCCAGGTCTCTCTGGTGTAATTCTGGGTGAATACGGCTTACCCAGAGAGGTGGGCAGCCCTTTCCACAAGCCAGGGAAGCAATTGGGGATAAAACAAATGTCATTTTTATTGAGACACGTATAATAATAATAAAGACTAGACCAAGGTTCGTTGCAACATTTAAAGAACTTATTTTTCCAGTTTGGTTTAGTATGATTAGCTTGAAAGATTCCCCGTGAAGCACACATTCTGTCCTCTTCCTCCCTTCCTCCCTGTCCTTTACTACACTGGATGAATATGGAGGGATTGAGTAGAGGAAGGAATCAGGAGGAGTAGAGAGAAAGAGCAGAAAGTTGGGAAATAGGACAGCTGACTCTTCTCAGCGATCTTAAATTGGATGCCAACCTTTGATGACGTGAGCCTTAATGTAGCAGAGATCGAAGCAGGGTGCAACCACATAGTGGTTTTATTAGGGGCTGTCCAGGAATCATATCAGGTAGGGGTCAGAGCACAGGCAGGCATCATCACAGACTTATCATGTTTACATACTGTTCTCATATTATCTCTACCTCAGATGCTATTTTCATTGTGTACATACTGTCTACTTGCACTACTCTTACAGTTGAAACATTCATTGTAAATGCTGCTCTATACATTCATATATATGTATATAGACATGCTTATATATGTATATATTTATTATTTTGTCTCTTTATGTAAATAATACTGTACTTGCACTTCTGGTTAGATGCTAACTGCATTTCATTGGCTCTGTACCTGTACTCTGCACAATGACAATAAAGTTAAATTGAATCTAATCTAATCTAATCTGTGTAAGGGTCCGGGCTGTGCCGCCTGTAGCCAGCAGAGGGCGGCAGCAGTGGCACCATTTCGGGGGGACTACAGCCCTCGGAACTCCAAACCCCAGAATGCTCAGATCAAGCCAACAAGCTGCACCTGAGACGTCGGCCATATAAGCCCCCATCAAACAACAATCTCTGCTGCACCTTTGTAGAGGGGTAGCCGCTATGGTAAAGAAAAAGAAAGAGAAAAAGAGAAAAGCAGAGGGAAAAGTAAAAGAAACGAAAAGCAACAAGAAAATGTAATATATAAATAACTACATAAATAGAGAAGAAAGTGTGGGTCACTCTGCACAACTGAAAAGATGCATAGACCCACAAAATCCCCTTTCTGTTAAACCCTCTGGCTTTGAGTGTTTGATTTTAAGCTTTGAGTGTTTGATTTTGTCTAGTTTTACTGGATATCAGGTACAGTACTGTGCAAAAGTCAGTGGTAGTCAGATTTTCTGCCTCTATTGTACTGCTACCCCATTCGCTCCAGCAGGGTATCACAGTATCCATGCAAGTAGATCTTGTCTGTTGTCTTCTCTGAAATAATCTAGTCTGCAAATTAAACAAATGAAGTCTCTTTGTTGAATTATAGACTCCCATACACAGAAACAGAAGCAAATCAAAACAGAGTTATTGTAACATTGAGGTTGAAGCTTAGGGGACCCCTGCTCTTTAGGTGTGCAACACAGGAACTGTACAAACATTAACCAAACAAAGGGGTTTTTTTAAAGGGGGGATAATGAGTCTCCCTTTATAGGGTGGGGTAGGGGGTCAAAACAGTTTTATAGGCCAGCTTTATGTCACGACACCCCAGGAGATAAAACATGAACCAAAGTATACTTGTCACGCCTCCGCCTACCCTGACACAAATTTTGCTGCCTGTGAACTTCATTTCCCATAACCCCCTGGATTCCTGCATAACCTCTCACTCACAGCTGCCAGCCATAGAGCAGCCTCACCAGAGTATTGATACGTTTCACCTGTAGCCAGCTCTTCATAAGCTGTTCAGTATTTCAAATCGATGTGAAGTAAGGTTTCTGTTTTACAGTCCGTACCAAGCCTTTGTCTGACCCTTGCTTTGTTTATTTCGACTACAACTTGTTGTTGTTTAGACCCTGTTTGACCTCGCCTTCTCTTTCTTACATAAACATTTTAGCCCTTCCGCGCTCAGCCTGTTTTGCCCAACCCTGACAGTACTACTAATTTTAGGTTTTGTAGCATCCCCTCTTCTTTTAACAACAGTCAAAGTGAGGAGACCAGTCACTGGAGTTTTGGGAGAGGAATGTACACACATTCCTGTCTGGATTGTAGGATCCTAGCTGCTCAACAGTCCTAGGTCTTCCTTGCCAGATTTTTCATTTCATTATGCATCAAATGTTTTCTATTGGCGAAAGGTCTGGACTGCAGGCAGGCCAGTTTAGCACCCTGACTTCTCTTCTTCCCCAGGCTGTTGTGAGGGATGTAGATTGTGGTTTAGCACTGTTTTGCTGAAATAAGAGATTTTGTCTGGATGAGAGCTTATGTTGCTCTAAAACTTCTATATTGTCGCTATCCAAAGAAAAACATGTATCTCCATTATTGTTGATTTTTACTTTTATGTCTCTTTTCATATAAGCTGCTGTTTACACTGTGCACAAATTTCATGAAGAATGGACCAACAGAACTGGCCCAAAACTGCTTGGATGGACGTCTGGTTCCATTGACGTCCATTCAAATGAAATAAGGTTTTTGGCCTCTCCTGTAAAGTTGCCATTTTGAAGATACCTGTTTTTCTTTGGACATTGACTTTATGCTGCTCAGCACTCAGTGCCTTTTCAGAAGGGCAAGCTGCCATAAGAACTTTTGAACTTGCTGATAACAATTTGAGTGCTCCCTCTCCTCTTGAGTACTCAGGACATGGTGTCTGTGGTTTCCAAAAGAACTTCAGGATTTTGATTCCTCTGACCACAGAACAGTTTTTCATTTTGCATCAGTTTTAAATGAGCTTTGGCCCAGAGAAGATGGTGGTGTTTCTTGATTGTGTTGACATGTTGCTCCTTCTTTGCATAAAACAGCTTTAATTTGCATTTGTTTAACAGTGTTTACAGACACATGATATATTTTGAATTTTTCAGCATTTTTGCTTTGGGTAGATGGTGCCTCTCTAGAAGGTTCTTTTTGTACCCAGTCATATGTCCAGCTGTTTTTGCTTAGTACCACTTAATTTTCCAGTCTTTTTTTCCCCCTGCCCCAAGATATATGATTTTTGTTCTAATGTTCTCTATTCTATTGTGGATCTATGAAATTTGCAAATCATTGCAATTTGTTTTTTATTTACATGTATTTACAATTAACACAGCAACCCACGTTTAGCGGATTTGTGGTTATAATTATTAATGTTATGGATAATATTGATTATGCTACTTCTATTATTGTCATGCTTCTTCTTATTTTATTATTATTATTATTATTATTATTATTAGTAGTAGTAGTAGTAGTAGTAGTAGTAGTAGTAGTATAAATCCTTCTAATACCAGAGCATGTGAATTCCTCACCCCTTCCTTTAGAGTTGGCAGCCTCTGGCTTGTTGGTGGTAAACAAAACATTGTAGGTGCAGGTAAAATCCACTTCAGGAAATGAATAACGAACAGGTCAGGATACTCATTAATTTGCTAGCGAGTTCACGTAATACGTTAGTTATGTAAAGCTTTGAGAAACTCACCCTTGATTAGAAGATATGTTCTGTCAAGAGCCCTCGAACAGCCAAGTAGTATATACTGGTCATACCTGTTCTCCGGCTTTGACGTGGTGAGACATTCTTTTCCGTTATGTCTGGAATGCTCCTTCTGACAGCCTGAGGGCTCTTGATGATCTTAAGGAGGAGGGTTAAGTCTGGCTTTATCTGGCTGTAAGTAGTGAGATTTTACTGCTCTTACTGATTTCCATTTAATTGCTTTTATCATCTGTTTCTTTTTAATCCATTTTGAAAATATAATTTTATTGTTCTTTTTCATTTGCCTTAGTTTCTCTCCCAATCTTTTTGTTAAGCACTTTTTTTGAAATTTCATATGAATAAAAATTAAAAGCATGTACAGCATCACTAAAAGAGCTCTTTGTGGCATCTTTTTATTAACAGTGGAGAACAGGGACAAGATTCATAGTTCAGGTATTGCTGACTAGCAGAATCTGCTTTCCCTGCTACAGACGCAGAACCACATTACATTAACTGCTAAATATTTTGTCTTAAGATCTGACAGATCTCTGATGTATCTTGATTTAGGGACTGTAGCTTATCTCACAGCTTCTTATCTCATGGTTGAAAACTATCATCTCAGTGTAGCGTGTTGGTGTTCTTTAAGTAGTGTGTTGGTATTCAGTAGCTCAGAAGTGTTTAGGATGATTTGAATAGACGTCAGTGTCAGACTAATTAATGATGTTCTATTAAAGACTGGTGGACTGAGAGACACTAGAGTCTCTTCACCATGAGTTGATTAAGAGTCTTGTTCCAGAAATGATAATAGGACATACGAGCCATAATAAACCATGCTCCTGTAATGAAGAAAAATACTATGCTTTAGTACTGTCACTTAAGTGGAGGCCTAATGGGAGGAACTTCTCTTGATCTTGAACGGGCTGACCTGAATGAATGGAAGGTACAAAATGTAGGTAAATCTGAAAAGTAACTGAATGACCCTAAAATGATTTAGGTAACACATTTTTAATATCACACTTTAATAAATTACTTTACAAGAAACACAAATGCTTTCCTAATGAGTCACATTAAATGTACTGTAAATAAAATATTACATTCATTCTAAAAACTATGTTATGTGTAAACAACGTATGTCACATATATTAATAACAAAGGTAGAAACTATACACTTTAACAAAATGGATGGATTAGCCCAGTTTACAGCACTGTACTTTTACAAAAGATCACACATTGTCACGCCTGCTGGCTCTCCTCTCATCCCCAATCTCCTGGACTCCGTTTCCCATAATCCACCAGTCGAAGACATCACAGTCACATATCCACCATCTCCCAGTCCCGCTCCGTCTCTCAGGTCTAAGTCTCCAGAATATTGATGTCACCTGTAGCTGATTAGCCTCTGGTACAAATACTCATCTCTCCCAGTGACCCGTTGCAAAATATTGCCTCATTGTGCGTACCGAGCGGGTTCCTCTGTTGTTCTCGTTTGCTTACCTGGTTTGACTCCCTTTTGACTTTCTGGTTTACTCTTTGTCTTTCCCCTTTGGATACTGTTGCTGGTCTGACTGTTTTGCCTGGTTCTGACTTCTGCTCATCTCGTTACTCTGACTCAGCCCTTGCCCTCTTGGTTATGTCTGCTTGTACCTTGTCGCTGCTGTGTTGTGCTACAAGCCTGTTTAATAAACCTAGCTTTACTTTTAGCTTTTTAGCTTTATAGTTATTGTATACCATATCTTTACCAGTTTAGAGAAGATCTGTATATGCATTCTGCTGATTACCAGAAGTGGACACACCACATTCTCCTCCAACCGCCCAGCATTCTTCTTAACGCTTAGACTGTCAAGCAGTCAGAAAGCAGAGAAGAGAGGAGATCAGAAATCTGAGGTAGATGTTTTCAGTAGAAGACTTAAACTTCTAATACTACGCTGTACATGTGACACAGTTCAGGAGCAGATATGAAGCGTTTTAATTGATTTAACATAACTGTTTGATAATCTGAGCAATTTGTTGAATTTTGCATTGTTTAGAATTAAACGTACATTAATTTAAATATTAACTAGTTATTAACTAGGGGATATCAATCGGTTGAGGTGTAAGTAAGGCAAGTCCTGTCCTCAGGTTCATAGTTTATATGACCAGGTCTATAACAGCAACAAAATCCATCTTAGGAATTTGCTGATAAACAGCCTCAGTTTGATCCACCAAATTTACACTAACACAACATGGATCTCAATCTACAAGAACTATAGTTGAATGAATGTAATGATCAGCCTACACCTTATCTAACTTAACAGTCTACTTTCATTATCTAATAACTGTCCTCATCATCGCCTGCTGACTGCTTAAATAAATGTCTTATCTCAGCCCACTTTGCAGCATCAGCCAGTAAAGCCTTTTACTTCTCTTGGCACATCTTCTCTGTTCCACCAGCCGCAGGATTTCTTTTTCTATCCGTGCTTCGTTAAAGAATCCCAGCAGGAAATTTGTAGTTAGGAGAATCACAGCTCGGTAATGTCTTTCAGGATTGTCAAATTGTAGAGCGTGCTCCCCAAGAGACTCTGAAAAGAAGTTAACATGCTATGTTATATTAAGTTTTGAGATTATAGGATAGGATACTTCTGTTTTTTTTTCTGCTTTATGTAAATTCAAGACATCAGTCAGTTCAAAATGCCTTACTCAGTCAAAAAGCTGCTCCTCTCACCAACCAATCAATCGTTATCAGTAGTAGTAATGGTTGTGTATCTACTTTGGTAATAAGATTCACGCTTCTTACTGATGTTCACAACCACTTTATTTTCTTCACCAGGTTACAGAACACCGTAAAAACTGGCAACAAAAAAAAACACATTTCATATACATCATTTTCAGAATTAGTTTTGCCTACAAAGGTACACAATTTCAGCAGTTACAATAATTACCGTGTGCGCCTATATGACCAGTAGTAGACAATCCTCCCTCGTCTCCTTTCCTCTCTCCATTATTTTCCCCTCGCAATTTTCGCCTCACATTACTCAAACAGGAAATAGCCTCCCTAACTTCTGCCGTTGCCATAGTAACACACAGCTGTATTGCGAGCGTCAGCTACAGGTAGCATCATACTGGCCACAACCGGTTACTGTAGAACATTTGTCGGCTTGCCATATATGTTATAGACAAACTGGATGTCATTACAGTTATTGGATTAGGTCCTGCAGATTAAGGGTTCTTGAGTCTTCCAAATAGAGGTTTAAAATTCAATTTAAGAATGTTGAAAACTGTCATAAAGGTCAGGAATAATTTTTATTATTAAACTACCAAACAGGTTATTCTTATAATGTTAAGAGATGGTATGCAAAGCTATGAACAGTGTAGATGTGCAGTTAACAAAAGCAGAACTACAGTAAAGAAACTATTTTAGTTATTTTATATATAAAATTCAGTTGAACATGTTCAATTAATATGAATTCACTGAGGAAGCACTACATTCATACAACATACTGTACTCAATTCATTTTAATACCATAACAAACAAAACAAACACATGGAGAGCAGACCTGTAGATCACCTGCAGGTTTAGTGATAGATTTGGACAATAAATAAAAATGGCTGTTTAAGCATTGTAGATATCATGACACCTTGTTCCAATTCCCACCACTGTGAAGAAATTCAAGCTGGTAAGTTGGGTGGTAATAATAACCCATTTCCAGTCTGACTGACTTTGTTTACATTACAGTAAATAAATTATGTGAAATAGAATTCACCTGAAAACTCCTTATTTGGCATTTTTAGAAGTTTATATTAATTTTAAAAGCTGAACCCACAAACCATTGTTGTAGCGCATCAGCCCCTCCAGTTTATGTACCAGATTGATTTAAGCTCACAGGTGGGATCCAAAAACAGGTTTAATAGGAAAACATAAGTTCCTATGTTCAAATAACAGACTATACAATAATTACTCACTCAAGTCTATACAAAGAAATCCAGATCTTAACCTATAATCAGTTCAAGGTTTAATCCAGAGACACATCACAGACAGAACAGCTAATCACCTAGTCACATATAAGACTGGCTGTGTTAGAAATAGTTCACCTCATTCTGCTTACATACTGGCCACCGACTGGCCAAATGCTCCAGTACACAGGCAGATCTATCTTCATGATATACTGCATCACAATTTCAGGAGGCCTTAACCACTGATGTAACTGCTTGGTTTGCTTCAAACAAGTGATTAGCTCCGGTTTTAAATAGATACCAAAATTATATTTAAATATTTGTTCTGATGCTCTTCATAGTTTCTCTGGTGGACGATTTAATGAAGCTAATTTGCTACACACAGTATAAACACCATTAAAACAGTAACTTAATAAGGCTGGCCTCAGCCAAGCAATTTCCTCATCATCGGCTTTTCAGACTCAAGTGCTCACTGCATATTATTCTGTTTATCTAACTCATATTACCAAGCTAATGAAAATATATATTACTGGCCTTTTTGCGAGTACAGGAAAGAGGCCAAAGTTGACAGTAAAAGATCTACAGAATCTTTGTTCATGTGTCCACTATAAGAAAAACGCTGAACAAGAACTGTGTTAATGCAAAGACACTATTAAGGAGCTGCTGCCGTCAACAAATAACACACATTACTCTGCATCTCTGGTTTGCTCTTGAACACCTGGATATTCCACCGGGCTACTGGGAAATTGTTCTTTGGTCAGATGAGACAAAAGTAGAATTTGGTAGGATATATGCACAACTCTGATACCATAAGTACGATAGCATTGAGTACAATACAGACAATATTAGAATGTAGGAATTCTGAAAAGTTAATGATTGTCAGCTTGTCCAGGCTGTATAATTTTTTTTTTTTGAAAAACTATTTACCATTTTATTAAAATGATTAACTCATGTAAAACTTGATGGCCGCAACGTATCTCCAAAAAGTTGTGACAGGACCATGTCTACCACTGTGTAGCATCCCTTCTTCTTTTAACAACAGTCTGTAAACATCTGGGAAGTGAGTGGATAAGTTGCTAGAGTTTTGGGAGAGGAATGTCCCATACTTGTCTTATATAGGACTCCAGCTGTTCAACAGTCCTGAGTCTCCCTTTTTGGATTTTTCATTTAATGATGCACTAAATGTTTTCTGTTGGTAAAAGGTCTGGTCTGCAGGCCGGCCAGTTCAGAACCCCGGCTCATCCTCTGTGAAGCCATGCTGTTGTGATAGGAGTAATATTTGGTTTTGCGTTGTTTTGCTGAAATATGCAAGGCCTTCCCAGAAAGAGACATTGGATGGGAGCACATGTTGTTCTAAAACCTCTGGGTACTGTTCAGTATTGATAAAGACTTTCCAGATGTTTAAGCTGTCCGCACCATAGGCACTAACCAATGCAAGCCCATACCATCAGAGATGTAACTTCCAAAAAGAATTTTAGATTTGCATTCATCTGAACCCAGAACAGCTTCCATGTTGCCTCAGTCCTTTTTAATTGAGCTTTGGCCCAGAGAAGACAGCCGTTTTGGATCATGTTGACATATGGCTTCTCCTTTGCATGAAATAGCTTCAGGTTGCATTTGTGGATTGCACAGTGTTCATGCAGTTACTTCCAGTAAAGAATAATCACTGTTTTTAGAGCAGTGTCACCTGAGGGCCGGAAGATTACAAGATTACTAATACTGACCGTTGGCCTTGTCACTTGCACCCAGGGAATTCTCCAGATTCTCTGAATATTTCGGAAACATTATACCCAGTAATGTGACTTGCAAATTGGTCCTCCAAGTACTTTTTTGTTACTACTGCTTACTTTTCCAGCCTTTGTTTTCATTTGTTCCAACTTATTAGAGATGTGTTAGTGTTTAAGAACCTTAGTTAAAGCTCTAACAGTGCATTACATTGTATTTCATGGTTACATGGGGTCCAGGGAGTCATTGGTGGGTCCAGCATCTACATATTTACAGTCAAGGCTTACATGTGCAGGAACTGTGTGTATCAAATTCCTAATCACTCTGAGCTTCTCTCCCTACATTACCCCATGATGTCTGTGTTGCAAATTCTATCATGTTTAGGCCTAGTCATCTTGGGAATTTGTTTCCGGCCTTGTAGTAAACAATGGCTGAAGCTACTGGCCGTTCCTAAATACAGCAATAATTAAACCAAACAGTCTCACCAGAGTTTTACTCCATCAGGTTTCAGCAAGTTCAACTCCAGCTAATAAGCTCCTCTCCTCATTAGTCACTTTTAACAAGGCATCCAGTGAAAAGCAAGAGTTAAGCTGAACTGGAGAGTGAACGCAGGGCTTGAATGGTAGGACAGATTTACTCATGTTCATAATTAAAAATGATCAACTCAAACACAAACATTAATTAACTGTTGTGTGTACAAACCCGGACATTGTTATCAGCCAGGTTTACTTAAAAACCTTGAGGAACAGACCCATCAGAACAGCAACGCAGTGTTGCTAACTTTAATGTACACATACAATCAGGACGCTAATGCTGCTAATGTTTACATGGTCTGAGTGGGAGAAATCAAACCTGCTGGACTTTTACTCCTAATTCCTTTAGTCTGTCCGTTTAGGGATGTGACGTGGTGTTGCATGTAAAGTTCAGCTTTCCTCCTTCTCCACTTTGCAAACCTGGATCAGATACTCATGGAGGATTAGACTAAGAGGATCAGACCTGAACGCATTCAGAATCAGAATCAGAATCTCTTTATTTCACCAAGTATGTTACACATACAAGAAATTTGTCTTGGTGAGAGCAACACGTATGACAAGTGACAAAAACACAGAACACAGATTATTTACAGTATTACAGTAAAGGAAATTACACTAAACAATAAATAGGGTAGGGGATAAATTAAAAAAGTAAAAAGTACTAAAGGTAATAAAGAGCTGAAGAAGCTGAGAGATGTGAAACAGATTTAGTTTAGAAAAATATTATGTATAAAAAGTTACAGATGACCTGAATATTTACAGAAAGAGAACATCTGTACAGGTGTGCAAATTGTCATAGTGCAAATAGGCAGAGTGCAAATAGCTGTTCAGTCCGGTTTGGTACAGTGCGGTTGTACGTTTTGAGGTTTACAGTGGGAGGTGTCCGCTGTGGTTAAGGAGCGCTACAGCTCTGGGGAAAAAGCTGTTAGCATGACGTGTTGTGCTGGTTTTGATGGACCGCAGTCTTCTACCAGAGGGGAGTGTCTGGAAGAGGAGGTGTCCAGGATGTGAGGGGTCAGATGTAATTTTGCCAGCACGCTTCCTCACCCTGCTGGTGTAGATCTGCTGAAGTGATGGCAGGTTACATCCAATGATCCTCTCTGCTGTCCTGATGATGCGCTGGAGTTTGGTTCTTTCTTGTGAGGTGGAGGAACCAAACCAGATAGTTATGGAGGCTGTGAGAATGGACTCGATGATCGCTGTGTAGAACTGGATCATCAGGGTCTGTGGCAGGTTGAATTTCTTGAGCTGTCTCAAGAAGATGCCCTTTCAAACATACAAACTGTGTTCTCCATTTACTGACCTCTTTTCTGTTCAACGTGCTTCAGCTGTGTCAAACTAGCACTTTGTTCAAGGGACCTGTATGTACCACTGCTTGTTCCACTGTGCACATGAAAATAAACAAATGAGTACTTTTGAGTGCTTCTCTTTATAATCTCCTAAATGTTTTTTATGTTCAAACTAGCAAAAACTGTTAATTCGCTAGTCAAGTTTAGTGGCTAACTTTACAGGGCCAACTTGCTAACTGTGAGGAAACAATGTTTATTCATGGTGGAGTTCAACACACACCAGTCAAAGGATTAAGTATGAGTGAATGTCCGATTGAGAACTGTTGGTTCGTCTGAATAAAATAATTACTCACCAATGGCACTTTGAAGCCTTCTGAAGCATCTCTAAACACACTGCTCCCGCTTGCTGAACGTTGGAGAAGGCTCAGATGTGTAATCATGCACACCCAGCCCACCTCAGTACAGGTGGAATTGGCTTTTATGGATCAATACCCATACTTCATACAAGGTGTGCAGATGTCGACTCATAGACGAGCCTGCTGCACGGTAGCTGAGCTCAGCCAGATTCCTCATGCAAGCTTGGTATGTTGTACTGTCTGTATGTCTGTACTGGGAAGCATATAGAAAGCCTTTGTGCTTCTGTCCTGGGGTAATAAAGTAAAGCAGCACACTTACATTTATGGCATTTAGTTCACGCTCTTTTCTAAAGCCAATTACAATGTTTATTGTGTTACAGGTAGGCCATTGTAGTGTTAGGGGTCTTGCCCATGGACTCTTATTGGTGTAGCTCAGCACAGTCACTCAGACTGAGAATGAAACCCGAGTCTTCATAGGTTTCATCTGCCCCCTACTTGCCTAAATCTGTCTAAATTGATTATCATGTATTGTTACTGGTAACCTTTATCTTCCTACTGGAGAGTAGCCATATCATGATAAAAAAAAAAAATAAAAAAAAAAACCTGTGTTGAAACTTCTGAATAAAGTGACGAAGAGCACTTTCTCATAATGGACAAAGTAGCCCAGGTGAGACTGTTTGTCCATTTAAACTGAAAGCAAAGAATCGGATCTTATTTAGACTTAGACAGTGACTTATAGTGATTATAGTGTTTGGTTTAGCGAAGCGTCATCTCCAAAATCAGCTCAAACTCAACTGAGATTCCAGGAATCACTCACATTGTTTCATATACAACTTCCTATTTAGTCATATATATTTAATTCCATGTTCTAACATTAAAGCTTACTAAAATAAAAAAATTCAGATCACTTTCTGTATGATTTTTATTTATTTTGTCATTCTGAACAGAAAATATCAGCTTCATTATACACAGTATGAGTGCATGCCTCCCCACATACAAGAAACTTTTAATAAAATTTTAATATTGTCTCTCCATCTTCACTTTCTACTCCTTAACAAAACTGACTGCTGGATTTGATACAGCTGAGCTTTACAGGTCAATCAGTAAAACAACTTTAAGTAACGCAAGCATGTACTTTTAAATCATATTTGAGATTTTCTAATATTAAAATACACAGTTTTTAAAGTTACACCCAAGCAATATTAAGATTCGTACTGTAGTTGCTAAAATGAGCACCCTGCAATCACTGGGTAATAAAACTTAACAATAACCTGAATAAAGTGAACTTTACTTAACAGTCATACAATCATACATGATGTAAATCATTCTGTAAGCTATTGTTTATTAAATAACTATAACTAATCTTAAGTATTGGAGCACAACGAAGGCTTGCTGTCTCCATCAGGGAGTGGTCTTACGGAGGTTTCTCACTTCCAGAGTGAAGTTGCTGGAAAATCCCAATCTGATGAGCTCGTCTTGAAGCTGTAAACAAAAGCTCACCTACATTAAACTTGCCAACATGGAGGCAGATGTTTCATCATGTTAAACACAATACTGCAATCACAGTTAATTAACCCTTTATAGTACGGGGTAACATACCGCAGCCCTAGTTTAGCTTTTTAACAGAACCTCATATCTCCAAAATGATAACTTTACAGGTAAAAGGACAAAACATGATTTACTTTTAATGGAAGTCAATAGAGCCAGACTCTATTTCCATTAAAGCTTGAGCCAATACCTTTGGTCCATTCATTATGAATTTACACACAATGTACAGAGCTATGTTTTTAATTTGCTGTATGTCAATAACTGTTAGACTGATACGAGCAGCAGGTTATCAGTGTAGATAAAGACAGTGAGGTAAGAAAAGCTACTCACCTGTATTAAAACCGCTTCTTCAATCTGAGATGCAGACCGATTCTTCTCATCTTTGAAATTCACTCTCAGTCCCATAACAGCACCTTTAACAAAAAAAAGTTTTAATCACTATAGTACATACGTGGTGCCGAATATATGTGCAGCCCCTCTGCCCCCAATCAGAGTACAGCAGCAAATCATGAATTAAACACATAATAATATACACCTTCACTGCAAGAAACCACAGGCTTCTGAGGTATTTGTGTTCGTTTATATTGAATACATTGTTCTACAGATAACCAAATACATAAGATGCTAGTGGTATGGAGGGAAAGCATCAGCTGGGGTGGTTTAGGGTGGCAAAGGGAGATCTAGAGGTGACCATAATGTGGTGCATAGAATTGTTTTACTATGCATTAATATTCTACTACAAATAAGCTCAGATATCAAGGTCATTAATAGGCATACACAGTTGAGGTTGCTCTCCTATTTAAATGCCCTTTACACTGAAGTAGGTCAACATTTACAACATAAAGGACCTGTTCCTGAGCTCCTGTACAAAACTAAGGCCATTACGAGACTCCAACACTAAACCCGTAGGTTCTGTCGTCCTCTAATGAAATACATAATACTTTAAATATAATATACATAATAACATACATAAAATAGATACTGTATAGTATCACCAGCACTGACAGTGCCGTAGATGAAAAGCATTCTTACATAGATTGAATCTGTCGTACACAAAGTGCCGAGCCTGTGTAAGTGAATTATGAATGAGTGAGTGAGAAAGTGATGTTCCTAATTGTAAAGATGGTGTGCAAGTATGAATAAAG
>JAMWET010007086.1:0-15909 GCA_024036415.1 Prochilodus magdalenae | reverse complement strand
TGAGGCTGCACTGCTGTAAGGTGTTGAGGCTGTGATGCTGTGAGGCTGCAGTGGTGTAAGGTGTTTGGGCTGTGATGCTGTGAGGATGCAGTGGTGTAAGGTGTTTGGGCTGTGATGCTGTGAGGATGCAGTGGTGTAAGGTGTTTGGACTGTGATGCTGTGAGGATGCAGTGGTGTAAGGTGTTTGGACTGTGATGCTGTGAGGCTGCAGTGGTGTAAGGTGTTGGGGCTGTGCGGCTGTGAGGATGCAGTGGTGTAAGGTGTTTGGGCTGTGATGCTGTGAGGATGCAGTGGTGTAAGGTGTTTGGACTGTGATGCTGTGAGGATGCAGTGGTGTAAGGTGTTTGGGCTGTGATGCTGTGAGGATGCAGTGGTGTAAGGCTTTGATGCTGTGATGCTGTGAGGCTGCAGTGGTGTAAGGTGTTTGGGCTGTGAGGCTGTGAGGATGCAGTGGTGTAAGGTTTTGATGCTGTGAGGCTGCAGTGGTGTAAGGTGTTGGGGCTGTGAGGCTGTGAGGATGCAGTGGTATAATGTTTTGGGGTTGCGATGCTGTGAGGCTGCAGTGGTGTAAGGTGTTGGGGCTGTGATGCTGTGAGACTGCAGTGGTGTAAGGTGTTTGGGCTGTGAGGCTGTGAGGATGCAGTGGTGTAAGGTTTTGATGCTGTGAGGCTGCAGTGGTGTAAGGTGTTTGGACTGTGCGGCTGTGAGGATGCAGTGGTGTAAGGTTTTGATGCTGTGATGCTGTGAGGCTGCAGTGGTGTAAGGTGTTGGGGCTGTGAGGCTGTGAGGATGCAGTGGTATAATATTTTGGGGTTGCGATGCTGTGAGGCTGCAGTGGTATAAGGTTTTGAGGCTGTGAGGCTGTGAGGATGCAGTGGTGTAAGGTTTTGAGGCTGTGATGCTGTGAGGCTGCACTGCTGTAAGGTGTTGAGGCTGTGATGCTGTGAGGCTGTGATGCTGTGAGGCTGCACTGCTGTAAGGTGTTGGGGCTGTGCGGCTGTGAGGATGCAGTGGTGTAAGGTTTTGAGGCTGTGATGCTGTGAGGCTGCAGTGCTGTAAGGTGTTGGGGCTGTGCGGCTGTGAGGATGCAGTGGTGTATGGTTTTGAGGCTGTGATGCTGTGAGGCTGCAGTGCTGTAAGGTGTTGGGGCTGTGCGGCTGTGAGGATGCAGTGGTGTAAGGTTTTGAGGCTGTGATGCTGTGAGGATGCAGTGGTGTAAGGTGTTTGGGCTGTGATGCTGTGAGGATGCAGTGGTGTAAGGTGTTTGGGCTGTGAGGCTGTGAGGATGCAGTGGTGTAAGGTTTTGAAGCTGTGAGGCTGCAGTGGTGTAAGGTGTTGGGGCTGTGCGGCTGTGAGGATGCAGTGGTGTAAGGTGTTTGGGCTGTGATGCTGTGAGGATGCAGTGGTGTAAGGTGTTTGGGCAGTGATGCTGTGAGGATGCAGTGGTGTAAGGTGTTTGGGCTGTGAGGCTGTGAGGATGCAGTGGTGTAAGGTTTTGATGCTGTGAGGCTGCAGTGGTGTAAGGTGTTGAGGCTGTGATGCTGTGAGGCTGCACTGCTGTAAGGTGTTGAGGCTGTGATGCTGCGAGGCTGCGCGCCTGCAATACTGTGACACTCTGAGGGACAATGCAGGACACGTAGATAGCAGGACCTTTAACCCTAACACGGACACCTTTCTTTGGATGTGTCCTAAAAATTGTTCAAACTTCACTGGAACGGAACAAACCCACCTGACCGAAGATCCCTATGGTGGGTCCTGGCAAGGAGCTGAGCGCCAGGCTGCAGTCTGTCGAGGCGCTGAGGAGGAAGAGCTGGTCACTATGGATGCACATCTCAAGGTGGGTGATGCAGTCAACGTGAGGGCGGAGACTGGATAGCAACACCGGAGCCTGACTGGTTACAGTCTCAGTGGGGTGGAGGCAGAAGTCCTGATAGAAAAGGAGTAACCATTACATTCTTTACTCTTCCCTGGCCACTTTATCAGAAACACCTTTACTGTAGCATGTGAGAGGCCAGTGAGTGTAGGTGTTTCTAATAAAGTGGCCAGTGAGTGGAAGCACAAGGTGGGTGTTTCCAATAAAGTGGCCAGTGAGTGGAAGCACAAGGTGGGTGTTTCTAATAAAGTGGCCAGTGAGCGGAAGCACAAGGTAGGTGTTTCTAATAAAGCGGCCAGTGAGTGGAAGCACAAGGTCATTGTTTCCAATAAAGTGGCCAGTGAGTGGAAGCACAAGGTCATTGTTTCCAATAAAGTGGCCAGTGAGTGGAATCACAAGGTGGGTGTTTCTAATAAAGTGGCCAGTTAGTGGAGGCACAAGGTGGGTGTTTCTAATAAAGCGGCCAGTTAGTGGAGGCACAAGGTGGGTGTTTCTAATAAAGCGGCCAGTTAGTGGAGGCACAAGGTGGGTGTTTCTAATAAAGTGGCCAGTGAGTGGAAGCACAAGATGGTGTTTCTAATAAAGTGGCCAGTGAGTGGAAGCACAAGATGGTGTTTCTAATAAAGTGGCCAGTGAGTGGAAGCACAAGGTGGGTGTTTCTAATAAAGTGGCCAGTGAGCGGAAGCACAAGGTTGGTGTTTCTAATAAAGTGGCCAGTTAGTGGAAGCACAAGGTCATTGTTTCCAATAAAGTGGCCAGTGAGTGGAGGCACAAGGCGGGTGTTTCTAATAAAGTGGCCAGTGAGAGGAAGCACCAGGTGGGTGTTTCTGTGCTGTAGTTGCGTGTATATGCACAAACGTTGATGGATGGACGGATGGAGGGATGGACGGATGGACGGACAGATAGAGACTGACCCCTGACAGGGAGAAAGAGCTGTGGGCTAAATGCTCTGTATAGAAACCCACAGGGGTAATTGGGTTATAACAGGGGAGGTTTAGTAGACATGCAGTGGAACAGACAGATGCTTGAATCAAAGCCATGTCCTCCTGGAGAGAAACCATGGCAATCCATTAGAACGCCTGTGAGGCAATTACATCAGACAAGTGGGCCGTCCCACGGCTAAATGTGAGGCCACAAATTATCATGAGTTGTTAAAGCGGTAAAATGAAAACGAACACCCAATCCATCCTCATCGGAGCGCGCTTGTATTTCGGGGGAAAGTTATGGGGGAATTGACAAACACCCCCCTCTCCGGTCATCAATCACTCTGTTTGGCTGTCAGCCTCCCTTCGTCTCTCAAGGACAAAAACGTGCTCCTGACAGCCGCAGTGACGACTGAGGAGGCAGAAATCTCCCCACCAAACACCGCGGAGAGCAATGTTTCACTCGCTCCGGAAAAACGTCTGGGGAAAATCTAGGAACGTTAAACACTTCCGGACTCTCTCCCGACCCTGTGTTACTCTGGAGGGGGTTAGGATAACTGTGCTGTTTAGAATTGTTTGATTGTGTGAACACAGTTGTCATGGTATTCCAGGTGGTTGCTAAAGACTGCTAAGCTATCACAGATGTTTCTAGGTGGTTGCAGTGGGGATCCAGGTGGTTGCTAAGGTGATACTTTGTAGTTCCTGTGGTTTTCCAAGATGTTGAGGTTGTTGGCTAATGCTATGGTATCCCAGAAGGTTGCAAAGATACTGGCAAGCTGTTTCTATGTTGTCTTAGATGTTACTAGGTGGTTGCCATGGGGATCCAGATGGTTGGTAAGTGTCACGAAGCTGTTCCTATGGTATCTCAGTTGATTGCTAGGTAACCGATATTCCTGATTGGTTGCTATGGGGGTCCAGGTGTTGGACAAGGTGATGCTGGGTTTCCAAGTATCCAAGATAGCTGATAGGTTGCTAGACAGGTGTTTTAAGCCTGTTGCTATGGTAATCCAGGTGGTCGCTGTGGCACTGCTAGGCCATTGCTTGGCTGTCCAAAGTACGTAGATGTTATCCCAGGTGGTTGCTAAGCGTTGCTAGATTGCTAGACCTTTTCATGTGGTATTCAAAATAGCTAATAAATAGCTAAGCAACCCTACTGTTGCTATGCACTGCTATTGTTATGGCTATCCCAGGTGGTTGTTATGGTATCCCAGGTGGTAACTAAGGATTACTAGACCATTGCTGTGCTCTCTCAGATATTCCTAGGTGGTTGCCATGTGATTCATGGTGATTGCTAAGTTGTTGCTAGGTGGTGGATGTGGTATCCAGGATAGCTACAAAGGTGTTGCTATGCTACTATGGAATTCCAGGTGGTTACTAAAGACTGCCGCCCCAAGATGTTTGAGTGCTGTACGCTTTCAGTTGAATCGGTTATCAGCTGACAAAGCTTCTAGCTCAGCTCTAGCTGAGGTTCTAGGTTAAAAGCTGTAGGTGGAACAGCACTGTGGATTTAGTCTTACCTGTATGTCCCACACCTTCACCCCTCCATCCATGTCCGCTGTGGCCAGGTAGTGTCCCCTGCTGTCCACAGCCAGAATGATGGACCCAGAGTCCTTGTGGGCCACAAACTCACCCACAAGGCGGCTGCTTATGGTATTCCAGAAACGAACAACACCCGAACCCCCACAGGACACGAGATCGGCCCCACCTAGCACCAAAGCCATACAACCTTACAGTCCGTAAGTCGAGAATAAGTTCTTCAGGTTCTTCAAAAGATAGAACTAAGGTTACTAAGGTATCTGAGGTTACTTTACCTGATGCAGCTGTTCCCTTCCGGCCTTCCAGAAAAGCCAGTCTGGTGATGCCAAAACTCTCAGAGTCCTCCTCACCACAGAGGGCGATGTGGAGCAGCTTGGAAGCTGAGTTTGTTGATGGTCGTCTAACATTTGAAGTGCTGCCTTTACGCAAGGTATCACCTGCAGTGAGAAACATAGAGCTGCCTCTTACTCACTGGCCACTTTATTAGAAACACCTCCCTTGTTTTGTCAATTACTGGCCACTTTATTAGAAACACCTCCCTTGTTTAGTCAATTACTGGCCACTTTATTAGAAACACCTCCCTTGTTTTGTCAATTACTGGCCACTATATTAGAAACACCTCCCTTGTTTTGTCACTAACTGGCCACTTTATTGGAAACCCCTCCCTTGTGCTTCCACTAACTGGCCACTTTATTAGAAACACCTCCCTTGTTTTGTCACTAACTGGCCACTTTATTAGAAACCCCTCCCTTGTTTTGTCACTAACTGGCCACTTTATTAGAAACACCTCCCTTGTTTTGTCACTAACTGGCCACTTTATTAGAAACACCTCCCTTGTTTTGTCACTAACTGGCCACTTTATTAGAAACACCTCCCTTGTTTTGTCAATTACTGGCCACTTTATTAGAAACACCTCCCTTGTTTTGTCACTAACTGGCCACTTTATTAGAAACACCTCCCTTGTTTTGTCACTAACTGGCCACTTTATTAGAAACACCTCCCTTGTTTTGTCACTAACTGGCCACTTTATTAGAAACACCTCCCTTGTTTTGTCAATTACTGGCCACTTTATTAGAAACACCTCCCTTGTTTTGTCACTAACTGGCCACTTTATTGGAAACCCCTCCCTTGTGCTTCCACTAACTGGCCACTTTATTAGAAACACCTCCCTTGTTTTGTCACTAACTGGCCAGTTTATTGGAAACACCTTCCTTATTTTGTCACTAACTGGCCACTTTATTAGAAACACCTCCCTTGTTTTGTCACTAACTGGCCACTTTATTAGAAACCCCTCCCTTGTTTTGTCACTAACTGGCCACTTTATTAGAAACACCTCCCTTGTTTTGTCACTAACTGGCCACTTTATTAGAAACACCTCCCTTGTTTTGTCACTAACTGGCCACTTTATTAGAAACACCTCCCTTGTTTTGTCAATTACTGGCCACTTTATTAGAAACACCTCCCTTGTTTTGTCACTAACTGGCCACTTTATTAGAAACACCTCCCTTGTTTTGTCACTAACTGGCCACTTTATTAGAAACACCTCCCTTGTTTTGTCACTAACTGGCCACTTTATTAGAAACACCTCCCTTGTTTTGTCAATTACTGGCCACTTTATTAGAAACACCTCCCTTGTTTTGTCACTAACTGGCCACTTTATTGGAAACCCCTCCCTTGTGCTTCCACTAACTGGCCACTTTATTAGAAACACCTCCCTTGTTTTGTCACTAACTGGCCAGTTTATTGGAAACACCTTCCTTATTTTGTCACTAACTGGCCACTTTATTAGAAACACCTCCCTTGTTTTGTCACTAACTGGCCACTTTATTAGAAACGCCTCCATTGTGCGGATGGTGGGAATCGTGTTACCCCATGGTGAGTTTGTGCCGGAGGTTGTTTAGGGAAGTATTCCTTCACTGCGTGTTAAAGGACTAACCTGGCCTGGACTTCAGGTCCAGGTGTCGAGCATCCGAGTGGAGTCTCCGAAGGGCATTCTCAGTGCTGTTGTTCCAAACGATGATCTCACCATCACTGCTGCCTGCACAAAGCACACCAGAAACAACAACGAGGTGGAACAGCTCACCACAAACAAGGTCTACCGCTTCACACTGTGTTCATATTATCGCTTAGGGATGTGGCAGTACCGTCCTCACACCAGCTGCTCTCTGGGAAAAGGTATCCGGTAACACATTACAGGTATACTGGCTAGCATGCTAACACTGGTTAGCCATCACCATTGTTCACCGTTCACGCTTAATCCAGCCTTTTAATCTTCTACATTACGATTTCTTTAAAGGCACCATCGGCTGCAGGATCCTGTAGATCCACAGAGTCCCATTACCTGATTATCCAACTACACTGCACTGCCAACAGTATTCACTCGTCTGCCTTCACCCGCATATGAACCTGAGCTACATCCCATTCTCAAGCCATAGTGTCTAATATGAAGCTCCACCCTTTACAGCTAGAACAGCTTCAGCTCCTCTGGGAATTCTTTCCACAAGGTTTGGAATGTGTTTATGGGAATTTCTGACCATTCTTCCAGAAGCACATTGGTGAGGTCAGACACTGATGTTGGACGAGAAGGCCTGGCTCTCAGTCTCCGCTCTAATCCATCCCATAGGTGTTCTATCGGGTGGAGGTCAGGACTCTGTGCAGGCCAGTCCAGTTCCTCCACACCAGACTCGCTCATCCATGTCTTTATGGAGCTTGCTCTGTGCACTGGTGTGCGGTCATGTTGGAACAGGAAGGGGCCATTACCAGATGGTGAAGCGTGATTGGTCCCTCCAGAGAACACGCCTCCACTGCTCTAGAGTCCAGGGGCGGAGCTTTACACCACTGCGTTCCACGCTCTGCACTGCGCTTGGTGATGTGAGGCTGGGATGCAGCTGCTCGCCATGGAAACCCATTCCATGAAGCTCTACACACTGTTCCTGAGCTGATCTGAAGGACACATGAAGTTTGGAGGTCTGTAGTGATGGACTCTGTAGAAAGTTGGTGACCTCTGTGACCTATGACCCTCAGCATCCGCTGACCCCGCTCTGTCATTGTACATGGTCTAACACTTCGTGGCTGAGCTGCTGTCGTTCCCAATCACTCCCACTGTGCTCTAATCCCACTGACAGTGGACTGTGGAATATTTAGTAGGAGGGAATTTCACCACTGGACTTGTAGCACAGGTGGAGCATCCTATCACGGTACCACGCTGGAGTTCACTGAGCTCCTGAGAGCGACCCATTCTCTCACTAACGTCTGTAGGAGCAGTTTGCATGTCTGGGTACTCGGCTTATACACCTGTGGCCATGGAAGTGACTGGAACACCTGAATTGGATGATCTGGAGGGGTGAGGGAACACCTCTGGCAATATAGTGTATGTTCAGTTTGGATGGTGTGTGGACTGTGTTTATTTCAGCATCCAAAAAATAACAGAAACTTTACAATCATAAGAGATATTTATTTCCTCTCCTCTATCTGAGAACGTGGAGGAAATAATAGCCCCTGATCAAATTCCGATCGTAATGAAATGCCTCCTCTTGGATTGGATTGAAGGTTTAGAGTTCTAGAAGTAGTCTAGTTCTTTTCAAAGCTCATATTGTACCACCACTCACTTAGTGAGCACTTCAGCCCTCCGAACATACGCCCTTCTCTGTACGGGGTTCAGTTTCATTTGTGCTGGTTCCGGGATGTTCCTGCTGTAAGTGCACACACTGTGGATTTTTGGAGTTCCTCAGGGAGAGACAATGTGACCTGACCAACCAGCATTGTCAAGTGTGCTCTATCTGTACAGTCGGTTAATTAATTCAGTTCTGTTGATTAGTAGAGCTCTTTCTGAAACGGACAATGTCTGTAGAAATGGTCTGTATGACTAGGTGCTTGTGTAGCAGATGTTATATTGTTGCTTTTATATATATCTGCTTTAGGAAACATCGTTTTTAATAATAATTTAATAATAATAATGTAGGAAAAATAGTTTTATAATTTACAACATGTACTAAAAGCATGCACCAGAATGGACCAGCACTTGCCAGCATGGACAAACCTTATAAACTTTTCAAAGCTGGTTCCTTGTTTATTCTGGCATCACTGTGGGTTAAAAAGACTAAACTCTTCTCACTCCAAGTGCTACGTGTTAGCTAGCGAACCTAGCTAATGTTAGCACTCACTGGCAAAATCCAAGCAGGCCATTAGCAGATCTGCTAATATAGTCTGTAGGTTTATGGGGTGTGTTTTTGCTATGACTCCACATCTCTACATTCTGGTTGTTAGCTGTTTTCATGCACTGCTCAGCTAACATTAAGATAGCTAGCCTTAGCTCTGCCGTAGCTAGTTAGCTGTCTTTGTCCACTCGTCTGACTGGCAAGCCTGAGAACCAGAACACAAAGATCTGGGGTCGTAAGAAGAAACACCTTATAAAACCCACAGGCTGTATCAAAGAGATCCCAATAACGTCATGCCTTTGTCAGGGGGTGGTAATGCTAGATAGGGTCGCTAGCTAGCTAACATTAGAGCCCACTGTAACCAAACTGTGTGTTTCTTAATTGGTGTAAGAACTGTAACTCAGCTTATCAAGTCCAGACTATTCTCTTTCTCACCACAAGGAAGCAGCTAGAATGATAACTGAGTAGTTCTTTGGATCCAGATGTGTTTGAACAAGCCAGAACCTTAGCCAGTACAGCAGAGCCTAGGACCCGGAGGTGAAGATCGATAGGCCATGGCTTAACAAGCGGATTATTTATTTAACCTTTTAACTGCTGCGCTGGAAAAGTAGCCTGGTGGTGTTTAGTTACACTTTTCAATTCCAATCAATTCAGTTCAATTCAACTCGATACTGAACTGTTATAATGACAATGAAGTTGAACTGAATAGAACTGAATAGAGTTTAATCTCTTAAAGGGGGAACATGAGGAATGGATAAAAAAGTTTGGTGTAGCTTAGCGGATAACACCACATGTGGGAGACTGGGGTTTGAATCCCGGTCTAGGCGACTATGCTGTGCTACACCAATAAGAGTCCTTGGGCAAGACTCCTAACACTACATTGGCCCACCTGTAATATGATTAACCTTGTAAGTCGCTCTGGATAAGAGCGTCAGCTAAATGCCGTAGATGTAAATGTAATACAGGTGATTTGATGGGTCTTTATCTGATGTGCATAACTAACAGCTAGCCATGTAGCTGCTACTCCTACCACATCACAGTTCACTGAGCTAATGCCAGTTCTACGCCGGCTAATGTTTTGGTTCCGGCAGTCCTGATGGAGCGCCGGGAAGGTGTCAGACGGTGGCCAGCGCTCTTCACGTTCTACACCTAAAACATGCACCATCACCGCTAAGCCCCATCAAAACCGCGGAGAGCTGGAGACGGAAGCTGACTTTAAAAGAGGAGCGCTTTTAGGAGCAGCCTGGAGCTGCGGGTCCAGAGGAAACGAGAGGCGAAGCTGGACCTCCATTATTCATCTGCCCAGTGGCTCTACTTATCCAGGCTGCTAACAACATCCACTCCGAAGCAGGCTGCAGCCCATTCTAATCACCACTCTAATGGGGAAGGCGAGCGCTGATGGCCAGAGGAGCCAACGGCTCTCTCTCCTGACTTACCGGCACATGCTCAAAGACTGCACTGCTAACACCGGTCGTCAGTCAACACGCTACGAGGAACGGAACTTTAAGTTGGCTTACCCATGACATGGTTATGGTATCCCGGGTGGTTGCTAGACCATTCCTGTCATTCCAGGTTGTGTGTGAATGTGCTACATAATGTCTATACACAGTGTCGTTAAGCAAAATAGTGCCATAGTTTCCAGGCATTCCCAATTTTCCCATCACCAACATTCCACATAACACTCATAAGACACGTGTGGGTTCACTGGTAGTTTAGAAAAGTGGATTTCCTGAGGAGATAGCAGAGAGACTGCACCATGTGTCTGTAAATGAATGGGAGTCTATGGAAGGAACGAGGGATGAATAAGTGACACATGGAGAAATGTGGGTCAGTATGTCTGTGGATTACAGTTTGGGGATCTGCCCTGATGCAGTTTGGTGGATGTAGAAAATTAAGGTGAAATGGGGGGAAATGAGGGATGGAGGAAAAAAGATAAACAGCATTCCTGAACATTCCAGAGCGTAAACAGTGTTGATATCTCAAAAACTGGGGGACTGGTTAGCACCCCACCTAAAAGAGGTGTACCTAAAAGAAGACAATGAAAAAGAGACAAAGAGGAAGAAAACGAGGATGAAGAAGACAAAGAAGTAGGAGACGGAAAAAAAAGACAAAGAAGCAGATTAAAACAAAGAAGACAAGGATGAAGACACAAAAGAAAAAGAGACAAAGAAGAAGACAAAGTAGAAGAGACAAAGAACAAGAGGACAAAGAAGCAGATAAAGAAAACAAAGAAAATGAATAAAAGAATAAGATGATGAAGAGGAAGGCATTAAAAAGAAGGTGACATAGAAGAAGACAAAGTAGAAGAAGATGACAAGACAAAGAACAAGAAGTTGACAAAGAATAAGAAAAACAAAGAAGAAGAAGAAGACAAAGAAGAAGTGGAGGTCAAAAAAGAATAAGCAGACAAAGAAAAAGACAAAAACAACAAAGAAGACAAAGAAGATGAAGAAGGAGAAGACACAAAAAGAGAAGACAATGAAAAAGAGACAAAGAAGCAGGGAAAGAAAACAAAGATGTTGAAAAGAACAAGAAGACAAAGAGGAAGACAAAAGAAGATGAAGGAGACAAAGAAGAAGACAAAGAAGACAAAGAAGTGGAAGTCAAAGTAAAAAAGAAGAATAAGACAATAAAGCAGGAGAGACAGAGAAGAAAAAGATAAAGAAAAGATGATGAAGAAGAAGAATACGAAGAATACATCATCAGATAACAACAGTGGCCATACTGTGTGCTGTAGACATGGTGACCTCTGGTTCCCTTCACCTCCAGTGTAATGAATTCCCCTTTAAGTTGTGCTTTAAAAGTTGGGGACGCTCCTGGGGATACTCCCACCTTCTTTAGAACCTGGTTGGGTTGACAGGTGGTGTACACTGTCCGTGTGGAACAGCAGGGACCTGCTGCAGAGCGGTATGTATTACTGAACACCGGTCAGGTGTTAGGTATTGATGAGGATCCGAGTTTCTTTAACAGGCTGAAATATTAACTGTGATATTTCACACTGTATTCTGCTTTATTAACTGCGAGAGTCCGACCGACCGCTGACGGAGCGGTTCTCCATCCTCACACTCAGACCTCACCTCAATGTTTCATGGAGTTAACATGTGGGAGCAGATGTTAATGATTGGCTAAAAGGAGGGACTGCATGTGGGCGTGGCCAAAGACCATAGTGTAAAGGAGGTAGCGGAATCTGCAGGTGTATGGAAGCATACGGTCATACGGGTCTACCAGCAGTGGATACAATCCCAGCCTACAGGGAATTCTCCTCGGAACTGGGCCAGGGAAGGCATCCACCAAATCTGGACCACCTGACCAGTTCTCTGATGTGAGAGTGTCTGAACACGGATGTGGCTACATCCAGAACGTTCGACCGCACATGTGCTGTACGCAAGGACGGGTCTTATCTCTGTACCTGACTGACCCAACACCACCATTACAGGCCTCCAGCGAGCAGTGGTGTCCTCCATGAGTCCTCCTGTTAGTGCAGCACTCAGGACTACATGCACACAGACCGTTACCACGACTGTCCTTAACACCACGTCACCGTCACCAAAGACTGCAGTGGTGTCGTACCAGACTGTCATGGAGTGACTCAGAATGGCAGCGGGTCATCTTCAGTGACGAGTCCCGCTTTAGTCTTGGTGGAGACGCCCAACGAATCCGTGTGTGGAGGCACCGTGGTCAGCACCGAGATGAACGGTTTGTCATCACACATCCAGAAGACCTGGTGTCCCTCACCTCCACCCCTGCCGCACCATCTGCAGGAACTGTGTGAGGATGTTCAAGCTGCATGGGATGGATTATCACAGGACTCCATCAGGAACCTCTACAGCTCCATACCGAGACGTCTGGCGTGTTGGGTTAGCAAACACGGCGGCCCGACGCCATACTGAGAGACAGACTTCTGTATGTGTAGCTCAATAAATATTGATCATATCAGTCTAAATTTATCATCAGTTATTGATCCTGGTCACCTTTATCTTCCTTCCCAACACACCTGCACTCCCACACCTCCTTCTGGGCGCAGCTGCTCTGTAGATGAGGAGTGTATGATATCTCTCCTGGGAGTGTTACTGAGAACTTCTGAGTGTGGGTAAGACACCTATGCGGAAGGCTGAGTGGGAATTCTAAGGTGACCTCGCTTTGAATGAATTCCATAGCATGAGGAAAAAAGACGGGAGGCTTCTAAGAGTGAAAGAACACAGCTGGGTTCCTCTGCGAGGTGTTTTGGGATAGAGACACATGTTCCCGCCTGTTCTGTCAGTTTATATCAGGGTTGGATCCTTCCTCTCCGCGCAGTGGGGAAAGTTGAAGCGGAGTTCAGTGTTCTGCTGGATGAGGAGCTGAGCGCCTCTGAGGAGCACAAAACACACTCCGGTGAGCGAGGGAAGGGATGTGAGAGCGGGAGAGCTGGATGAAAGAGGCACAGATCCTAATAAAGTTTTAATTATTCCCTGATGAGCCGGGCGCCAGAGCGGATCCACCAGTCCCTCTCCCTATTACTCCATTCTCTCATCCCCCCCTTTCACACCACCACTGTCGTCCTAGGGGCTCAAGCACTCATCATCCTCCGACCTTGTGCTTCTGCTCACTGGCCACTTTATTAGAAACACCTCCCTTGTGCTTTCACTACCTGGCCACTTTATTAGAAACACCTCCTTGGGCTTCCACTAACTGGCCACTTTACTGGAAACACCTCCCTTGTGCTTTCCCTCACTGGCCACTTTATTAGAAACACCTACTATGTGCTTTCACTACCTGGCCACTTTACTGGAAACACCTACCTTGGGCTTCCACTACCTGGCCGCTTTACTGGAAACACCTACCTTGTGCTTCCACTAACTGGCCACTTTATTAGAAACACCTACTATGTGCTTTCACTAACTGGCCACTTTACTGGAAACACCTACCTTGTGCTTTCACTACCTGGCCACTTTACTGGAAATACCTCCCTTGTGCTTCCACTCACTGGCCACTTTATTAGAAACACCTCCCTTGGGCTTCCACTACCTGGCCACTTTACTGGAAACACCTCCCTTGTGCTTCCACTCACTGGCCACTTTATTAGAAACACCTACTATGTGCTTTCACTACCTGGCCACTTTATTAGAAACACCTACCCTGTGCTTTGACTCACTGGCCACTTTATTAGAAACACCTCCCTTGTGCTTTCCCTCACTGGCCACTTTATTAGAAACACCTACTATGTGCTTTCACTACCTGGCCACTTTATTAGAAACACCTCCCTTGTGCTTTCACTACCTGGCCACTTTATTAGAAACACCTACCTTTTGCTTTCACTACCTGGCCACTTTATTAGAAACACCTACCTTGTGCTTTCACTACCTGGCCACTTTATTAGAAACACCTACCTTGTGCTTTCATTACCTGGCCACTTTATTAGAAACACCTACTTTCTACTTTCACTAACTGGCCACTTTACTGGAAACACCTCCCTTTTGCTTTCACTACCTGGCCACTTTATTAGAAACACCTCCTTTGTGCTTCCACTAACTGGCCACTTTATTAGAAACACCCCCTTGTGCTTCCACTCACTGGCCACTTTATTAGAAACACCTACCCTGTGCTTCCACTAACTGGCCACTTTATTAGAAACACCTCACTCGTGCTTTCAGTACCTGGCCACTTTATTAGAAACACCTACTATATGCGTCCACTCACTGGCCACTTTATTAGAAACACCTACCTTGTGCCTCCACTACCTGGCCACTTTATTAGAAACACCTACCTTGTGCTTTCACTACCTGGCCACTTTATTAGAAACACCTACCTTGTGCTTTCACTACCTGGCCACTTTATTAGAAACACCTACCTTGTGCTTTCACTACCTGGCCACTTTATTAGAAACACCTACCTTGTGCTTTCACTACCTGGCCACTTTATTAGAAACACCTACCTTGTGCTTTCACTACCTGGCCACTTTATTAGAAAAACCTACCTTGTGCCTCCACTACCTGGCCACTTTATTAGAAACACCTACCTTGTGCTTTCACTACCTGGCCACTTTTTTTAGAAACACCTACCTTGTGCTTTCACTACCTGGCCACTTTATTAGAAACACCCACCTTGTGCTTCCACTGACTGGCCACTTTATTAGAAACACCTACCTTTTGCTTTCACTACCTGGCCACTTTATTAGAAACACCTACCTTGTGCTTTCACTACCTGGCCACTTTATTAGAAAAACCTACCTTGTGCCTCCACTACCTGGCCACTTTATTAGAAACACCTACCTTTTGCTTTCACTACCTGGCCACTTTATTAGAAACACCTACCTTGTGCTTTCACTACCTGGCCACTTTATTAGAAACAACTACCTTGTGCTTCCACTGACTGGCCACTTTATTAGAAACACCTACCATGAGCTTCCACTCACTGGCCACATCAAAGGCACCCTACGACTTTCAGATCAGAGCAAGTCGTTCTCACGACTCACTGAGCTCTTCAGTGTGAGGCGTTCTATGCCCTTTGTCTATGGAGGCTGACTATGATCATATGTTTGATGTTACACACCTGTAAAGTGTATGGGAGGAATGGGAGTGTCTGAAACACCTGGACAGGTATAGGAGGAGTGTTTGAGCAGATCTCACAAGCTCACAGAACACACAGCATGTCAATCAGACTGAGCCTTTCTCACTAACACACAGCATGTTTAACCCACATGGTCAGAGAACCAGGTGCAGTACGTTCTGGGTAGAACCAGGGTTCTCTAGAACCAGCTTTGGGATCCAGTTAAGAACCAATTGTAGAGTGAGAAAGATGGAGGGCAGAAGAACATGAAGGATGTACCTGTAACCAGTGTCTGAGGTGACCTGAAAGCTGCACACAGAACATGGTCCCGGTGTTGGACTCCACCCTCCCACTCCGCCGGCTGGACGTAAAACTGGGAGAATGAGTTCAGCCTGAACACGGTGATCATTCTATCCAGAGACAGAGAGAGAGGGATGAACACGAGGATGTTCAAAACCACCATTCAGACAGCTTCAGGATGGTAAAAGAGAGAGATACAGCCAACCGGCCCTCAGAGACCCCCAGAGACCCTCAGAGCGACCACTGCTACCATAGACAGACAGTGCGTGGCTGTCGATGCTACTCTGGGACTCTGTCTGATGGTACTCTGGGACTCTGTCTGATGGTACTCTGGGACTCTGTCTGATGGTACTCTGGGACTCTGTCTGATGGTACTCTGTCTGATGGTACTCTGGGACTCTGTCTGATGGTACTCAGTCTGATGGTACTCAGTCTGATGGTACTCTGTCTGATGGTACTCTGATGGTACTCTGTCTGATGGTACTCTGGTACTCTGTCTGATGGTACTCTGGTACTCTGTCTGATGGTACTCTGTTTGATGGTACTCTGTCTGATGGGACTTTGTCTGATGGTATTCTGTTTGATGGTACTC
>JAMWET010007085.1:0-58613 GCA_024036415.1 Prochilodus magdalenae | reverse complement strand
GTTTAACAACGTATTAACAACGCTTTAAAACACCCTATCAACAACATTTAAACAACCCTAATCAACAACGTTTAAACAAACCTGTATTAAAACAACGCTAAACAAACCCTATCAACAACCGTTTAAACAAAACAAACCGCTATCCTAGTCAACAATATTTAAACAACCCTATCAACAAACAGACGCTTTAAACAAACCGTATTAACAACGCTTAAACAAACCCTATCAACAACGTTCAAACAAACCCTATCAACAACGCTTAGACAAACCCTATCAACAACATTTAAACAAACCCTATCAACAACGCTTAAACAAACCCTATCAACAACGCTTAAACAAACCCTATCAACAACGTTTAAACAAACCCTATTAGCAACGTTTAAACAAACCCTATCAACAACGTTTAAACAAACCCTATCAACAACGTTTAAACAAACCCTACCAACAACGTTTAAACAAACCCTATCAACAACGTTTAAACAAACCCTATCAACAACGTTTAAACAAACCCTATCAACAACGTTTAAACAAACCGTATTAACAACGCTTAAACAAACCCTATCAACAACATTTAAACAAACCCTATCAACAACGTTTAAACAAACCGTATTAACAACGCTTAAACAAACCCTATCAACAACGTTAAAACAAACCCTATCAACAATATTTAAACAAACCCTATCAACAACGTTTAAACAAACCGTATTAACAACGCTTAAACAAACCCTATCAACAACGTTTAAACAAACCCTATCAACAACGCTTAAACAAACCCTATCAACAACATTTAAACAAACCCTATCAACAACGCTTAAACAAACCCTATCAACAACGTTTAAACAAACCCTATCAACAACGCTTAAACAAACCCTATCAACAACGCTTAAACAAGCACTATCAACAACATTTAAACAAACCCTATCAACAACGTTTAAACAAACCCTATCAACAACGTTTAAACAAACCCTACCAACAACGTTTAAACAAACCCTATCAACAACGCTTAAACAAACCCTATCAACAACGCTTAAACAAACACTATCAACAACGTTTAAACAAACCCTATCAACAACGCTTAAACAAACCCTATTAACAACGTTTAAACAAACCCTATCAACAATGTTTAAACGAACCCTATCAACAACGTTTAAACAAACCGTATTAACAACGTTTAAACAAACCCTACCAACAACGTTCAAACAAACCCTATCAACAACGTTTAAACAAACCCTATTAACAACGCTTAAACAAACCCTATCAACAACGTTTAAACAAACCCTACCAACAACGTTCAAACAAACCCTATCAACAACGTTTAAACAAACCCTACCAACAACGTTTAAACAAACCCTATCAACAACGTTTAAACAAACCCTATCAACAACGTTTAAACAAACCGTATTAACAACGCTTAAACAAACCCTATAAACAACGTTTAAACAAACCGTATTAACAACGCTTAAACAAACCCTATCAACAACGTTAAAACAAACCCTATCAACAATGTTTAAACAAACCCTATCAACAACGTTTAAACAAACCCTATCAACAACGTTAAAACAAACCCTATCAACAACATTTAAACAAACCCTATCAACAACATTTAAACAAACCCTATCAACAACGTTTAAACAACTGGGGACCCTATCAAAGACAGGAACGTTAAAACAAACCAACTATCAACACAGGAGACTAACAACAATGTTTAAACAAACCTCTATCAACAACGTTTAAACACAAACCCTATCAATAACGTTAAAACAAACCCTATCAACGGACAAACGTGTTCAAAACACAACAGGAGACTATCAACCAACGTTTTAAACAAACCCTATCAATAACGTTAAAACAAACCCTGGGGAACGGACTGGAGAACGGACTGGAGAACAAACAGGAGACTGAACTGGAGAACGGACTGGAGAACAGACAGGTGACTGAACTGGGGAATAGACTGAAGAACAGACAGGAGACTGGACTGGAGAACTGACTGGAGAACAGACAGGAGACTCAACTGGGGAACAGACAGTCGACTGAGCTGGAGAACAGACTGGAGACTGAACTGGAGAACAGACTGGGGAACAGACAGGAGACTGAGCTGGAGAACAGACTGGGGAACAGACAGGAGACTGAACTGGAGAACAGACTGGGGAACAGACAGGAGACTGAGCTGGAGAACAGACTGGGGAACAGACAGGAGACTGAACTGCGGAATAGACTGGAGAACAGACAGGAGACTGGACTGGGGAACGGACTGGAGAACAGACAGGAGACTGGACTGGGGAACGGACTGGAGAACAGACAGGAGACTGGACAGGGGAACGGACTGGAGAACAGACAGGAGACTGAGCTGGGGAACGGACAGGAGACTGAACTGCGGAATAGACTGGAGAACAGACAGGAGACTGAGCTGGGGAACAGACAGGAGACTGAGCTGGGGAACAGACAGGAGACCGGACAAAAGGCTGAAGTAATAAGGGGACAGGAACAAAAGTCATTGCTGGGACAGGGATAGAGACATTAACAGGAACAGGTACGGACAACACTGATGACATGGGAACTTGAACACTAACAGTGACAGAAACAGAGACATAGACAGTAACTGGGACAAAATCTGAAACAGGGGAGGGTTAAACATGACGGAAAACATGGAACAAGAATAAGGCCAGACAGAAAACTGGAATGGCGACTGGAACTGGGAAGGTTGCGAGGCCGGTTAGATCTGAAGAAGCTCTGTTTCACCAAAGCACTAGCTGCATGGCAGACAGCTGCACAGCACAGGACTACATGCACGCAGACCGTATGCTGTCGACTGTCATGGAGTGGCTCAGAATAACAAACGTCATAGATGATGTGACCCGAGTAGCGGTACTTACACTTCAAATAATTGTTGGATACAAACCCTTCCAGGATGACAACTGAAAAAGAGGAACAGCAGTTCAGATCAGCTTACGTCCTGCCCATATAACAAACACGTGAGTAAGTGCAGTATAACAGCTCACAGCAATACCTGAAACACAGAGGACATTCAGCACCAGCATGCATCCACTAAGCGCCATCCATCCGTCATTCTGTGTTCGCATGCCATGCAGGCCCGGTACTAGAGTAAAAGAGCATGAAGATCAGGTGAGGTGCCTCCACCCTGCAGGCTCACACTGGGCATCACATATTTACCTTATTAATAAACAAGCTGTGAGGTCAGTGAAGGTGGCCTCCTGTGCTGCAATGGCCCTTTTCAACTACGCAAATTATTCCACTACTATAAAAGTGGACAGTAAAGCCTCCATAATATATATATATATATTTTACCATTTCATGAAAATATTAACTCACTTAAAGCTTGTAGACATCAACTCATCTCAGTAAAAAATTATGGAACAACTTCAGAAAAACGTTCCCCGGAAAGTTAAAACAAGCATGATTCTGTGCTGTAAATCTGCATGGGCTCAGGGACACTTCCAGAAATCACGGTCTGTGAGCGCATTTTGCCATGCTGTCCACTAATGCAAGTTAAAGCTGTATCATCCAAAGACGAAGCCACATGGCAACAAGATCCAGAAACACCGCCGTCTTCTCTGGGCCAAAGCTCATTGAAAATGGAGGTCAGATGAGTCAAAATCTGAAAATTGTTATTGGAAACCACGGATGTGGTGTCCTGCCGGTGTCGTATACTTGAAGAAGAGATGTGATGGTGTGTAGGTGTTGAAGAGATGTCAAATACTGTCTTACTTGAATATAATAATTTTACAAGCACTCAAGCTGCTTTGTGAGAGGTCCCGTTCCAATCTAGACTGGGTATTGTGTATAGTGTATAGAAATACGTATCCCTTATATGAAAATGGTCCCCTCTGCTTGCTCCTCAGAGAGAGACATTTTCTCAGACGTGTACTGAAACTGGGAAACTGGTGAAACTCCAGATCCCTAAGCATAGCATAGCATTTAAAATCATATGTATGTAGATGTGAGGCCCACACACCTCACCGGGCTCAAGAGGAGAGGGTCCATGCAGCTTGTTATTAGCACACAGTTCAAAGGCCTGCATCTCTGATGGTATGTGGTTGCATTAGTGCCTATGGCAAGTGCTGCTTACACATATGGACATCTGGAGAGGCACTATCAATGCAGAACAGAATATAGAATATATAGAGCAACTATGCTCCCATCCAGACATGTCTCTTTCAGTGGGGGGCTTGCTTATCTCAGCAAAACCACATACTGCATTCATCACAACCGCATGGCTTCTATCCCGTACCACCCTCTCTGGTGCCTGGGTGTTACTGCACGGCTTTTCCTGCTCCACCCCATGGTTTGCTCGCCCTGGTTGCCAAGTCTCTGTGTTCCCACTAGAGTTCTGAGCTGTGAATTCCTTTGTTCTTGATTCGTGTATCTTGTAGTGTTCGTGTTGGTTGGTTTTGACCCTTCCTTGGGTTTGGGGTTTAGTCTAATGGATATGTCTCTGATGATGTCTGCCTGTGTTTTGACTCCTGCCGGTTCTGATAGTGTATCTTCGACAACTCCTAATATAACCACTTTGCACTTGCAACCTGCCTTAACCTACAGCTTTACAGAATAGACTGAACTGGCAGAACAGACTGCCTGCCTGCAGTCCAGACTTTTCACCAATCGAAAAACTTTGGCTCATCATAAAATGAAAAATTCAGCAAAGATGAGCCAGGGCTGTTGAGCAGTTTCAATGCCACATCAGACAAGAATGGAACAAAATTCCTCTCTCAAAACCCCAGCAACTGGTCTCCTTACTTCCCAGACGTTTAAGGACTGTTGTTAAAGGAAGAAGGGATGCTACACAATGGCAGACGCCCGGTCCCAGCGTTTTTGAGATGCACTGCTGATATGCAAGTTCTAAATGAGTCAATAATGTTCATAAAATGATGAAATGGTTTAAACTTTAACATCTGATATGTGTACTGTGTTCTATTCTGAATATAATATGAGTCTATGGGGTTCAAAAACCAATGTATTCTGTTTTTATTCAAATTTGGTTTGATGATTGTTACTGTGCAGATGCATACACGTGATCTTGTGTAATGTGTACTTACTTAAAGCAGCAATTACAGACAAGGCCAGGTATTCTAGTAGGGGTAATGTCTTAACGAGCCTTTTGATTTTATCTGTAAAAAATAAAAGAAGGAATCTTACTATGTTTTATAAAATTAAAAATAATAGTCAATATAAACATTCTGTCCATGACAGCCTAAACCTGAGCCCTCACAAACAGAACAACACCAGAAGATGAAATGTGTAGTAACTACTTGAATGTAGTAATTAGCTTTACATTAACTAGTAAATTAATGTAAGTGTAATCTATAAGATGATCAATTCAACATTTGGAATTTTCCAGAAATCAATGCCTGTGAACACAGGTGGTGCGCAATCCACAGATGCAGGTTAAAGCTGTATCATCCGAAGAAGAAGCCATATATCAACACAATCCTGAAACGCCGCCGTCTTCTCTGGGCCAAAGCTAATTTAAAATGGACTGATGGAAAATAGAGGAGAGGGACCCCGCCATTCTAGACATGCCCTATCTAAAGATACTGGATACTTACTGTTAAGGGTAACACCCCAATGACTATTTAGCAACTTTAGTACCACCTCAGTATAAGAGCGGAAATGATCTCTCAGTTGATTAGCACCACCAAAAACACACACCCAGCTAAATGGATGGTGTTGGTGACCTTAAAGACTCTACAGACGCACAGTTTACAGGTAAACTAATGAGAGTCTGAACCAGTCCATATCCTGATACACCACATCTACTCCTGATGTAGCACAGTATGATACTCCTCCATATCTCCACCTCTAATATATATTTAGTGGTGTAAAAACTTTGATCTCTGTTTCTGAACAGTGTGAAAGCTCTAGTCCTCCTTTCAGGTTAGTAATTATTCATGATGGACTGACCAATAGAATCGCTCCAAACCTGCTAAGACATAAACCCTGTTCTATCAGCTCCACTGCAGGGTAAGAGAGCTGGTTCATCCCCCTGTAAAGCTCCACTCTGGAGGTGTTTAAGGTGGACTGTATAATGCTGTTTTATAGTTTGGTATCTTCACTTTTATTCCACAGTAAAGCTTTAAGATAAACATGAGGAAAACGTTCTATAAAGAGATGCATCGTAATTTGATAGTGTACATGAAGTCAATGCTCTAACACATTGTAGACTTTTGGAGAGTGCAGTTAACAGAAGCCCAGCGTTATTAAAATAATAAAGTTTAATAACCTGACACAACAGAATAAACAGGTCGCGTATGCATATCAAACATAAACAGTGGTATTAGGATCTTGCCATTGTTTACATACCTCCGCGTTTACGGATGCATGGAGAATATCTCAGTAAGCGAAGCATCCTTAGAAGATTAATAGTTAAACAAGTGGCAGCCTCACTCATAAATCCTGAGGAAACATGAAACAGAGTTAATTTTTCGTTTTCTTTTTTCAAAACAGAATAAAACTGAACAAACATCCATCGAGATCAAAACTGTTTGGACGGCTTCACTTTGTTCATGTGTGTCTGTGAATAACTTTTGGACTCGTTAGTTTCTTACTTTTTAGGTGTGAAATGATATCATGACTATCATGTTTAAAATTCTGCAAATGTTAACAGTTCAATAATAATAATAATAATAATGATAATAATAAATAAATAAATAAATAAATAAATAATAATGAACAATTCAATTTTCTTTACCCAGTTGTTTAAACATTGATGTAATGGAATGTGCATGACCAGTCAAAAGTTTAGACACAGCTCCTCATAGAAGGTTCTCCTGGTGTTCATCTTAAGCTTTACTATAGAATAAAATTGGAGACATCAAACTATAAAATAGCACTCATGGAATTATACAGTCCACCTTAAACACCTCCAGAATGGAGCTGTACAGGAGGATGAACCAGCTCTCTTACCCTGCAGTGGAGCTGAAATAGAACAAGGTTTATTACTAAGCAGGTTTGAAGAAATTCTATTGGTCGGTCCCTCATGAATATTCACTAAATGGAACCCCTTTCGGTTCAATGAATATTCATGATGGAAAGATCAAACTGGAGCTTTTAAAGCTTTTGAAATATATATATATATATATATATATATATATATATATATATATATATATATATATATATATATATATATACATACACATATATACATCCTTCTCTTTTTTATTTCAAATGCTTTAAAAGCTCCAGTTTGATCTGTCCATTATGACAGGACATAGGACATATATATTTATTTATTTATACATCTCATCAGTTGGAACTGTTAAGTGTAAGTCTTTAAGATCACCAACCACATCCATATAGTCTAAACTTTTGACTGGTAGTGTAAATAGCATATACATCAGTGCAGCCATGTCAAAACAAGTCTTCAACATTCTGTAGTCAATTTGATGGCATCTCAACACTGAACACCTGAATGACCAAATGATCATTATCGTAACCACATATGAAGAGAACAAATCGAGTGCCTCGAGATATTTTCTGGTTTATTGCATCTCTGACCTCGAGGTCAGTGGTGTTCAGGAGTCGGGTTTGAGTCCATAACAGTAAACATGTTCACTGTGTCTTTTAGCATGGCTTTAGATAAAAACATCTGAGAGTGACTTGTTTACACTGCATTGCAGTGATCGTTTCATTGACTGATTTGATTGAAAGTTTAAAAAGAACCAAAAACAGCTTTATCCACACACTACTGTCACACCTACTGGCTCTCCTCCCACCCCTGATCTCCTGGACTCCATTTCCCATAACCCACCACCCTTTAATGTCACTCTCACATGTCCGCCATCTCCCAATCCCGTTC
Source organism: Prochilodus magdalenae (assembly GCA_024036415.1). Taxonomy (NCBI): domain Eukaryota; kingdom Metazoa; phylum Chordata; class Actinopteri; order Characiformes; family Prochilodontidae; genus Prochilodus; species Prochilodus magdalenae. Next base: position 50,797 of record JAMWET010007085.1, on the reverse strand, counting down.
CGTTTTCCAGATCTGAATCACCTGAGTATTGATGTCACCTGTAGTTAATTTAGTCTGTAGGTATATATACTCTCCCACTGACCCGTTGGGAAGTATTGCCACTCTGTGCGTACAGAGCGTGGCTCTCTGTGGTTGCTCTTGTTTCCTACTCTGGTTCTGACTTTATTCTGATTCTCTGAGTTACTCTTTTGTCTTTGCCCTGTTGATGCTTTTGCTTTTCTGATTGTTTTGCCTAGCTTTCGACCTTCACTTCTTTCTTGACACCGACTCTGTCTTGCCCTTCTGTTATGTCTGCTTTGCTCTTGTTGTTGCTGTGGTTGATTACAAATCTGTTAAATAAACCTCGACTTGATTTAGCTCAGCGCTCATCACAATCTGGTCATCCATCAACACATTTACCAGTGGTTATGGCATTCGGTGAAAATGAAAAATAGCTCAGAATAGCACAAAAAGCCTGAAGATTTAGGTACATTGTAATCCCAATACATAGTTCAATCAGTAAACAATGTCAACACCCCACCCATTCATTTCTATTATAATAAGCTCCATGGACAAAACATGAGTGAGACAGGACGTGGGGACGGGATGCAAATGCAAGTTTTAATGACAACAGAAACAAAAAGAAACTAAACCAAACAACTCTTGACAAAATAAAACTAAAGAAGCAAAAAACTAAGAGACTCTAAACCAGCTTACAGAAATAACTAACATGGGGACAAACGACCGGGAGGCCAGAAGGAATACAAAACCTACAGACAAGGAGACAAAACGACGGGCATGGAGACAAGACACCAGCAGGGGAACAAACGCCAAGCAAGAACAAAGGAGAGTATAAAACAACAAGGGCTAATGAGAAACACCTGGGAAAGGGCGGGGCCAGAAACAGGTGAGGGGCCTGACAAGAGGGCGGAGACAGGAGGAGCAAAAAACCAAAACAAACAGAAGCACATGGGACAGAGTAACAAACAGCACATGGACATGAGAAGACAGAAACAGAAAGCCAGATAGGACAGACAAACATGAACAGGACAGGGCAGGGTGTGACAACGAGTCCCACCTGTGATGTTCTGGGGGTTTTAGTTATGAGGAAATGGGTTCTTTAGTTGAGGTGTCTACACTGACCAGCTGGACAACCAGGTTTGACTTTTACTGAGGAACATAGCATTCCTATCTCGGTATTCCATTGTGTTCACAGGGCTGCATTGGAGCATTCAGGAGCATTCACACATCTGGACTGGCCTGCACAATGCCCAAAATCTGTGGAACTACCTCAAACAACTGAGACACCAGGAAAGGCATCCACCAAATCTGGCCCAATTCTTTGGTGCAAGAGTGTCTGAACATTGATGTGGTCTACATACAGTAACTCGTACAGTCCAAGCCAAGTCCAATCACAGCCGTTATTGGTGCTTGTGGAGGTGTGGAGGTGTTTCGGTACGTTTCGGTCCCAGGTGGTTGGTTGATTGTCCAGTGAGCTTATTAAATCTGATGGAATTATTTGATGTATAAAAACTACCGTAAAACACTTACCTCTAAGAACACCCCAAAGGACGAAGGCCACAAACATAAGAATGTTTGGACCAAAGACAAAAACGTAGTATATGATCACCGTGCAGCTGCCTATATGAGATAAAGAACAGATGTATCTGAGTGGTCCATAATAGTAATAAATTCCACTGTCAGAAATTGGTAATAATGACTTTTACTTACCTGGTTTTTTAAAGAACGTGTATGGGATGCAGCAAAGAATCAGTAATGATCCAGATACACTTGTAATACAACAGAGGATCTGTATCGCATTCGTTATGAGGGAAGAACCTGAGTAGAAAAAACATGCAGCAGTGAAAAAGCGATGATCACTCCGTCTTTGAGTCCAGGCTGCTTATTTCAAGATCTGCTTTCCCCAAACACCCCATAAAAATGAAACCCCATAGACCTAAATGATAAAACCTGATGATACCAACACTACGCTTCATAAAATGTCCAGGCATGCCTATTAGACTAGGACTGTACCCAACTCAAAATTTTGTCAGTCGAATCTGATTCGCCCGTCCTAGCCAACGATTCCGAAGCCGAAGTTTTTTCCATGTACATTATCTAGTAATCAGTAAATCAATTTGCATACGGTTCAGATCTGATCCTCCTCATTTAGAAAGTCAGCAGAGTCACAGGAACATATTTCTGAACTAAGAGAGACGTGGCTTATGATGATCGATCTGAACTGGAGCCTGATTTAATTACAAAGTATAGAGCCGGACGGCAGCATGTAGTTATAGTCTTTTTAATTTCACTTCTAACAGCTTCTTCAGTACAGTGACCCTTCGTCTTTCATCTCTCATAAACAATGAACTGCTAATTAAAACCAAATTAGTACATATTTAAATTATTTTAGATGAAAAGAAGAATGGTAAACCTGAAACCATATAATTATTAGCACTGAAAAAATGATTTCTCGTTTATCAGCAGGCGTATTCAGTGACTGTATTTATCTTTAAAGATTATCTTACTGTAGACAAATAAATAAACATATCTGTAATTTAGGTTCTAAAATAATTACAATAAAGCATAAACAATAACTATAACTCAAACAATAACTCAAAATATTGAGTTACAATAAAACAAACTTCTTGAAATTTTCCTTCACCGCAAATTCGCTTTCATTTATTCGGATTCTCTTCTTCAAAAGCTCCTCCAGACTTTCTCTGAGACATCGTTCCCCCCGTGTGTCTCAGCTTCACAGCTTCAGCTTCCTTTAAGGGTGAACCGCTAGCGAATGTTGTCATGTGGATTTAATTTTTAGCAAGCATGTGTCACAGCCCAGTTAGAACTTACATATATATTTTTTATCCCCTTTAATAATTATTAAAATGTCTTTTTACATTCTTAAAGTTCTTGTGCATTTTTGTAAGCTTTAGTCTGTTTTACGAAAGAAAAGAAAGGTCACTGTTCTCAGTCGACTGACGATTCGAATCGTCGACTTCTAGAGGGCAGCCCTAATTAAGACCTACTCATAAAGTCACTGTGACAGTCATTAGCACACCAGCATCTTTTCAATTCTGCCTAATTACCAAAATGGATATTGTGCAAGAACGTAGTGCAAACTGTCAAGAAGCAATGGCAGGCTCTAGTTCTACTTAGTTAACTTACTCTGAAGTATTTCCACAGTCGTGTTGGCTGAAAGCTCCCCCGAGAGCACTTTACATCTGTACAGGCCTCCGTCCTCCAGCTTAACATTCTTCAATCTGAGTGAGAGATTCCCTTTGTGGGTTTCCTCAGGGCCGAAGAACTCGACTCTGTCTCTGAACCTCTCATGAGTAAACCTTGTCTGGACCACACCCTCTTGGAGGACCAGCACGGTAAGGTCTTGATCCACTTTTGTCCATGTCACCTCTTCAAGCTCTTTAAATGGGATATGGGAGACTACCGAGCAATTTAGAGTGATGTCTTCACCTACATATGGAGATACTGCATGGCCTCCAGATGCAATCAAATACTCTGAAAGAAGAATCAATTGAAATATTTAATCAGTGTTTAGTGGTAATATCTCAGATCAGATTTCAACATTTGACAATGACAATATCAGAATTATCCAAACCATGCATGTGTCATAACTAGGAATGTATTGGAACGTTTCAATAGTCATTACAATTCATTGATAGTAAATAAGATTGGTAAAAAATTTGGTTGTGTTTTTTCTTTTTTTTTTTTTGGATGAGCTATTTAGTTTCTCTATTATGTTACTCTGTTGTGTATCTTTACTGAGGTGGAAGTGTGTAGTTTAGTGACAGTGAGTGACATAAAATCACACAGGAGATCCTGTAATAGTCAGATTTCCCCTCCCCATGTAACACTAATCCTGTCCAAATGGGGTTTCACCTACCAATGTCAACCAGCATTTGACCAGTTTCCCATTGTCCATCAACAGAGCACCTGTAAACTCCAGCATCTTTAGTGGTCAGATTTGTGAGCAGGAGAGAGAAGTTTCCACGCTGGACCTCCTCTGTAAAGAAACTGGCTCGTCCACTGTAGGTCAGGTCCTGAGACTCTGGTCGACTTTCTCCATCTTGGAATAAATGTACTAACGTTTCAGAACCTGCTCTCCTCCACTCCACTTTCAGCTCATCTAGTGGTATGGGAGCTTCAACGTAACAGGGGAGCATCACTGTGCCCCCCAGCTCCACAATCAGAAGACCAGAGGGGCCTAGTACATCAAGCCCTGAAAGAACAGCAAGCATGGTGATCACTTATCATTTTTTCATTTGACAATATTCACTACCTGAAAAAATATCACTGCCTAGGTAAACTCAAGTTCCTAAACCTGCAAACACTGACAACGTACCATCAAAGGTCCTACATGATCTGTGAAGCTCAACACATCACATTCTCAGGGAAAGGGACTTAACGCTTTAGGCAGAATAGAAATGTTAATAGCTTGGAGGCAGTATGGGATGTATGGAGTCAGTGTAAATGAATGTTCCCTCACTAAAGTCGTACCACCCCAGTAACAATGTTTGTACTGTGAAAGGTGCAGTTTGTCCTGACAGTGAATGTTAATGAATGACTTCCACTGTATGACATTATAAGGTAAGCAGTAGACCAATGTGGGCATCGTCTGTTTAGGCTAAGTAGGGCTATACACTCTCCAAACAACAGATACTTATTACCTAGTCTTCAGTAACTTTAGTTGAGGAACATAAGTGTCCTATAGTCTATCTGAAAGGTGGAAGTATCCACAGACCCCAGGCTTTTTATTTTATTGTTGCTTGTATGTGATTTAAATGGTGATAATTTTCTATAAATTGACATACAGGTCTTTTTTGGGTCAAGAACACTAGTGTATAAACTTTTTTTCTGACCTGAGGCTTAAAGGTGGCCACTTAACATTCTAGAACCCTTCGATCAGGTTGGTGTAGCTTAGGGGATAACACCACTACCCACCAGGGAGCCACCACCACATGTGGGAGACTGAAGTTTGAATCCTGGTCTGGGTGACTATGCTGTGCTACACCAGTAAGAGTCCTTGGGCAAGACTCCTAACACTGCATTGGCCCACCTGTAATATGGTTAACCTTGTAAGTCGCTCTGGATAAGAGCGTCAGCTAAATGTGACCTGTCTCAAATTCTTCAAATTGCTTTCAAACTCTTCTCCAAGGCGTACTTTGCCACCAGGAGCATGGACTACATGCAGGAGCATGGACTACATGCAGGAGCATGGACTACATGCAGGAGCATGGGCTACATGCATGCTAAATTTTATGACTAGTGGCCTTAACACTACGTCAGCATCACTTAAGGTTGCAATGGTGCCGTGCCAGACTGTCATGCAGTGATTTAGAATGGCAGCGGGTCATCTTCAGTGACAAGTCCTGCTTTTGCCATAGTGGAAAACATCAACGAAACTACAGTCAGTGCCAAGATGAACGGTTTGTCACAGATCCAGGAGGCCTGGTGTCACTCCACCTCCACCCCTACCACATAATCTGCAGGAACTGTGTGAGATGGAATATCACAGGACACCATTAGGAACCTCTACAACTCCATGCCAAGATGTCTGCATGTTGTGTTAGCAAACATGACGGCCAAACACGACGCCATACTGAGACACTACCTCTGTATGTGTAGCACAATAAAGTTATCAGTCTAAATGGCAGGCACTAGTTCTACTACTCAACTAGTTCTGGTTAACTTACGCCAATGAATTTCTACAGTCGCGTTAGCTGAAAACTTCCCAGAGAACACTTCACATCTGTACAGGCCTTTGTCCTTCTTTTGGAGATCCCTTAATCTGAGTGAGAAATTCCCTTTGTGGATTTCTTCAGGGCCAAAGAACGCGGCTCTGTCTCTGAGTCTCTCGTGAGTGAACCCTGTTTGGGTCACACCCTCCTGGAAGACCAGCACTGTAATGTCTTCATCCACTTTCGTCCATATGACCTCTTCAAGCTCTTCAGGTGGGATATGGGAGACTACAGAGCAAGTCAGAGTGACGTCTTCACCTACATGCGGAGATACAGCCTGGCCTCCAGTAGCAATCAAATACTCTAAAAGAAGAATCAGATCAGATATTATATATATATATATATATATGACCGTCAATGCAAAGCTCAGTGGAGCAGCTGCAATAAAAAGTATGTGCACCCTTTGGAATGATCTCTGCATTAAGTACTAATAAAATGTGGTGTGATTATTATCCAAGTCATTATTATAGACAAACCCAATCTAACTAAACTAATAACACACAAACAGGCTGGGTCAATTCAGAGCCAGTGAGGATTCACCTACCTATGTCAACCAATGCGTGACCAGTTTCCTGCTGTCTGTAAACAGAACAGTTGTAAACTCCAGCATCTTTAGTGGTCAGGTTTGTGAGCAGGAGAGAGAAGTTCCCACGCTTGACCTCCTCAGTAAAGAAACTGGTTCGTCCACTGTAGGTCTGGTCTTGGACCTCTAAATTACTCTCTCCTTCTAGGAATAAATGTACTAATGTCTCAGAGTCTGCTCTCCTCCACTCCACCCCCAGCTCGTCCAGGGGTATGGGGGATTCAACATAGCAGGGCAGCATCACTGAGCCCCCCAGCTTTACAATCAGAGGACCAGAGGGGCCTAGCACACGGAGCCCTGAAAGAAGAAAACATAAAAACATGTTAATAAAGCGGGTAAAAATTACATATATTTAATGTTTTAGAAATGTACTTTAATACCAGCATGTAAATTTTAAGCAAATTATTGCTTTGTATTCTAATTTTAAGTGCAATATACAGTGGGGTGCGAAAGTTTGGGCAGGCTTGTTAATTTTCCTGATTTACCTTTATAAAGCATTGATTGTTTGGATAAAAAAAATTGCGTTAAATATATCATATAGGGGTCAAACACAGTGATATTTGAGAAGTGAAATGAAGTTTATATGATTTACAGAAAGTGTGCAGTAACTGGTTAAACAAAAGTAGGCAGGTGCATAAATTTGGACACTGTTGTCATTTTATTGATTTCAAAACCTTTAAAACTAATTATTGGAACTCAAATTTGGTTTGGTAAGTTCAGTGACCCTTGACCTCCATACACAGGTGACTCCAATTATGAGAAAGGGTATTTAAGGGGGGCAATTGTAAGTTTTTCTCCTCTTTGCATCTTCTCTGAAGAATCGCAGCATGGGAGTCTCAAAACAACTTTCAAATGACCTGAAAACAAAGATTGTTCACCGGCATGGTTTAGGGGAAGGATGCAGAAAGCTCTCTCAGAGATTTCAGCTTTCAGTCTCCACTGTGAGAAACATTGTAAGAAAATGGAAGACCACAGGCACAGTTCAAGTCAAGGCTCGAAGTGGCAGACCAAGAAAAATCTGGAATAAACAGAAGCGAAGGATGCTGAGAACAGTCAGAGTCAACCCACAGACCAGCACCGAAGACCTACAACATGATCTTGCTGCTGATGGAGTCACTGTGCATCGTTCAACTATTCTGCGCACTTTACACAAGGAGATGCTGTATGGGAGAGTGATGCAGAGGAAGCCTTTTCTCCACCCACATCACAAACAGAGCCGCTTGAGGTATGCTAAAGCACATTTGGACAAGCCAGCTTCATTTTGGAATAAGGTGCTGTGTTATTTGGGCATAACAAGGGCCGTTATGCATGGAGGAAAAAGAACACAGCACTCCAAGAAAAACACCTGCTACCTGCAGTAAAATTTGGTGGTGGTTCCATCATTTCTGTGGGGCTGTGTGGCCAGTACAGGGACTGGGAATTTTGTTAAAGTTGAGGGATGCATGGATTCCAATTAATATCAGCAGATTCCGTTGACCAATGTCCAGGAATCAGTGACAAAGCTGAAGCTGCGCTGGGGCTGGATCTTCCAACAAGACAACGACCCTAAACACTGCTCAAAATCTACTAATGCATTCATGCAGAGGAACAAGTACAACGTTCTGGAATGGCCATCTCAGTCCCCAGACCTGAATATTATTGAAAATCTGTGGTGTCACTTAAAGAGAGCTGTCCATGCTCGGAAACCATCAAACCTGAATGAACTAGAGATGTTTTGTAAAGAAGAATGGTCTAAAATACCTTCAGCCACAATCCAGGCTCTCATTAGAAGCTATAGGAAGCGTTTAGAGGCTGCAAAGGGGGATCTACTAAAGGTTTTTTGTTTTTGGTGCCCAAATTTATGCACTTGCCCACTTTTGTTTCGACAATTACTGCACACTTTCTGTAAATCATATAAACTTCATTTCACTTCTCAAATATCACTGTGTTTGTCCCCTATATGATATATTTAACGCAATTTTTTTTATCCAAACAATCAATGCTTTATAAAGGTAAATTAGGAACATTAACAATGCTGCCCAAACTTTCGCACCCCACTGTGTATATATATATATATATATATATATATATATATATATATATATATATATATATATATATTTTTTTTTTTTTTTTTTTTTTTAAAGTGTAATAATTACAAGTACATTTTATCTCGGTAGTATTTTAGTGTACATATATATACAGTATAGTGTGATAGTGTGTGTGTGTATATATATATATATATATATATATATATATGTGTGTGTGTGTGTGTGTGTGTGTGTGTGTGTGTGTGTGTGTGTCACACTTCCGGGTTTCCTGCCTACGATCTATGGACTCCATCTCCCAGAATACCGTCCTCGATGACGTCACTGCCACGATCCTCCGAAACACCCACTCATACTCAACTTGCGCACTCTGGGTCACCAGAGTATTGATAAGCCATCTGCACCTCATTTGTCAGCCGCTATAACCCAGTTTGCCCACTGAGCGTTTCTCTAGATCTCTGCTTCTATCCTCCTCGACCTCCCTTTGTTTGTTCGACTCTCACTGCCGGATTCCCCCTCCGTTTTGTTTGCCTTCCCTGTTGCTCACTCTGTGCTTGCCTCAATTCTTCATTTTCCTCTTTTCCCCTGGCTCTATACGCTGGCTATTTGACTCTCTAGTTTTCGACCCTGGCCTGTCTCTCACATTCCCTCTCTCTCTGCCTCGACTTGGTTAACATTGCTCTGTGTTTGCTGTTGAGTCTACCTGACTTTTAGCTTGGCAAGCGTCAAAGTCACTTTGTCTCTGACGATACATATACCTAAGTATCTCTAGATTAATCTAAGTGGTGTCTGAAAAAAGTACAGTAATCCTATATAAGTATATTTAATAGCACTAATGATTATATTTAGCATACTAAGTACATAGTTAGTATATTAAAATAGCACTTTCAGTACATTCATTATAAGTTAGAGGAAGTATACTAAGTATACTAAATACTTTTCCTCGGTAAGAGAGAGCGACTTCATCATTCAATTCCAGTTATATGCGGGTGCTGAATGTCTGGTCTCTTCCAATAAATCATGTTATAGCGTTTATAGGAGTTTTAATGAGTAAATATCATTAAAACTCCTATAAATGTCCTTTAAATCAGCCTCCTTACATCGGATTCACATAGTAGGCGACCTCTAAGTGACAGCTTGCACACCCTGGCCTTTCACACATACAGCGAATGCGTCGAGGTATGGGGCAACAATACAATTCTACAGCCATCCGTTTACAAACAGTAGAAACTTTCACTGTGATAAATTACTAACAGTGGTGGCTGCTTTCACTTTCAAATAAAATGTTAAAAACAGATAGAAACTTATTAGAAAGATTTGAGCAGAGAAACTCAGCACACTGCCACCAAGCAGGAACAGGCACAACATGGCCAGGCAGCATCTTAGACAAAACCATTAGAGCAACAATCAAGAGACAAAGCCAGAGACCCCCAAACACAAAGACACCAGCTTAGAACTGGTGGTTCAGGAGCACTGAGAGTTTACAAGCAGGTAGAGCAAGCAAAGAAATAGATACAGGTAGGTACGGGAGTCCTAAGGAGCCCCAGATCAGCTGCAGGTGTGTGAGAGAAGAGGAGAGTGGGTGGAGCCAGAGTGGAGCTGGGAAAAGAAGTCATGATGCAATACCATGCAGGCCCTGGAGGGGGTGGTATGTGACATCATTAAAGTATTTAGTTCTCAAAACTCTTTTTCCGTTTTAATTGTTTTCAAGTTATTTGTGTTCATACTTTATGTATGCTTAGATAGAGTTCTGGTATCCTGATTCTCTGTAAAGCTGCTTTGGGAAAACATTAGTTGATAAGGCTCAGCTTACATATAACAAAGGTGGAGATGCTTCTGTACTCTCTCCTGCTCTCGCTGCAGAGGAAAGGAATCATGTTTTGCAGGGTTTAAAGGGCAGACATTTCTGACGTAACAGAAGCAGCTACTCGTCCTGAATCTCAACACTGATAAACTGTGAGTGTTAATCCTTTTGCATGCACCATTCCAACTACTAAAGAGCACTGACCCCCTGTTCGGGCAGTGTCTGAGCTCGTGGTGAGTTTTAGGCTCTAAACTTCCTACTAGCTGGAATATTATCCAACAGAACACTAAGCACGGTTGTAAGTCGCTCTGGATAAGAGCATCTGCTAAATGCCTTAAATGTACATGTAAATGCAAAGAAGGAAATACGAATATCCATCACTGTCCATAGAAAAACAAATATCTACAAAATGGCACCTTTACAGGAGAAAACAAAAACCTACCTCAATGGAAAGTCAATGGAACCAGATGTTTTTCCAAACCATTTTGGGCCATTTCTGTTGCTCCATCCATCATAAAACTGTTACACAGTGTTAGCAGCAGCTGCTGTTTAGACTATATATAAATGAAAAGCCCAGGACCACTCCAGAAACAATAGAGGCAGCACCCCTGCCTTTATTCTGATGGTGCAGTGATGCTAAAATGATCCAAATGTGAAAACCTATAAGCCTATAAAATGCATCGTAGTTCTCCAGCCTGGATATACAGGCCAGCTATATTACACAGTGTACGGGTATTGAGTGTGATACATCCATCTTCATTCCTGCCTTAAAACCATTAAAACCAGCTTTCTCTTCGGAGTCTCGACTCAAATTCCATTTCATATAATAGACCTGGATTACAGGGTCTGGAGGGGAGTATTCAGGATCATGTTTTGAGGAGGGGAGCAGAAGGCAGGGAGGCATGATTCATTCATTAGTCTGTGTGGACTCCACATTAGTCTCTGTTCAGCCAAACAGCCATGCAATAAAGGTAAATGAAGATGAACAACGTAAAGTCAGTGCTTACCATCACAGATAACCAGGACTCCTGACAGAGCGAGATAAATAAGGAAGCTCATCATCACATCTGAGAGGGAAACGGTGCTGCATCAAACCATTTCACTTTCACTTTCACTTCTCAGCCTCCAGAACAGATAAGGTGTGGGGGGGGGAGAGGGAGGTTGGTCTGGGCGGGGCAGCCGTCACTTGGCAACTCGAGCCAATCTCTAAGGAGCCAATCAGTAACAGGAATACAGCACTACAGACCAAGTATAAATAACCCCAGTAGTGCAGGGCAAGAAACAGCTATACAGATCAGCCATAACATTACAACCACCTCAGTGTATCTACATTCACTGTCCATTCTATCAGCTCCACTGACCATATAGGGCACTCTGTAGCTCTACAGGTACAGACTGTGGTCCATCTGTTTCTCTGTATACTGTATTACCCTGTTCTTCAATGGTCAGGACCCCCACAGGACCACCACAGAGCAGGTATTATGTGGGTGGTGGATCATTCTCAGCACTGCAGTGACACTGACGTGGTGGTGGTGTGTTAGTGTGTGTGGTGCTGGTGTGAGTGGATCAGACACAGCAGTGCTGCTGGACACCTCAGTGTCACTGCTGGACTTAGAATCGTCCACCAACCAATGCTATCCAGCTAACAGCGTCCTGTGGGAAGCATCCTGTGGGCAGCATTCCAGGGGGAGAGTCCTGTGGGGTGAGTCCTGTGGGCAGCGTCCTGTGGGGAGAGTCCTGTGGGCACTGATGAAGGACTAGAGGATGACCAACACTGCACTGGGCAGCAGCAGATGAGCTACCGTCTCTGACTGTCCATCTACAAGGTGGACCAGCAAGGTAGGAGTGTCTAATAGAGTGGACAGTGAGTGGACACAGTGTCTCAACACTCCAGCAGCACTGCTGTGTCTGATCCACTCACACCAGCACCACACACACTAACACACCACAGATGTGATGGTCAGTGTCACTGCAGTGCTGAGAATGATCCACCACTCACATGATACCTGCTCTGTGGTGGTCCTGTGGGGGTCCTGACCATTGAAGAACATGGGATTAAAGTATTTAGTATTTAGTAGCGCTGATAAAATGTTGTCTTCAGAGCTCTACTTGGACAACCAGCAGTTTCAGCGACCATAAAGGAGGCCAGAGCATACTACACCATCGCCCATCTTCGGGGCTAATTCATACACCTATCTAACATTGGCCTTATTTGTCTCTAAATGCCACAGATGAAGGCTGTTAATCCTCCTCTAGCTAGCAGCTTCAGGTTACCCCTAATGTCCGGCACCCTGGCTCCCGGTATAGAGCTAACTGCTAACGGTACATGCTGTAAAATAGTGTCACCTATAACCAGAGCCCTTTCAACAGGCTTCTCAGGGGTGTCTCGTCGATGAATGCAAACCTTTTGCACATGAATGGAGGAGGGGTTTTAGTAGAGTGGTGCATGCATGCAAAAGCTTTAGCATTAGCTTTAGCTTTATGCCACAGATACGCCACCTATGCACCCTACTGGAAGGGCTCTGCTGCCGGTGTTGAGGGTGCACTCACTCTCCCAGAAGGCCTCTAACTGCTAAGCTTTGCTCACTAGCCCTGCTCTTCTCCAAACTCTAGATACACACCTCTAACTCTACAATCCTCTCCATTAGACTAACTTACATTTGACACAGATAAAGTGTGAAGTGATGGTGTCACTAGTGACGGTGAGAGAGAAAAACACTCAGAGCAAAGCAACAGCTCATGGTCTGCCATACTGGATTCCTGTTCAGCTGATTTAAGTCCTTTCCAAATGTCTCAAGGATGTGACCCGTGAAAAGCAGCCTCTGAAAGCCTGTGGTAGTTTATTTGCAGTAACATGCAGCAACTAAATAAAAACTAATAAAGCTTATTAGGAAGATTTGAGCAGAGAAATTCAGCACACTGCCACCAAGCAGGAACAGGCACAACATGGGCAGGCAGCATCTTAGACAAAACCGTTCAAGAGACAAAGCCAGAGACCCCCAAACACAAAGACACCAGCTTAGGACTCAGGGCAGGAGCTCAGAGAGTTTACAAGCAGGCAGAGCAAGCAAAAAGGTAGATACAGGTAGGTACGGGAGGCCTAAGGAGCCCCAGATCAGCTGCAGGTGTGTGAGAGAAGAGGATAGTGGGTGGAGCCAGAGTGGAGCTGGGAAAAGAAGTCATGATGCAGTATCATGCAGGCCCAGGAGGGGGCAGTATTTGACATCAAAGTGTTTAGTTTCAAAACTCTCTTCAGCTTTTCAAGTTTTTTCCTTTTTAATTGTTTTCAAATTATTTGTCTTCATACTTGATATGTGACAGGCACTGTACACATGATCAGAAATATTTTTTGTTATTTATTATTATTATTATTTATTGTTATAGTATTTGTATTATTGTTGTGAATAATAATGTGTCCTTGCACAGCATGCTGAACGTTTTTTTTGTGTGTGTGTGTTCAGAACAGATGTGCTCAGAGCAGGATATGCTGAGAAGTCTCTCCAGCAAAGATGCAGTCCAGAGAGAGGACAGAGATGTCCAGAGATTCTGCGTGGGTTTAGTGTCAACCAGGAAGTGAACTTCCCTATTCAGTTATTCAGTAGCACTGGGGTGGGCTGATTTCTTGCCTGTTCAATAAAAGAGCATTTGCCCACACACTTTCCGTGTCTTCATCTGTGCCAAAGCCACAGTGCTAACCACGTTTACATATTTAGCAACCTTCTGTGCACAGTCCAAATTTAACAATGTCGTAATACATTCATTAGCATTTTTAATAAGTATGTTGGTTCTGTTATAAGTATAAGTAATACTTATAACAGAACTTGTAATCTGTTATAAGTAATAAGTATGTTGGTTCTGTAAGCTGGTATAAAGGCCTTCCCAGTAAAACCTTGTCTTGGTTGTGCTGAAGTGAACTATTTCATAACAGGTAACACAAATATCAGTCTACATAATCATAAGCCATCACAATGCATGTTTATTATAATGTATCTAGAAGAAATATGATGAAAATAAGCATCAGCACAAGTTCATTTCATAGTACTGTTCTACATCAGTATGAGAATTTATTACTATACTGAACTTGTACGTGAAAAAAGCCGTTTAACCACAGGATAAATATAATACATAATTTTAAAGAAAAAAAGCAGTATGGAAAAAAACGAGACTCCAACATGTTTCCAAATATGTGTTTACTGTAGTGTTCAAATATGACACGTGTTCTCTCCAGGTTAGCTGGCTGCAGTTCAGTATCTGACCACATTGTGATTCTATTACCATACATCATATCACTTTACTCACTCACTCTCTCCTACTGGGACATTGAGAATTTGCAGCCAAGCCTGCTGCCAGCAGGTACAGTGGTTACTGCATTCAGTCTAAACATGTCATGAGTCACTGGAACGTAAAATTCACAGACAGTTTAAAGAAAGTTCACAATATACATATATATATATATATATCACCTCTAAGGTCTTTGGAAGTTGCTCTGGGCTCACCATTCGTTTTAACCATTACATATATATATATATATTTATATATTTGGTGCAAACTTGTAATCAGTCAGTCTGCCTATTTGAAGAGTGACGAGTAGTCAGTGTAGTGTTTGGTATCACGGTGTGTACTACACTGAGCATGGAGCACAGAAAGCTGAGGAGAGATTTGTTTCAGGAGATCAGAAAGAAAATTATAGCCCAACATGGTAAAAGGGAAAGGCTATACCACCATCTCCAAGCAGCCTGAGGTTCCTGTTACTACAGCATCACATAACTCAGAAGTTTAAGGTCTATGGGACTGTAGCTAACCTCCCTGGACGTGGCCATAAGAGGACAACTTATGACACAGAGATGGATAATACGAATGGTGACCAAAGAGCCCTGAGCAACTTCCAAAGACCTTAGAGGTGAACTCCAAGATCAAGGTACATCATCTGCCGCTGTCTTAGCAAAGTGGATGGAAAATGACCAGGGGAGAAGCCTCAGTTAAAAGCAAATCATAAAAAAGCAAAACTGGTATTTGCATATTGACACGCCAAAAAGCTTCTGAGCAAATGTCCTTTGGACAGATGAGACAAAACTGGAGCCTTTTGGGAAGTCACATCAGCTTTATGTACAGATGCAAGAATGAAGCATACCAAGAAACGAACATTCCATCTACTGTAAAACATGGAGGAGGCTCGATTATGGTATGGGGCCTGCTTTGCTACATCTGGTACAGGCTGTCTTGAATTTGCGCAGGGCACAATGAAACCTCAAAACTATCAAGGCATTCTGGAGCTAAATGTGCTGCCCAGTGTCAGAAAGCTTGGTCTCAGTCACAGGTCATGAGTCGTCCAACAGGATAATGACCCAAAACACACAGCTAATAACATCCAATAAAGGTTAAGAGCAAAGCAGTGGACTATTCTGAAGTGGCCCTGATCTAAATCATATTGAACATCTGTGGAAAGAGCTGAAACATTCAAACCTGAGACAGCTGGAGCAGTTTGCCCATAAGGACGGGCCAAAATACCTGTGGACAGGTGTAAAAGGTCATGCAACAAAATACTAAGTTATGGGTTCTATCTTTTCAGTCCAGGCTGGTTTCATTAGTTTGTTTATTAAAAGGATTATGTTAAACCCAGTGTCTGATTTTCATAAGATGATTTTAGGTACATTCATATAGATTAATACTTTTGTCAGTCATTTCAGTGACCACTGTGGGTTTTTCTTTTTTTAACGGAAGGGTACCAACAATTTTGTCCACACGTTACACGTGTGTATATAACTGTAAACTGCATCACATTCAACCAAACTTCAAGTTCAACCCTTAAAACTGGAACCTAAAAAACATAAAAATATATAAATGTAGTAATTAATAGCACACTTATTTAATCTAGACCTGCCAACGGATGTAAAGCATGATGCTAACTTACCCATAGGAATTTGAAAACGTGAAACTGTAGCTAAGGCTACTTCGGAAGTACATTAAAAGGTTTCTGTGGTCATGTAAATATTATGTAAATATTACAGATATGAACCCAGACTGCAGCACACATAGTGTAGCAAAAACGATTTCATATCATCCCAACAAAATCAGCACCTACTAGCCTCCAGCGTTTGTCCTCAGCATTAGCTCATCCATAGGTGCAGCCTCCATCACCCAAACCTCCTCATCACTAGACATGAAAACCTGGTGTAGCACACTTGCTGTACACTCTCCTATCCCCCACGGCGACAGGGACAACATGGAGCACTGGGTCAGTTGTTGACCATAGGACAAGATGTTGTTTGGGCAGTGAATGACTAAGTCCAGCACTGTGCTTAAAGTCACACGTGAAATTCTTCATGTGTCACTAAATGGACACGGTTAAGTACAGTTTAGCGTCTTCGGTTGGCCCAGTGCCTACTGGGATTGAAACGAAGTGCCCTTGTGCAGACATTCACACACATCGATCCATCTGTGTTCCTCAGTCGGTGTCAGACTTCACATGTGGTTATGCAGGTGGTCGGAATGCAAGAAGCAACAGCTGAAACCCTGTTAAAACACAGAAAGCTTTTTACTGCATTCAGACATACAGAGAAACTGCACTGCTGGATTACAGAACAGAGGAGGTGCGTGACGATGTTTTGTCCACTATGCTACGTTCAAGCGTCTAAGCAAATTGTGTAAACTATGCTTCTTAGTCAATCACAATGTCCTGATGTCTTATATGTATTTATTTTATTTTGATATATACTACAGATCCACTTTCGTATTGGACTGCCATCAGTACAAATTATTATGGCAACTATACAGTTATGCAATTTATAATAATCCTTTTTTTTTTTTTCTGCCGTTTCATCGCCGGCTAACTCATCTCACAGTTTTCGAGATAACGACTCCGTTCCAACTCCAGATTGTCCGGTATGATGGTGTGATAGGTGCTTGTACACAGCTTTTTGATTGGATGCACGGACGCACGCCTAGAGGCGCGAAACTTCACATATACACTAAGGGCAGGTCCCCAAGCACTAACCCACAGCCATACTGACCCACACTCCTCTATCTGTCGTTTATTCATCCCTCATTCCTCCTATAGAGTCCCAGTCATTTTCAGCCCAAGCCAAACCCGGATGTTTCCTTCACCCGAGAGCCACCAGACTTCACACACACACACACACACACTAAGGCCAGGTCCCAAATCACTAACCCGCAGTCACTTGTTTACTCATCCCTCGTTCCCTATTAGCAAGCTGTGTAACTATCCTGCGTTTCCTTCAAGAAATTCACTTTTTTAGTTATTAATATTGTTATTTTCTGTTTATTATTCTTGTTATTAGTATTATAGATTATGCTGACAAGAGTTTTGATTAGTTAACGACTCGAAGTCTTACGATCAATTTTACAAGCTGCGAGGTTGCTCGTAAAGATACATCAAAGACGAAACCGGCGAACAACAAAACTGTGGAAAACATGTGCACTCTTTTTAGACCAAATTAGAACATCCACCCTTTTGACGGACTAGGGTCGCCGTAGGAGGTATTAATTTAGCTGTACTAATATCCTCAAGCTTTAAACATTAGCATGGCTAAACAATCACCCTGATTTGTTTAATTTACTTGTGGTTTTTAATCATGTCACATGCGCTAGTGACCTATAGATGCACATTTTGTCAGTTCTGATCACATGGCGGTCATCTATGCCACCACCAGGCAGTTATGCCCAGACTCATATCTCTTTGAATGCATAGTCTGGTTGAATAACACATTCATTGGCTACTGCACTATCTCTACAGTGAGGGAGGGCTTTCCCCACGTGTGCCCCAGTGAGTGCGTTTACATGCGCTCAGTAATCTAATAGCAGAAGACCTGATCTAATTTGAGTCATCAGATAACAGGGGAAACTCTGAATCCATAGTCAGTAATCAGATTTCTGCTTTATACACTGACGGTATAAAGAACATGAGCTACATCTTACCTCCTAAGCTGCTGATTCCTGAGAAGCAGGAGCAGGCTGTGTAGACCGTAGTGCCGGTAGTTCCTGATTCTGTACCGGTGAGTCCTGCATGTATAGACAGATTGTATTGTATTGTATAGAATCATATTGTACTAATATTTACACAGAGAGTTTAAAGTGAGTAATCAGTGTTTTGGTATTTTGCTTGACAGCCTCATATTATTGGCTGAGACAGGAATAGAAAGATAAAAGAATAAAATATAACAGAAAAATAATCTCCCGTTAATGACCTTTAGCTCATTCAAAATTACAATGAATTAATAAAGTAAATTAAGATAATATTGGGGTCCATTTTATCCAATTCCATTTTTTTATCAGAGAGTTGTATTACAGTTGTATTTAAGTGCTTACCGCTGACGCCTGTCTACAGCTGTACGACTGGCGCAAGTCCTTAAGGTCACCCACCAACCTGTCATAATTAAAGCAAAAGTAATTAATTTCATATTCTGTAAATAAAATGTAGAAGGAATGAATCATGTTTTAAATCTACATTCCTTTACAACTTACTTTGTTCTGTTCTTCCGCCCTGCAGCAGAGGGACAGAGAGAAAACAGTTAATCAAAACTGTTCATGTGCACCGACAGTGCATACTGTGGTGTCTGCCACGGAGTCCCCTGGTGTGAGAGGCTAGGAGGTTAGGAGGGCTTTTGGGTTTGGTTTGTCTACACTCCTCATATGCTGTGTCTGCCCACGCTACCCACTCGCTGTGTTCTGTATTGGGCAGGTGCTGGGTTGGGAATTTCGAGTCCTAATAAAACAGTGTCATAATTCAAATGCCTGTTTTAATAAAGAGCTACAGCCTATAAAATGAATGATGTATTCTAGGATCAGTCATGATGTTCTGCAGCCTTCTCTAATGAGCACAATATATCAGTGGCCCATATTATATTTGCCGATGCTGATATGGTTATCGTCATCGGTCAATACTGGAATTTTACAGACAATAGTTGTTTGCGTGTGCGTACTGACACGCTGATCCTCCAGCTTCCCCACTGCAGAGTGAACATGTCTGCTATGCGGAAGGGGCTTTAAATAAAGCCCATCTTGCAGATTCCCATCTCAAAGAGATACAACCAGGGATGGAAATTAATTTATTCCCACAAGATATTTCCACTAGGTGGAGCAGCGTGTTTATATGATGAGGAGTTTGTTAAAACAGAATCGAGGGTTAGCTGAAGATGGTGTGGGGGCCAGATCACAAGATACTGGTCCATCTTGTAAGCAAAGTATCTGACGTTGCTGACTGTATAGTCATGTATGCAGTTGCATTGTATCTTGGAGCTTCCCAGTCATAAGCATCCTTATACGCCTAATTGCTTCTGCCGTTGCCTTTACTAAGTTCATAAATGGATTATAATGGAAACTTAAATGATTCGTTTTTTAATACTGATAATGGCCACCACAAGGTTATCGACTATAGTCTCGGCCCAAGCAATTACATATTGGTGCATCCTTACTTCATATGTAAGTTTTCAGTGCAAGTTTTGGTTTCGGTTGATACGTTTCCGTGTTGTTTATATGCACCACTGTCCTCAAATCCAAATTGTTACATTAAACCAAAACTAGCAACTTTTGCAATGGAAAAAAATAAACAGCCAGCTTCAGGCTCAAAAATGGTAGTTACCATGGTAACTACATAGTATTACGCCAGGTATGTTTCTATCAATGTGGTAGAAATAAAAGCTACTATTTTGCTACAGAAGTGATGATACGATGAATGTAGTCTTTTTTTTTATTTTGCAATTTTTTGTTAAAAACATTCCCACACTTACTATAACCATTAAAAGATGTGAAGAAATTACCAATTTCACCATCTATGTATTGTGTTGCAAAGATATCTACTGAAACAGCCATGCTAACCATGACCTGTCCTGTCTCGTAATACCACTTTACACCTCAAGAGGCGATAGTGAGTCATCATCAGTCCTCCAACAGTACAGCGTGAGTACTCTAAACCGTCAAACAAGAGAAGTTACATAAGCAAAAGCAGAACAGGAGTTAACTGGCCCTGCTTTCCACCACCAGAGAGTAGAGGGATGTGGTCTGATGCTGAACTCACAATGTTTCTTCTGGACTGGGAAATAAATAACTGATAATGCCAGCATGAGGGTCTGTGCATTTCCTTGTTTCTTACGATAGAGAAAACACCACATCAAGTGATATGTGGCTTTTTGTTTGGCGTATGAATTTGACAGGTTGCCTCATCCTACAAACTGCTTCTTTAAAGGTGTTCATTTATATGTTCCTAAGTGTGACTGGACCTCCCCAATTAAATTCATCCCTAATCACCCAATTAAAGGGGAACATGCAAGTTATTCGCATAATCCTGCTTCACTGCACTCTATATACAAACCATATACACACTACATGCAGAAACTTCACTATCAGTGTTGGACTTAAGAAGCACAAATAAGGTAAAGGCATACAGACATAATCTGGAAATGCCAACTCAACGGTGAACCTAAACTTGTGAATGTGAGATCTTAGATTCTTAGTGTTGGTATACTGTACTTACAGAATGCAGATATCTGTAGTATAAGACAACATAGACCAAGGATACACTCAGTGGGCAGGAGAATGACTCGCAGGTCTTTCACTGTACGCTCACCATTTCCTAATGCACAGTATTAATAAAAGAGAACAGGGGATTAAAAGGTGAAGTTTATTTTCCCCACACATTCCATTAACTTCATTTTCAAACAGCTTGTAGTTCCTCCAGGTAAGTTTTTTTTACACCTCAATTGCGAAACGTTGGGACAGCAGGTGAACCTCAATTAAAAACAGAAAGCCAATCCACTTCAGCCTGACGCAAGTGTATGTCACGCCTCCGGGTCTCACTGACACCACCCATGTTTGTTTGATCTTCTGGTTTTTGACTTTTGCTTGTATCTCCACCCTGACCTGGCATTGTCCTCATGTTCTGTATGCTCGTCTTATGCTTTTGCTGCTGTGTTTTGCTAACAGTGTGTTCAATAAAATTCGTTAGGGGCTAATTCGTTTACTACCCATCAGTCAGTGCACTCCCAATGTGTCGTCTCTTTTTTGGTGCCATGATATCTCCAAAGCACAAAACATGATGACGTGCTGATGATGGACAAAATCATGTTATGTGTCCTCATCTGAAAAATGACATTATCACCATTATTCCACATTCTGTCCCAAATTTTTGGAATTCAGGTTTGCATTAGGAGACAGTCTATCTCTGTTCAGTATTAATTTTGCTATTAAAGAATCATTCTGTGAAAAATTGTTAACAAGATTCCTCACATACCCCAGACACAGTCGATCAGCGAAGACATGTTTCATGTCTGACATCATTTTTTTAGTTCATGGTGGGAGAAGCTAGGCTAACATGGCTAACAATCACTGTTCTTTTCACTAAACTCATTTTCGTAAATCCATACCATAACTTTATAAGACTAATTTACTGAAACACCACAAACAGACCTCTGTTACATGCTCCATTTTTAGCCAAGCTAAGACTTCAAAACCCAGAGACGATGAGCTAAGCAGTAAACCAAATCAATCTAGATCTAGTCGTATCACCACCGATTCCCTAATGATGGGAAACATGGGAAACCTGTGGCTTTTAGCAACAAACCACAAACTGGTGATAGAGATGTCCAATAAAAGTATCAAGTCAGCTTGTTTTTTTACCAGCTTCTTATATAAATGCTTCACCATTTAAGGTGGAATACTAAATTCAGCTGACCAATAAAAATCTGACTTCAGCCTCGTCATAAACATCAGCCTGCCTCATGAATTCCCACCTGAAGATTACAAGGAAGATCTGGAGCAGGATGTTCTAAAACCTGCAGCTGTTCTAATTAGGTTTCTAGACATGGGAAGCAGATATTAAGCAAGGTTAGTTTGCTGGTAAGCTGTCTGTTCTGCCTGTAGCTGGTGTTACTGTTGAGCCACGAGCAGCGATAAAACCTTAACACAGTTCGACAGTAGAAATAAACAAACACCCTTTTTACCCTCCTCAGTGCTAGTTTGTTGAGCCGATGGCATTTAATGCTACCTCACTGCAAATGTACTCCACCTTGTTTGGCTTCACCTGGTACCAGACGTGTGGACTCGAGTCACATGACTTGGACTCGAGTCCGACTCGAGTCACTAAACTGATGACTTGTGACTTGACTCGACAACATTACTAAAGACTTGCGACTTGACTTAGACTTTACCTTTACTGACTTGGACTTGGAATCGGACTTGAGCTTTAAGACTCGAAAAGACTTGACAACCCGACTTTAACATAATGAATAAGTAAAACTGAATCACATAACTGGATCATTTTATATTAAATGGCGATGTAACGCTAGGGAGCTGAGCCGCTCAGCCCAAATGATCCGTAACCTGGCAACAAGTAAAGCCGTAACCGTACAGCCAATCACGGGAAGCTTTGAGGGGGGCGCCAGTGTTGAATTTGTGCGGAGAAGACGAGTAACATGATCCCAAAAATAATCCTGTTCAACTACAAAGATTATAATGTAGTAAATAAAAGACGAACTGCGTTATGCAAGACGTGGAGTCAAGATCACAGATGGAGGCGCAACCACTTCAAACTCGACATTTGAGGCTGCACAAAGAACAGTAAGTCTGTGCTGTGTATATTTCGCGTATAGCAGTTAGCAAGCTAGCAAACGTAGCGACATAATAATGAACAACAGCGAATGTAAACAAAGCTGTTGTCCTCTGTTCGTCCCTCTCTCACACCGTTCACTGTGAGAGATTTTACTGAAAATTAAAGTGTTTAGGAACCACAGCATCTCAGCCACGACGTGGTGAATTAGCATAGAGCAGAAAAGTGTCAAACACAGCAGTTCACACATGCTGTTATATATATATGTATATATATATATATATATATATATATATATATATATATATATATATATATCTCGTCACTGTCCAAGGAAAAACAAGTATCTCCAAAATGGCAACTTTACAAGAGAGGCCAAAAACCTCATTCAATTTTAATGTAAGTCAATGGAACCAGACGTTTTTCTAAGCAATTTTGGGCCATTTCTGTTGGTCTATTCATCATGTAGATCTCACAGTGTAAACGACTGCCGCTGTTTTTCAAAAAGTTATGCATAAAAGTCAAAATGGACAAAAAATGGAGATACATGTTTTTCATTTGGACGGCGACGATATCTATATATTACAGGTCCATACATTAACGCTTATGGGTTTAGAATGTGATGTCATTAAAAATTCCTGTAGGTGGAATGTGTTCTACTACTTCATTATAGTGTGGTGTTCCTCCACCTTGGCCCTCGCGGCCCACTGCCCTGCACATTTTACTGTTTTTTTCTGCTTCAACACCTATTTTAACTCAGTAATGGGCTGGCTATGAGGTGATTAGTTGGATCAGATGTGTTGGGAGAATGGAAAACAATAAAAAGTGCAGGGCAGTGGGCCGCTCCAGGGCCAGGGTTGAGAAACAATGATGTAGTGTACTTTGTTAGCCTGTTCACAGAAATTTTATAGCATACTGAAACAGCTCATATTGATATCATGAATCATATGATATTCTTGTCCTTTCCTAATTTTTTTTAAATCCATAAACCTTGACTTTTTGTAGCTGTAAACTGTGGTATAATGTCACACTCATTTTTCCATACTGCGTTTAGTACATATCTATTAGAGATTACAGTAAGTACTTTGTACTTTGTACTTTGTTTGCTGCACAGGACTTTGCTGGTTATTTAATCATCAAATTATGTAATTAATGATTTGCACTACTTGTTCCTGTTAAGTAAAATAGCACTTTGTTGTTTGAACTGTTTGAGATGATGCAAGTTGTTTTTGTTATACTAAATACAAACTTTAAAAACATTTATGATTATGTCAGTTTAATATACTATGAATCAGCTGCATCAGTTATGTGAAATATTGAAATGACATCTGGTGACTTGACTAGGACTCGAAGTTTAAGACTTGGGACTTGACTTGAGACTTGCTTGTATTGACTTGGGACTTGACTTGAGACTTGCTTGTATTGACTTGGGACTTGACTCGTGACTTGATTGTTAAGACTTGAGACTTACTTGTTACTTGCAACTTAGTGACTTGTTCCCATGTCTGGCAGTTGCTAAGATCAAATCCAGGCTTCTGGTCTCTATATAATAGAGGTACTGTCCTTATATAAATGTGATATTGTTTCGATATTATAAAAACATATATAATCTTTATCTACTAGTATTATGGGATTGGCATGGCAGGCAATTCTCCATATATCCAAATGTTGAATGTGAATACTTTTTAATACACTTTAGATGTCTAGCTGTTGCTGTATTTTAAGCATGCTATAGCTATTTACCTATATATAGCTTATAGCTTAAACATGCACACAATTCAAATTCACATAAAACACTTATTAATAGAATTAATAGAGTATTAATTGATTTTTTAATTAGATTTTTTTTTTTTGTTTGTTTTAGTTTCAGCATGTTTGAAATCTCTGAAATTACATTTTAAAACTTTATTGAAGAGGTAAGGGAGTTTCATCTAAAAATGAGAGAAAGTCTTGACTGAAAGAAGAGTGAAGGTGTAAAGACAAGGCAGTGATTATGAATGATTTTGAAAATGTGCATAACACAATAAAAGTAAATCTAACATCCTGCAGCAATCCATATGGTACTTACAAATGCAAATGATAAGCAAAGTCTCAATAAGTCCCTCGTTAGGCAGAAAAACATACAAGACGACACCTGAAATTCAGACAATGATAAATATCAGTGTGGCTCTGATGTCTTCTTTTTGTAGCTTTTTCTTTTTTCTGTAGGTTTTGTTTTTTGTGGCATATACTCGGACATGCTATTGCTGTTCAGGTTTTGTTATGCTCCTATTAAAATGATTTATAATGATCATTATTAAAAGTGGTTTGGCATTCAGGTATTTTATAGTGACTAAAATGTACTTAGTTTACTTAGAAGTTTTTTAGCTAATCTTTCCAGTCATACAGGTGGTATTTACCACATTTTGTTCAGAAGGTGAAATGTAGTAACTAATTCTTCTCAAAATAAAACATATGAGCAAATGTTTCCAGTTCAGCTTGTAATTAATAACTACCAGAACTAAGGAAGCTACATAAGATAGACATATTGACAAAAACACAACAACATGAATTCAAAAACATTAGCTATAAGACGTCAATCATTTTTGAAGGTCAACTGTGTCAGCTTAAAATACAATTTCATTTCTAACTGTTACACCGGGACAGGACGAGGAGATGGGATGCAAGCGCAAGTGTTTTAATGAAGAGTAAAAAAGACCACAATCCAAAGAAAAAACAAGTGAGGGCCCTGACAAGAGGGCGGAGACAGGAGGAGCAAAAAACCAAAACAAACAGAAGCACATGGAACAGAGTGACAAAGAGCACATGGACATGACAAGACAGAAACAGAAAGCCAGATAAGACAGACAAACATGGACAGGACTGGGCAGGGTGTGACACTTACATTCCAAAATCAATGCAGTTGGATCATCACCAAGGAATTTTTTTACATCCATAATGTAAACCATTAGACATAGCTACAGTGACCGAGAAACGCACTGCAAGTTAAAAACGCGCTGCAAAGTCTCAAAACACAAGCATCAAAATGACACGACTTGCCCAACATCCGTCAAACGCGCTGCAAGATCTGAAAACACAAGCATCAAAATTAGACCGCCTGCAAACCATTAACCGAACGCAATGCAAAGTCTCAAACGCGCAGCCAACACTGAAAACACACGCAACTTCCAAAACTCATGCAACAAGCCTCGAAACACAACGGAAGTGTTTCCGAGGGACACTGAAAGTGGACGGACCCATTCGAGAGCAGGCTCTTGGACCTGGACGTAGAGCCGAGACAGCCCCAGTTCCAGCAAAAGTTTAATCTGTTTATTAATGAATATTCCGTCGGGTTAGTGGCCAGGCTCTTGTGTTTATATTTCTCTATGTCCAGGTCCACGCAGCCCACTCTCAAATGGGTCAGCCCACTTTCAGTGTCCCTCGGAAACACTTTCGTTGTGTTTTGAGACTTTGCAGTGCGTTTTAAATTTGCAGTGCATTGGGCTTTCTCGGCCACCGTAAAGCCAATAGGACATTTACAGGTTGTGAAAAGGATAACAATATGACAGCAACTTTCAAATTCCAAAATCACAACACTTTAATAACAAAAGTAAATCTTACCTAAAGTAAAAAAAACATTAGACACCACTGCACATCCAACAACACCCATCCATGCTGGCTTCTGTGATCCCAAGGCATGTTGTTCAAGCACTAGCGTAAAAAATCAAGAGAAAATGACATTAGGCTCCGAACTGCACTGACATTATATAATATAATCTTCATTTTAGTTATGACTTGATATAATATGCTTGTTAGAGATATGTACTGGATTCCAAGTCTCTATAAATACAGCTGTATATATTTAGAATTCTCTTTATTCTAAATGTACTGAATTATAACTACTCTAAAATGCAATTTAACGTCTAATACATATATTTTGTATGTTTATGTAAATATAGGATACAGATATCTCAAATTACATTTTGACAAGTTTAAATTACTAGAATACAGTAATAATGTTATTAAACATTTAGATCTGTAAATCACTGTATTATTAGATCTGTACATCAGGTGTTTCAGATGTTATATCATTATTTCCAGAGTTTATAGGGAAAGCTGTATTATTACATTTATCCCATCTTAGCATTCTATATACAGTAGTTTAACAGTAAAATTTAACAAAAAAACCAACATATTTTAATACAGGTAAACCCACATAGACTGACACCTGCATTTTACTGAAGTAGCTAGCTGACAGACAACTGCAATAAACCAAATACAAACACATTTAAAATTTACTGGTATGGCTGCAGTTTTATTCTAAAACCACAACAGTAAGAAACCAATAAAACAAGGACAAATTAGCCAGGTTATTTAGCAAGCTAGTCAGCTAAAACAGTCGCATTATGAAAAGAAGAGATCTCTGCAGTGCCTTTGGAGAGTAGATTTAAAAGAAAGAAGGTTTGAAAGCAAAAGCCTGAACTCCATCAGGTCTCCTGCCTCCCAGCTCCACAGTCATTAAAAAGCACCAGCATAAATAAATAAAATCATTGAAGGAATAATTCACTGCTAACAGAATTCTCGAAATAAACTATATAAAAATGTCTAAATTAAACCAAACATGTAATGTAATTTTGAATCAGCATTGTATATATATGGGTGTATAAAAATACAAAGGTTATTAAATATTGGAAGTCATTTCAAACCATTAAAGATGCCATAAATTCGTGTATTTATTCAATATTTTAAATTCAGGGTGAAAATGTTGTTTTTTTTTATCACAGCCCTTTGAACCCTGTTGATTTGTTCTTAACTTTTTTTTGGAGTCATTAATAATGTAATGATCTTATCTCTAATTTTCTGGTTTACAATGAGGTACAGAGATGACCAAAATAATAATAGTAGTAATAATGTTAATAATAATAATAATAATAATAATAATAATAATAGTAAATGTAATAATATTAATATTAATATTAATATTAATATTAATATTAATATTAATATTAATATTATTAATAATAATAACAACAACAATAATAATAATAGCGTTAATATGAAAAATCATGTGAACTCACCTACAGCAAGAATTACAGATGGCGCAAGGTATTCTAGTACAGGTGAAATCACGATGAGTGTTTGCATTTTCTCTGTAAGAAATCATGCATGCAACCTTAATATGTATTTGTATTACTGTATTTGGATCATACAGTAATCCTTTTTATAAGATCTCAGGTAATCTCAGTTAATGTATAAGAAGATCATTAATGTATAAGATCTTAATCAGTTAATGTATAAGATCTCAGTTAATCTCAGTTAGTGTATAAGATCTCAGATAATCTCAGTTAATGTATAAGATCTCAGGTAATCTAATGTAAATCTATCTCAGTTAAGTTAATGTACAAGTTTCATGTTAAAGATCTCAGTTAATGTATAAGATCTCAGTAATCTCAGTTAATACTCAGTTAATCTCAGTTAATGTGTGGATCTCAGAAGTATAAGATCATCAGTAATGATTTAAGATCTCAGTTAATGTATAAGATCTCAGTCAATGTATAAATAAGATCTCAGAATCTTAAAATAAGATCTCAGTGTAAAATCTCAGTTAATGTATAAGATCTCAGTTAATTGTATAAAATCCTCTCAGTTAATGTATAAGATCTCAGTAATCTCAGTAATGTAAAAATCTCAGTTAATCTCAGTTAATGTTGAGTCTGTCTCAGTTAATGTATAAAATCTCAGTTAATCTCAGTTAATGTATAAGATCTCAGTTAATCTCAGTTAATGTATAAGATCTCAGTTAATCTCAGTTAATGTATAAGATCTCAGTTAATCTCAGTTAATGTATAAGATCTCAGTTAATCTCAGTTAATGTATAAGATCTCAGTTAATCTCAGTTAATGTGTAAAATCTCAGTTAATCTCAGTTAATGTATAAGATCTCAGGTAATCTCAGTTAATGTATAAGATCTCAGGTAATCTCAGTTAATGTGTAAAATCTCAGTTAATCTCAGTTAATGTATAAGATCTCAGGTAATCTCAGTTAATGTATAAGATCTCAGGTAATCTCAGTTAATGTATAAGATCTCAGGTAATCTCAGTTAATGTATAAGATCTCAGTTAATATATAAGATCTCAGTTAATCTGAGTTAATGTATAAGATCTCAGTTAATGTATATTTGATGTTGTTACAGCAGTGGCCAGCTCTCTCAGTTACAAGGTGTTAGTTACCCTTGAGTCTGATAACTGTTATTTATAGAATACTGTGGGTATTCTTTGGTAATTTTGGTAAATGCCAGGATTATTACAAATTATCTTTCTTTTTATTGATTTGCATTTATCCATGTACAATCCTTCCGATCTGCAGGGAGAGATGTTTTGGCCATTATGAGCACTGGGGTGCTGCCATATTAGATAGGTACAACTTTAACCCGGTCCCAACTTGTTTGGAATGTGTTGCCGGCTTTTAATTCAAAATGTGCAATTACAAAATGTCTCACAACATTTTTGGAAACAGGTTTATATAGGAATTGCAGCAACTGTACTGATGTAAAATATTATCCATGTGGAACGGACACTTGAAACTAGGATTACTCAGTTAGTGTTTAGTGGTGTGATTTTAGGGGTGGTCTAAATATTCCTCAGTAAGCTAATAATGGTAAAATGATACTCTGCAAAGTGAGTTTCTTCTAGGTAAGAATAACCTAGTAGGTTTTGTCAGCCCTGCCTGTATGTTATGGGTTGAGCACTATGACTTAATTTCTGCCCTGTAATTGTGAAAAAAGGCATTATCTGATTTGGCCAGGTTACAAGGCAGGTGTGTTGTCATTCTTTGTCATTGTTCTTTGGTCTTTACTTTAATTGACAAATATTGTCTGGCTTAAAAAATTTTTTAAAAACAACATGCTTCAGTCCTGAATTCTATAGGCTAGTCCTGGACTCAACTGAAGGATCAATGACATTCACAATTGTAAACTCATTTAAGTTTAGTCTTAACTTAATCTCGGTCCAGGAAACTAGGCATATGAGCCTATTATGAAATCAAATGTTATTATATTTATAGACTGAGATAAATTAATGATGCCATTAACCTTAAATGCCATTCTGAATAGTGGGTTAGCTCATTTAAATCATTCAAATCAATGAAATCAGAAAGGGCAGGAAACACCTTGGACAGGCAATTAGTCCATCACAGTGCGGACACAGACATACTGTATACACATACACTCACAGCTATAGTATAGGGACGTCTACAATCAGCCTGACTGCATGTTTTTGGACTGTGGGAGGAACATGCAAACTCTAGGAGTCAAATACCGACTGTGCCACCGTGCTTTGCAGTGTCACAGGCTACATCTGGTAAAACTGGACCGGCAGCTGTCTTTTTAACTTCTTCCCTGACCACAACCAGTTTCTCTGGCTTACGTAACTTCATGTTGATGGCGAGTACAAGCAAACATTGAGATTGACTAGATTAGATTACAGACTTAGATTACATAACACACTTGTTTGGAGTGGTCCTTGTTAAATGAAATATATGCTTAACAGACTCTCAGTAACATAAAGTAACATAACAACAGCATATCAGTCATGAAGCATCTGAATACATACAGTAAATGATCAAGAGACTTAAATATCATTTTTTAAAGACGTATTTATGATTTTCTGCCTAAGATATATTACTAATCAGCTGAATTCAGTTGATCTTGACCTACGATTTTGACCTATCTGTAGATTTGACCCAGGAACTGAACAGGTAACAGGTATAAACAACATAATAACAACATGATCCTAACAAGCTGTTATAGACATGCTGCTAACACCATCCTGGAACTGAAGATTAACTGGATTAAATTTTGACTAAGGCTGGCAATACAATTAGGTTTTAGATTGAGGTGAAGGGTTAAGATTAAGGTCTGGCTAATGGTTAAGATTAGGGTTTGTGTCAAATTTAAGGTTAGGGTTAGGATCAAGTTTTGTGTTAGAGATAGGGTTGGGTTGTGGGTTGAGGTTGGAGTCAGGGCTAGGATTAGTTTTTTGGTTGAGGTTAGGATTAGGGTTGGGTTTTGCATTGAAGTCAAGACTACTTGGGTTTTAGGTTGAGGGTAGGATTAGGATTGGGTTTTGGGTTGATGTCAGGATTACAGTTGGGTTTTGGATTGAGGATATGGTTGGGTTTTGGGTTAAGATTAGGGTTAGAACTATGTTTTGGGTTGAGATTAGGGTTAGGATTAGGTTTTGGGTTGAGGTTAGGATTGAGGTTGGATTTTGCATTGAAGTCAAGACTAGGGCTGGGTTTTAGGTTGAGGTTAGGATTAGGTTTTGGATTGATGTCAGGATTACAGTTGGGTTTTGGATTGAGGCTTTGGTTGGGTTTTAGGTTGAGGTTAGGGTTAGGTTTTGGGTTTGGATTAGGATTAGAATTATGTTTTGGGTTGAGACTAGGGTAAGGGTTGGGTTTTGGGTTGAGATTATGGTTAGGATTAGGTTTTGAGTTGAGGTTACTGTTGGGTTTTGGTTTAACATTAGGGTTAGGTTTGGGTTAAGGTCAGTGTATAATTTTTTTGGGTTGAGTATGAGGTTGAGGTTAGGGGAAGGTAAGGGTTTCCTTAAGGGAGGTAACATCTTAAGGCTCCTTAATTTAACATATCAGCAATACATCTACTTAATGTATCACCAGCACATCTTAAAGATTTTTACTTCAGTGTGTTTAGATGCTTCACTATTGCTACTTCACTGATACTGCTGCTGTTGTAATACCGATACTCTGATAGGTGTTCCTTAATATTTTACAAAGGACCACCCAAAAATAAAGTTTTACAGATTACACAGTTTAGACCACTGGTGTTCAAATATGTCGGCATGTAAAAACAAATGTAGCCAACATCATTCAATTAGCCTTATCGAGCCAACTGATTTTTAATGCTGCTCTCTTGACTTACCAGGGATTTACTCCTGGACAGTCAGGTATATTTTTATTGGTCAGACATTTTTAATTTGTCAAAGTTTGGAACTGTTTCTTGTACATCATCCAGAAATGTCAATCTCTGATTTCAGGGAAAGTCATTCTAATTTTGGGGATTCTAATATCATTGTGCATAACACTATATATATGTTTGTTGCAGGTACAAAAATGGTATTATCCAGTATCCCAGTTCGCTATTAATTATAAATATTTATCATGTACCTAAAAAATAAGAATACTGATCTCAGATTTCATTAGTTCATAAAATTCTATCCAAATTTACATGAACAGTGTCTTTAGCACTCAGCATACTTACACATACTTACACAAGCAGTTGAATAAGATGAAAAGGGAGTATGGTTATAGTACAGCACTGTTATATTTGTCCTTGTCCTATTTACTACTATGCCCATCATAAAATTAAGCAATATAAGGCTGACATTTTGGAGGACTCCAGTGTAGCCATAAAGTGCCTCTATAGTTTAGACTGGAAAGCCTACACTGACTCTTTTATCAGACCTGAACAGATCTACAATGAATTTAAAAGAAAATAAGAACAGCATTTCTTACCGTCACAGATAATTAACGCTCCTGAGAGAAAGAAGCAAAGCGTCAAACCCATCTTCATGTCTGACATGCTGCAGTTGGATGATTGTTGCAGTTGGATGAATTTTGCCTTTATTTATCAGACAGTGGGCAGGACAATGGGCCAAATGTAAATCCAGCCTCCAGCCAATAATATAACAGATGCT
Organism: Prochilodus magdalenae; assembly: GCA_024036415.1. Lineage (NCBI taxonomy): Eukaryota > Metazoa > Chordata > Actinopteri > Characiformes > Prochilodontidae > Prochilodus > Prochilodus magdalenae. Next base: position 18,394 of record JAMWET010007085.1, on the reverse strand, counting down.
TAACTTCAACATGGTGTTTTGTTATGTGCATGCCAGGAATGTTAACAACATAGTGATGGCCATTTCCAGGGAGTCCTATCAACTGTCCTAACTGAACTACAGGAGAAAGCTAAATTTGGCATCCTCTTCATTCAGATGCATTTTCAAAATCTGCCGAGGTTAGTGATATTACGACTAGCATTGTGTTTGTCGCTCTGTACCATTAGCTTTATATCAAAATAAAGTTATTGAAAATTCTAATATCGAAGAATATCCTTTTGCCAGGCTATCGTAGGCCCCCCAGCACATCTTATCACCATAACTGGAGTTTCATACAGACAAACGTAATCACGCTGGCTTTCAATCTTGACTGAGGTAATAGTGGATAGCACAGTTTTAGTGCAATCTTTGTGTTACAGCTGTTTAATCCTTTCTTGATAAAGACCCCAAAAAAAAAAAACACTTTCAGATTGCGCTGGTTGTCTCATCCATGTTTAGATGGTTGATTTGCTGAACTGCATCAGCAGAACTTAATTAGGTACTAGCATAGTTAGGTACTAGTTAGTCAAACCAGATGTAAGATAACCACAGATAATATGTAGTCACTTTGAAGAATTTGATTCTTATGAAGTAAGGTGTTCAGGGGAACTTTAGAGTTCTCTCCATAGGGTTAGCATGTACTTGAGTTGATCCTTTTTCAGATCCAAGCTGATCCAAACTGAACAATGCTACACACTCTTTTGGAACTCCACTTAAATCCTCTCCAGAGCATTAAATAACAGGGCCCACTGTATCTCACAGCCATTTTTACATCTTTCTACTCATATTAAAGCATGTGCACACAGCCGGGTCCACTCTTTATCTCTTATGTCCAGTCTATCATAGTAATTTTGTGTCTGTTAATATGTAACAAACCAAATCACACATTCAGAGAGTTTTATTTATTATTTTTAATGCATTTATTGAGTATTTGGCGGTGTGAACGCATTTCACTTACATGAGCTTATTTTAACAGTATTACCTGGAGCTCATTATATACACTCATAGTCAAAAAATAGTTGGATGAATAGCTCCACCCAGAAGGAATAAACCGATAGGAATGAAACTTGGTGGGTAGATTTGTTATTGTGAGACATGCTAATGATGTATGTTCCACACTCAGCTGCGGCTGTGATGTAAGCAAGGACGGATCTTATCACTGTACCTCAATGACCCAACAGCCACGATTGTAGACATTCAGGGAGCAGTGATGTCCTCCATCCTGTCTTCCAGCACCATTGAACATCCTGCAGCAGGTGGCTAACGCAAATAGGAAGCAGTGTCTAGCTACAGTGGTGGAAGTCTCCATAACAAGCCTTACTGTAATGGACTGACAACTTATCCAGGGTGTTTTCAACACCATACTGAGAGACAGACTTCTGTATGTGTAGCTCAATAAATATTGATCACATCAGTCTAAACTGATCATCAGTTATTGTTCCTGGTCACCTTTATCTTCCTTCCCAACAGCCCTGCAATCCCACACCTCCTTCTGGATGCAGCTATTGTTTTGATCATGAGTGTATTAATACAAGAATGAGACAGCTGAACTTGACTTTGTGAACAGGAGGGTGTGACAAGCAGAGAAGCTGAACAGTCACATATACAATAAGGGCAGAAAGAGTTCACATTACAGTTCAGCAGAGTTAGTCACAAAGCACATCATTCGAGAAAACATCTTATTTCACAGAGAGAGTTTAAAACCAGAGGTTCAAAAAGACAGAAGAGAATATATATCATCTACACACATCAGTCCTGAAGACACAGTAACAAAAACAAACTTACAGCACACATGTCTACCATATATATGTAGGAATCAAAATAGGGTCCCTCAGGAGGTTCAAGGACCAGTCTCACTTTCTGGTGAATAAATATTGTCAAAAATAGAAAATACATCAACAACAGCAACAACAACTACAACAACAATAGAGTCAGTGTCTTGTAAATAGTTGTAGCCTCCAGACTCCAACAGAAAGAAGCTTTTGGCATACAGGTAATATCCAACAACAAGCCAGAGCCAGTCACCTCACAGTAAAGGCAAAGTCATGCAAACTCAAAGAGACCCAGGAGCTAGATGTAGTATTCCATTACCCCTGTGATAGTTTCAAGGTGTTCCCCCACTTTGTCCAGCTTACTCCTTGCACTCTCTGGTGAGCAACCTATAAGGTGAAATATGGCCAAAGAGTCAAGTATTATAACCAGAGTAAAGTGTTCATAAGGTTAACATCAACACAGAATCAGAACCTGTACCAACACTCTTGAAAGCCTTACTAAAGGAATGGAGGCTGTTAGAGAAGACATCAGTATGACTTGTGGTTATTATTCCTTTGGACCAGTGTAGCTACAGCATTCATGTGGTAGTGTGTAGGTTATACTTACAGCAAAACACACAAGAACAGCCAATGACGAAGGCCATTTCAAATGGTAGGAGAATCAGTCGCAGATCTGTGCGTTCTGCTTTTCCTACGGAGAAAGACACCGACACGCTACTTACACTACACTAACACATGACACTTACTGAGTTACTGTACACCAACACACTACTTACAGTACACTAACACATTACACTTACTGAGTTACTGTACACCAACACGCTACTTACAGTACACTAACACATTACACTTACTGAGTTACTGTACACCAACACACTACTTACAGTACACTAACGCATTACACTTACTGAGTTACTGTACACCAACACACTACTTACAGTACACTAACGCATTACACTTACTGAGTTACTGTACACCAACACACTACTTACAGCACACTAACACATTACACTTACTGAGTTACTGTACACCGACACCCTACTTACAGCACACTAACACATTACACTTACTGAGTTACTGTACACCAACACGCTACTTACAGCACACTAACACATTACACTTACTGAGTTACTGTACACCGACACCCTACTTACAGCACACTAACACATTACACTTACTGAGTTACTGTACACCAACACGCTACTTACAGCACACTAACACATTACACTTACTGAGTTACTGTACACCGACACCCTACTTACAGCACACTATAACATTACACTTACTGAGTTACTGTACACCAACACGCTACTTACAGCACACTAACACATTACACTTACTGAGTTACTGTACACCGACACCCTACTTACAGCACACTAACACATTACACTTACTGAGTTACTGTACACCGACACCCTACTTACAGCACACTAACACATTACACTTACTGAGTTACTGTACACCAACACGCTACTTACAGCACACTAACACATTACACTTACTGAGTTACTGTACACCGACACACTACTTACAGTACACTAACACATTACACTTACTGAGTTACTGTACACCAACACGCTACTTACAGCACACTAACACATTACACTTACTGAGTTACTGTACACCGACACCCTACTTACAGCACACTAACACATTACACTTACTACTGTACACCGACACCCTACTTACAGCACACTAACACATTACACTTACTGAGTTACTGTACACCGACACCCTACTTACAGCACACTAACACATTACACTTACTGAGTTACTGTACACCAACACACTACTTACAGTACACTAACGCATTACACTTACCGAACAACTGTAAAGCTGTTGATAAATCTCTATGTGGGAGAGCCGTGTTTAAGCCCAGCTTCGAGGCGCATTCTTTAGGCTTTTAATGCTACTTTCATGACAGTTTTATAGTCATTCCTTTTGAACTGTGTGAGGCAATTTCATCTGTTCTGTCATCACGGCCCTTAACAATGTGTTTATTGGAGAAACTCAAAGTGATGATGAATATAATTTACCGTCCAGATTTGGTAAGTGAGATGTTACTTGCCTGCCTGGCTGATGAGATCTACTGCCAGTGTCACAGAGTTCACCATAAACAGGGCCGCTACACCAAGTGTATATAGTTTTGTGATGAATTCTGTAATACAAGAAAGAGAGAGAGTCACATGCTTGTTTATATTTATACATTCACAAGACAAAAAGTAAGTCAACCTGCGTAGTAGGTGGTAGTAACTTCAGGACCCTGCAGATGGCACTGCACGAGGATGAGTGGCCTATAAATACGCACTGGGTGTGAGTGACGGAATTAATAGATTCAGTGCAGGGAATGTCTTGTTCCATGTGTTGAAAATGGCTCTAAAGCGGATGTTAATAATTGGCTAAATAGAGTGATTGGATTTGGGCATGACCTGACTAGCATTTAGAGGGCTGATCTGAGTTACTGTACACAAGCACACTACTTACAGCACACTAACACATTACACTTACTGAGTTACTGTACACCAACACGCTACTTACAGCACACTAACGCATTACACTTACTGAGTTACTGTACACCAACACGCTACTTACAGCACACCAACACATTACACTTACTGAGTTACTGTACACCAACACGCTACTTACAGTACACTAACGCACTACACTTACTGAGTTACTGTACACCAACACGCTACTTACAGTACACTAACGCATTACACTTACTGAGTTACTGTACACCAACACGCTACTTACAGTACACTAACGCATTACACTTACTGAGTTACTGTACACCAGCACGCTACTTACAGTACACTAACGCATTACACTTACTGAGTTACTGTACACCAACACACTACTTACAGCACACTAACGCATTACACTTACTGAGTTACTGTACACCAACACACTACTTACAGTACACTAACACACTACACTTACTGAGTTACTGTACACCAACACGCTACTTACAGTACACTAACGCATTACACTTACTGAGTTACTGTACACCAACACACTACTTACAGCACACTAACGCATTACACTTACTGAGTTACTGTACACCAACACGCTACTTACAGTACACTAACGCATTACACTTACTGAGTTACTGTACACCAACACGCTACTTACAGCACACTAACGCATTACACTTACTGAGTTACTGTACACCAACACGCTACTTACAGCACACTAACGCATTACACTTACTGAGTTACTGTACACCAACACGCTACTTACAGCACACTAACACATTACACTTACTGAGTTACTGTACACCAACACGCTACTTACAGCACACTAACACATTACACTTACTGAGTTACTGTACACCAACACGCTACTTACAGCACACTAACACATTACACTTACTGAGTTACTGTACACCAACACGCTACTTACAGCACACTAACACATTACACTTACTGAGTTACTGTACACCAACACGCTACTTACAGCACACTAACACATTACACTTACTGAGTTACTGTACACCAACACGCTACTTACAGCACACTAACACATTACACTTACTGAGTTACTGTACACCAACACGCTACTTACAGCACACTAACGCATTACACTTACTGAGTTACTGTACACCAACACGCTACTTACAGCACACTAACACATTATACTTACTGAGTTACTGTACACCAACACGCTACTTACAGCACACTAACACATTACACTTACTGAGTTACTGTACACCAACACGCTACTTACATATATCATGTGACCTTCTTTAACCAATAAAAAGCAAGGTTTTTTTTTAGCACACGATATTGTTTGTGGGTGAACATTTTAAATAATTCACCCCGAAAAGAGGACTAATAGGTGTCCATCCAGGCACTGTGTGGAGCTGAAAACCCTTACTGTCCGGCCTAGAAGTGGACGCCCCACCCCAGTTGCAGGTGGCCATTTTTTTGTCTGCTGATCAATTATTGATTCTTTATCAAATTATTGATTATTGATCAAATCCATTTCTACCTGGGTCCCTAGGCTTGACCTGGTTCTGTTAGTAATAACTAAAAATGGTTGTTGATGCAGCACTTGGTGGAATGAACGGCCTTTCAGTGATCAGTAAAACTACATACAACAACACTTTGATCAATCTGGAGCAACAACATACTGGCACCGAGCGGAGCACTGGTTACTCTACTTAGTATAACATTGAGACCACAGAAGGGCCACGCCTACCTTTTCGCTCTCCTGCCTTGGAAAAGCAATGAAGCACGTTTCCACATACGGCCTTACAGCCCACAGTCCTGTTGGGATTGCGTCCCCTTTCTCGTTTTGGAAAAAGAGAAGAGAGAAAGTTAAATCACAGAACCTTTTCACAGAAACTTTCTTTTTTATTTAGCACCACTGTGGGTTAAAAAGGGTTCAATTTTCTAAAAACTACTAGTTAATATTCAGGCCTCTTCTCTGTTGTGGTAAAAGGAGGTAAGGTGATACAGTGAGGCACAATCCTTAAAACAATGAAGTGTCAGTGGGCTCTAAAGTTGGCTAGCTATAGCTAACTCTTCTGACTGACCAGCCAAATCACTGAAACACAAAGACACTGTTGTGATTGACTGATGAAGGAGGTGTTGGATTTACAATGTGCAAGTGATTAATTATTGATATTTGATCAATAATTGAAGTCAATTTCTGACTGACCAGCCTGATCACTGAAACACTCTAAAAACCCATAAACCTAGATCAAAGATAATATCCGCAAAGGGCCAGTTTGGCATTGTCAGGTAGGTACTAATTAAACGTTAACTAGGTTAGCTAAACTCCTCATCCCCCAGCACAGGCATAAACGCCCCATCCCCCAGCACAGAGGTCCCTATCCCCCAACTCCCCATCCCCCAGCAGACACGTAAACTCCTCATCCCCCAGCAGAGGTCCAAACTCCCCATCCCCCAGCAGACACGTAAACTCCTCATCCCCCAGCAGACATGTAAACTCCCCATCCCCCAGCAGACAAGTAAACTCCTCATCCCCCAGCAGACACGTAAACTCCCCATCTCCCAGCAGACATGTAAACTCCCCATCCCCCAGCAGACAAGTAAACTCCTCATCCCCCAGCAGACATGTAAACTCCCCACCCCCCAGCAGACATGTAAACTCCCCATCCCCCAGCAGACACGTAAACTCCCCATCCCTGAGCAGACATGTAAACTTCCTATCCCCAGCAGACACGTAAACTTCCTATCCCCCAGCAGACACGTAAACTCCCCATCCCCCAGCAGACACGTAAACTCCCCATCCCCCAGCAGACACGTAAACTCCCCATCCCCCAGCAGACACGTAAACTCCCCATCCCCCAGCAGACACGTAAACTCCCCATCCCCCAGCAGACAGGTAAACTCCTCATCCCCCAGCAGACACGTAAACTCCCCATCCCCCAGCAGACACGTAAACTCCCCATCCCCTAGCAGACATGTAAACTCCCCATCCCCTAGCAGACACGTAAACTTCCCATCCCCTAGCAGACATGTAAACTTCCTATCCCCCAGCAGACACGTAAACTCCCCATCCCCCAGCAGACACGTAAACTCCCCATCCCCCAGCAGACACGTAAAGTCCCCATCCCCTAGCAGAGGTCCAACTCCCCATCCCCCAGCAGACATGTAAACCAAGAACAAAGAGGACATGTATTATTAAAATCTTGAAAAAGAACAGAACCAAGAATACTGTACCATAAAATACATTCTCAGGGAAAACCAGGATCAGAATGCACATGCAGAATATAATCATGAGGATCAGTCCTGCATTACCTGTAGAAAAGGACAAGAGATATAATCCAAATAAACATGATCTAAGCCACATACACACGTTTTGCTGCTACAGGAACAAAGTCAGTTTTTTATGTAGTTCGAAAATGCTCATTGCTCTTAGTATTATGTGCTCATTTTATGTTGAACAGGCCCAAAGAAACGCCCAAAATTCCTGGTTACATTACAGTGGGTCAGGTTTTGTTCTGGCAGCAGCGATATGTATATTCTATTAAATATACCACATGTGGATTATAAGTCTCCACAGAAAGGCTGCAGAGGTACCATGGATACTTCTGATTTTTAAATATTTAACAGTCAACTTAAGTGAACATAACAGCAAATGAAACTGTATTTTATATTAATTAGTGTCTCTCTACTATGAGTTTTCTGAATTCTATGTGCCACCAGAGGGGCAGTGTAGAGCCTTATACATTTATCATCAATAGAATCAATAAACATCTCTGGAGAGAGACCTCAAAACAGTACCTATCCAAACTGACAGTGCTTGAGAGGATCTGCAGAGAAGAGTGGCAGAAAATCCCCAAATAAGGTATGTATGTGTGTACTGACCCAGGCCAGTAAATAAAAAAAAAGCCAGCTGTCATACTGCACAGATGCTGCTTATTATCATTATTATTATTATTATTATGGAACTTAATACATACCACCAGCTTCAAACGCTTCAGGAGCCAAGCAATATATTATAAGAGCATTTAAAGTTGTGACACCATGAAGAACACCTGGAACATCTGTGAATAACAAAATAAGTCATATATAAAAGTATAACATTGGCAAGTATAAACTTAAACATTCAAACCCTATCAACAATGTTTAAACAAATCCCATCAACTACCTTAAAACAAACCCTATTAACAACGTTTAAACAAACCCTATTAACAACGTTTAAACAAAACCTATTAACAACGTTAAAAACAAACTCTATCAACAACCTTAAAACAAACCCTATCAACAACGTTTAAACAAACCCTATCAACAACGTTAAAAACAAACCCTATCAACAATGTTTAAACAAATCCCATCAACAACGTTAAAAACAAACCCTATCAACAACGTTTAAACAAACCCTATCAACAACGTTAAAACAAACCCTATCAACAACGTTAAAACAAACCCCATCAACAACATTTAAACAAACCCTATCAACAACGTTTAAACAAAACCTATCAACAACGTTAAAACAAAACCTATCAACAACGTTAAAACAAACCCTATCAACAACGTTAAAAACAAACCCTATCAACAACATTTAAACAAACCCTATCAACAACATTAAAAACAAACCCTATCAACAACGTTAAAACAAAAACTACCAACAACGTTAAAACAAACCCTATCAACAACGTTAAAACAAAAACTACCAACAACGTTAAAACAAACCCTATCAACAACGTTAAAACAAACCCTATCAACAACGTTAAAAACAAAACCCATCAACAACATTTAAACAAACCCTATCAACAACGTTTAAACAAAACCTATCAACAACGTTAAAACAAACCCTATCAACAACGTTTAAACAAAACCTATCAACAACGTTAAAACAAAACCTATCAACAACGTTTAAACAAACCGTATTAACAACGCTTAAACAAACCCTATCAACAACGCTTAAACAAACCCTATCAACAACGTTTAAACAAACCCTATCAACAACGTTTAAACAAACCCTATCAACAACGTTTAAACAAACCATATTAACAACGTTTAAACAAACCGTATCAACAACGCTTAAACAAACCCTATCAACAACATTTAAACAAACCCTATCAACAACGTTTAAACAAACCGTATTAACAACGCTTAAACAAACGCTATCAACAACGTTTAAACAAACCGTATTAACAACGCTTAAACAAACCCTATCAACAACATTTAAACAAACCCTATCAACAACGTTTAAACAAAGCGTATTAACAACGCTTAAACAAACGCTATCAACAACGTTTAAACAAACCGTATTAACAACGCTTAAACAAACCCTATCAACAACATTTAAACAAACCGTATTAACAACGCTTAAACAAACCCTATCAACAACGTTTAAACAAACCCTATCAACAACGTTTAAACAAACCCTATCAACAACGTTTAAACAAACCCTATCAACAACGTTTAAACAAACCCTATCAACAACGTTTAAACAAACCCTATCAACAACGTTTAAACAAACCCTATCAACAATGTTTAAACAAACCCTATCAACAACGCTTAAACAAACCCTATCAACAACGTTTAAACAAACCCTATCAACAATGTTTAAACAAACCCTATCAACAATGTTTAAACAAACCCTATCAACAATGTTTAAACAAACCCTGGGGAACGGACTGAAGAACGGACTGGAGAACAAACAGGAGACTGAACTGGGGAACGGACTGGAGAACAGACAGGAGACTGAACTGGGGAACGGACTGGAGAACAGACAGGAGACTGGACTGGGGAACGGACTGGAGAACAGACAGGAGACTGAACTGGGGAACAGACTGGAGAACAGACAGGAGACTGGACTGGGGAATGGACTGGAGAACAGACAGGAGACTGAGCTGGGGAACAGACTGGAGAACAGACAGGAGACTGGACTGGGGAACGGACTGGAGAACAGACAGGAGACTGAGCTGGCGAACGGACAGGAGACTGAACTGCGGAATAGACTGGAGAACAGAAAGGAGACTGGACTGGGGAACGGACTGGAGAACAGACAGGAGACTGGACTGGGGAACGGACTGGAGAACAGACAGGAGACTGAGCTGGGGAACGGACAGGAGACTGAACTGCGGAATAGACTGGAGAACAGACAGGAGACTGAGCTGGGGAACAGACAGGAGACTGAACTGCGGAATAGACTGGAGAACAGACAGGAGACTGAGCTGGGGAACAGACAGGAGACTGAGCTGGGGAACGGACAGGAGACTGAACTGCGGAATAGACTGGAGAACAGACAGGAGACTGAGCTGGGGAACAGACAGGAGACTGGACTGGGGAACGGACTGGAGAACAGACAGGAGACTGAGCTGGGGAACGGACAGGAGACTGAACTGCGGAATAGACTGGAGAACAGACAGGAGACTGAGCTGGGGAACAGACAGGAGACTGAACTGCGGAATAGACTGGAGAACAGACAGGAGACTGAGCTGGGGAACAGACAGGAGACTGAGCTGGGGAACGGACAGGAGACTGAACTGCGGAATAGACTGGAGAACAGACAGGAGACTGAGCTGGGAAACAGACAGGAGACTGAACTGCGGAATAGACTGGAGAACAGACAGGAGACTGAGCTGGGGAACAGACAGGAGACTGAGCTGGGGAACAGACAGGAGACCGGACAAAAGGCTGAAGTAATAAGGGGACAGGAACAAAAGTCATTGCTGGGACAGGGATAGAGACATTAACAGGAACAGGTACGGACAACACTGATGACATGGGAACTTGAACACTAACAGTGACAGAAACAGAGACATAGACAGTAACTGGGACAAAATCTGAAACAGGGGAGGGTTAAACATGACGGAAAACATGGAACAAGAATAAGGCCAGACAGAAAACTGGAATGGCGACTGGAACTGGGAAGGTTGCGAGGCCGGTTAGATCTGAAGAAGCTCTGTTTCACCAAAGCACTAGCTGCATGGCAGACAGCTGCACAGCACAGGACTACATGCACGCAGACCGTATGCTGTCGACTGTCATGGAGTGGCTCAGAATAACAAACGTCATAGATGATGTGACCCGAGTAGCGGTACTTACACTTCAAATAATTGTTGGATACAAATCCTTCCAGGATGACAACTGAAAAAGAGGAACAGCAGTTCAGATCAGCTTACGTCCTGCCCATATAACAAACACGTGAGTAAGTGCAGTATAACAGCTCACAGCAATACCTGAAACACAGAGGACATTCAGCACCAGCATGCATCCACTAAGCGCCATCCATCCGTCATTCTGTGTTCGCATGCCATGCAGGCCCGGTACTAGAGTAAAAGAGCATGAAGATCAGGTGAGGTGCCTCCACCCTGCAGGCTCACACTGGGCATCACATATTTACCTTATTATTAAACAAGCTGTGAGGTCAGTGAAGGTGGCCTCCTGTGCTGCAATGGCCCTTTTCAACTACGCAAATTATTCCACTACTATAATAGTGGACAGTAAAGCCTCCATAATATATATATATATTTTACCATTTCATGAAAATATTAACTCACTTAAAGCTTGTAGACATCAACGCATCTCAGTAAAAAATTATGGAACAACTTCAGAAAAACGTTCCCCGGAAAGTTAAAACAAGCATGATTCTGTGCTGTAAATCTGCATGGGCTCAGGGACACTTCCAGAAATCACGGTCTGTGAGCGCATTTTGCCGTGCTGTCCACTAATGCAAGTTAAAGCTGTATCATCCAAAGACGAAGCCACATGGCAACAAGATCCAGAAACACCGCCGTCTTCTCTGGGCCAAAGCTCATTGAAAATGGAGGTCAGATGAGTCAAAATCTGAAAATTGTTATTGGAAACCACGGATGTGGTGTCCTGCCGGTGTTGTATACTTGAAGAAGAGATGTGATGGTGTGTAGGTGTTGAAGAGATGTCAAATACTGTCTTACTTGAATATAATAATTTTACAAGCACTCAAGCTGCTTTGTGAGAGGTCCCGTTCCAATCTAGACTGGGTATTGTGTATAGTGTATAGAAATACGTATCCCTTATATGGAAATGGTCCCCTCTGCTTGCTCCTCAGAGAGAGACATTTTCTCAGACATGTACTGAAACTGGGAAACTGGTGAAACTCCAGATCCCTAAGCATAGCATAGCATTTAAAATCATATGTATGTAGATGTGAGGCCCACACACCTCACCGGGCTCAAGAGGAGAGGGTCCATGCAGCTTGTTATTAGCACACAGTTCAAAGGCCTGCATCTCTGATGGTATGTGGTTGCATTAGTGCCTATGGCAAGTGCTGCTTACACATATGGACATCTGGAGAGGCACTATCAATGCTGAACAGAATATAGAATATATAGAGCAACCTATGCTCCCATCCAGACATGTCTCTTTCAGGGGGGGGCTTGCTTATCTCAGCAAAACCACATACTGCATCCATCACAACCGCATGGCTTCTATCCCGTACCACCCTCTCTGGTGCCTGGGTGTTACTGCACGGCTTTTCCTGCTCCACCCCATGGTTTGCTCACCCTGGTTGCCAAGTCTCTGTGTTCCCACTAGAGTTCTGAGCTGTGAATTCCTTTGTTCTTGATTCGTGTATCTTGTAGTGTTCGTGTTGGTTGGTTTTGACCCTTCCTTGGGTTTGGGGTTTAGTCTAATGGATATGTCTCTGATGATGTCTGCCTGTGTTTTGACTCCTGCCGGTTCTGGTAGTGATTCCTCGACAACCCCTAATATAACCACTTTGCACTTGCAACCTGCCTTAACTTACAGCTTCACAGTATAGACTGAATAGGCAGAACAGACTGCCCGCCTGCAGTCCAGACTTTTCACCAATCAAAAAAACTTTGGCTCATCATAAAATGAAAAATTCAGCAAAGATGAGCCAGGACTGTTGAGCAGTTTTAATCCCACATCAGACAAGAATGGAACAAAATTCCTCTCCCAAAACCCTAGCAACCGGTCTCCTTACATCCCAGACATTTAAGGACTGTTGTTAAAGGAAGAAGGGATGCTACACAATGGCAGACATGGCCCGGTCCCAACGTTTTAAGATGCACTGCTGCTATGCAAGTTCTAAATGAGTCAATAATGTTCATGAAATGATTAAATGGTTTAAACTTTAACATCTGACATGTGTACTGTGTTCTATTCTGAATAAAATATGAGTCTATGGGGTTCAGAAACCAATGTATTGTGTTTTTATTCACATTTTACAGAATTTGGTTTGATGATTGTTACTGTACAGATGCATACACGTGATCTTGCGTAATGTGTACTTACTTAAAGCAGCAATAACAGACAAGGCCAGGTATTCTAGTAGGGGTAATGTCTCAACGAGTCTTCGGATTGTATCTGTAAAAAACAAAAGAAGGAATCCTACTATGTACGTTTTATAAAATTAAAAATAATAGTCAATATAAACATTCTGTCCATGACAGCTTAAACCTGAGCCCTCACAAACAGAACAACTCACACACCAGAAGATGAAATGTGTAGTAACTACTTGAATGTAGTAATTAGCTTTACATTAACTAGTAAATTAATGTAAGTGTAGGCTACAAGATGATCAATTCAACATTTGGAATTTTGACTTTGTACCATTTTCAATGAAATGCATTCAGAAATCAATGTCTGTGAACACAGGTGGTACGCAATCCACAGATGCAGGTTAAAGCTGTATGAACACAATCCAGAAACGCCGCCGTCTTCTCTGGGCCAAAGCTCATTTAAAATGGATAGAGAACTGTTCTGAGATCAGATGATCCGAGTCCTGTGGACTCAAGAGGAGAGGGACCCCGCCTTTCTAGACATGCCCTATCAAAAGATGCTGGATACTTAATATTAAGGGTAACACCCCACTGACCATTTTGCAACATTAGTACCACCTCAGTATAAGATCTCTTAGTTGATTAGCACTACCAAAAAACACACCCAGCTAAATGGATGGTGTTGGTGACCTTAAAGACTCTACAGATGCACAGTTTACAGATAAACTGATAAGAGTCTGAACCAGTCCATATCCTGATACACCACATACACTCCTGATGTAGCACAGCATGATACTCCTCCATATCTCCACCTCTAATATATATTTAGTGGTGTAAAAACTTTGATCTCTTTTTCTGCACAGTGTAAAAGCTCAAGCTCTCCTTTCAGGTTATTGAATATTCATGAGGGACCGACCAATAGAATCGTTCCAAACCTGCTCAGACATAAACCTTGTTCTATCAGCTCCACTACAGGTTAGGAAAGCTGGTTCATCCTCCTGTAAAGCTCCACTCTGGAGGTGTTTAAGGTGGACTGTATAATTCCATGAGTGCTAGTTTATAGTTTGGTGTCTTCACTTTAATTCTACAGTAAAGCTTTAAGATAAACATCAGGAGAACCTTCTGTAAAGAGATGCATCATAATTTGGTTGTGTACATGAAGTCAATGCTCTAACACATTGTAGACTTTTGGAGAGTGCAGTTAACAGAAGCCCAGCGTGATTAAAATAGTACAGTTTAATAACCTGACACAACAGAATAAACAGGTCGCATATGCATATCAAACATAAACATGGGTATCAATTTCCTGCCATTGTTTACATACCTTCACAGTCACGGGTGCATGCAGAATATCTCAGTAAGCGAAGCATCCTTAGAAGATTGATAGTTAAACAAGTGGCAGCCTCACTCATAAATCCTGAAGAAACATGAAACAGATTTAAGTTTTCTTTTTCTTTTTTCAAAACAGAATAAAACTGAACAAACATCCATCGAGATCAAAACTGTTTGGACGGCTTCACTTTGTTCATGTGTGTCTGTGAAGGAATTTTGGACTCGTTAGTTTCTTACTTTTTGGTGTGAAATGATATCATGAATATCATGCTTAAAATTCTGCAAACGTTAATAATTCAATAATAATATTAATAATAATAACAATAATAATAATAATAATAATGAACTATTCAATTTTCTTTACTCAGTTGTTTAAACATTGATGTAATGGAATGTGCATGACCAGTCAAAAATTTAGACACACCTCCTCATAGAAGGGTCTCCTGATGTTCATCTAAAGCTTTACTTTAGAATAAAATTGGATAAATCAAACTATAAAATAGCAGGTTTGGAGAAATTCTATTGGTCGGTCCATCATGAATATTCACTAAACGGAACCCCTTTCAGTTCAATGAATATTCATGATGGACAGATCAAACTGGAGCTTTTAAAGCTTTTGAAATGGATATATATATATATATATATACAGGGGTTGGACAATGAAACTGAAACACCTGGTTTTAGACCACAATCATTTATTAGTATGGTGTAGGGCCTCCTTTTGCGGCCAATACAGCGTCAGTTGGTCTTGGGAATGACATATACTGCGTCCTGCACAGTGGTCAGAGGGAGTTTAAGCCATTCTTCTTGCAGGATAGTGGCCAGGTCACTACGTGATGCTGGTGGAGGTTCGTCCTTCTTGGTGGTATGCTGACATTACCCTGGATGCCGTGGCTCTTGATACATCACAAAGACTTGCTGTCTTGGTCACAGATGCGCCAGCAAGACGTGCACCAACAGTTTGTCCTCTTTTGAACTCTGGTATGTCACCCATAATGCTGTGTGCATTGCAGTATTTTGAGCAGAACTGTGCTCTTACCTGCTAACTGAACCTTCACACTCTGCTCTTACTGGTGCAATGTGCAGTTAATGAAGATTGGCTACCAGGCTGGTCCAATTTAGCCATGAGACCTCCCACACTAAAATGACAGGTGTTTCAGTTTCATTGTCCAACCCCTGTAGATATATATATATATATATATATATATATATATATATATATATATATATCCTTCTCTTTTTCATTTTAAATGCTTTAAAAGCTCCAGTTTGATCTGTCCATTATGAATAGGATATATTTATTTATTTATTTATTATTTATACATCTCATCAGTTGGAACTGTTAAGTGTAAGCCTGTCTTTAAGATCACCAACCACATCCATTTAGCCTAAACTTTTGACTGGTAGTGTAAATACCATATACATCAGTGCAGCCAAGTCAAAACAAGTCTTCAGCATTCTATAGTCAATTTGATGGCATCTCAATACTGAACACCTGAATGACCGCACAAGTAATTTTACCAGTGGTTATGGCATTCGGTGAAAATGAAAAATAGCTCAGAATAGCACAAAAAGCCAGAAGATTTAGGTACATTGTAATCCCAATACATAGTTCAATCAGTAAACAATGTCAACATCCCACCCATTAATTTCTATTATAATAAGCTCCATGGACAAAACATGAGTGAGACAGGACGTGGGGACGGGATGCAAATGCAAGTTTTAATGACAACAGAAACAAAAAGAAACTAAACCAAACAACTCTTGACAAAATAAAACTAAAGAAGCAAAAAACTAAGAAACATTAAACCAGCTTACAGAAATAACTAACATGGGGACAAACGACCGGGAGGGAGACAACAGGCCAGAAGGAATACAAAACCTACAGACAAGGAGACAAAACGACGGGCATGGAAACAAGACACCAGCAGGGGAACAAACGCCAAGCAAGAACAACAGGGAGTATAAAACAACAAGGGCTAATGAGAAACACCTGGGAAGGGGCGGAGCCAGAAACAAGTGAGGGGCCTGACAAGAGGGTGGAGACAGGAGGAGCAAAAGACCAAAACAAACAGAAGCACATGGGACAGAGTAACAAACAGCACATGGACATGAGAAGACAGAAACAGAAAGCCAGATAGGACAGACAAACATGAACAGGACAGGGCAGGGTGTGACAACGAGTCCCACCTGTGATGTTCTGGGGGTTTTAGTTACGAGGAAATGGGTTCTTTAGTTGAGGTGTCTACACTGACCAGCTGGACAACCAGGTTTGACTTTTGCTAATCATCTTACTGAGGAACACGCCATTCCTATCTCGGTATCCCAAGATGACCATTCTCATGTTCACAGGGCTGCACTGGAGCATTCAGGAGCATTCACACATCTGGACTGGCCTGCACATTTCCCAGATCTGAATCTCCTTGAAAATCTGTGGAACTACCTCGAACAACCGAGACACCAGGAAAGGCATCCACCAAATCGTGCTAACTCGTACAGTCCAAGCCAAATCCAATAACCGCTGTTATTGGTGCTTGTGGAGGTGTTACATTTTGGTCACAGGGGGTTGATTGTTTGTCCCGTGAGCTTATTAAATCTGATGGAATTATTTGATGTATAAAAACTACCGTAAAACACTCACCTCTAAGAACACCCCAAAGGACGAAGGCCACAAACATAAGAATGTTTGGACCAAAGACAAAAACGTCGTATATGATCCCTGTGCAGCTGCCTATATGAGACAGAAACAGATGTATTTGAGTGGTCCATAATTAATAGTAATAAATTCCATGGTCAGAAATTGGTAATAAAAGTGTTCAAATGATGGTATGACTTTTACTTACCGGGTTCTTTAAAGAACGTGTATGGGATGCAGCAAAGAATCAGTAATGATCCACATACACTTGTAACACAACAGAGGATCTGTATCGCATTCGTTATGAGGGAAGAACCTGAGTAGAAAAAACATGCAGCAGTGAAAAAGCCGTGATGCCCCACCCCTTCATCTTTGAGTCCAGGCTGCTTATTTCAAGATCTGCTTTCCCCAAACCCCCCATAAAAATGAAACCCCATAGACCTAAATGATAAAACCTGATGATACTAACACTACGCTTCATAAAATGTCCAGGCATGCCAATAAGACTAGGGCTGTACCTGACTCAAAGTTTTGTCAGTCGAATCGGATTCGCCCGTCCTGGCCAACGATTCGTTACTCGTTCAAGTTTTCTCCATGTACATTATCAGTACATCAGTAAATCAATTTGCATACGTTTCAGATCTGATGTTTCAGCAGAGTCACAGGAACATATTTCTGAACTAAAAGAGGCGGGGCTTATGATGATCGATCTGAACTGGAGCCTGATTTATTTACAGGATACAGCGTCGGGCAGCAGCGCGTATATATGCTAAACATTAGCGCTTATAGCTTATAGTCTTTATAATTTCACCTCTAACAGCTTCTTTAGCAGGAGGACCCTTCGTCTTTCATCTCTCATAAATAATGAACTCCTAAATAAAACTAGATTAGTCCATATTTAAATTATTTATAGATGAAAAGGAGAAT
>JAMWET010007084.1:0-10011 GCA_024036415.1 Prochilodus magdalenae | reverse complement strand
ACCCTTTCAGTTCAAGGCACATTGCTTAGTTATTAATACTGATAATGGTTATTAATAAGGAACCACAATCAAAAATGTCTTGACCTCTGTGAAATGGATTTGCACTGCTGCTTAGCGCTAAAGGGTAAGGTGGGACCTGTAGTCCCATTTGTTACCCTGTTCTTCAGTGATCAGGACCCCCACAGGACCCCCACAGAGCAGGTATAATGTGGGTGGTGGATCATTCTCAGCACTGCAGTGACACTGACGTGGTGGTGGTGGTGTTAGTGTGGGTGGTGCTGGTTTGAGTGGATCAGACACAGCAGTGCTGCTGGAGTGTTTAGACACTGTGTCCACTCACTGTCCACTCTATTAGACACTCCTACCTTGCTGCTCCACCACTTGTAGACTGGACAGTCAGAGACGATAGCTCCATCTGCTGCTGGCCTATAGGACAACTGCCCACAAAGAAAAAAAAGCTGCTATAGGACGTGGCCTACTAGGAATCTGCCTGTAGGACCTGTTTTTGACGCTGCCTATAGGAGCTGCCCACTGTTAGGACGCTGCACTATAGGGACACTAGGCTTATCAGTAACAGCTGGCCAAAGGATGCTGGCCAAAGGATGCTGGCCACAGGACGATGCCCACAGGACGATGCTCACAGGACGATGCCCACAGGACGATGCCCACAGGATGCTGGCTATAGGACGCTGCCCACAGGACGCTGTCCAAAGGATGCTGCCCTAAGAAGTTAGAGTTAGGAGTTAAATATGAAATGATACATCCGGGCATGTTCTGGCAACCTACTATTTAAATTCATTTAACTGAAATTTCAAGGGAGTCCGAACACTACTTCACTGTCCTTTAGCTCCAGGTGTGGCCCGCACTCATCCGTTTGCCTCCCCATATCACCCCCCGGCCCCCAATCAACAATTCCCCCATAGACTCCCATTCATTTTCATCCCCATTTATACCCTACTGTTTTCTTTAACCTACAGCCACCAAACCGCATGTACTCACTCTGTGCAGACCCCCAAACGCTAATCCACAGTCACACTGACCATTTGTTCATCCCTTGTTCCTCCCATAGACTGCCATTCAGTTA
Source organism: Prochilodus magdalenae (assembly GCA_024036415.1). Classification (NCBI taxonomy): domain Eukaryota; kingdom Metazoa; phylum Chordata; class Actinopteri; order Characiformes; family Prochilodontidae; genus Prochilodus; species Prochilodus magdalenae. The sequence continues at coordinate 8,927 of JAMWET010007084.1, read as the reverse complement.
GCAGCAGAACCTTAGCAGCAAGCTTAGCATGCACACTCACTCTGCACCTCAGTAAATGATCTTCTCCAGTCACTGTCTTATATTTACCGTAACTCCCAGTTTCTTCCGGTACGGTTAATCTTTATCACCTGTAGGCAAAGAAATCTGGCTACACTGACCTCCATTCCAGGCTTCTTTGGACATGGATTGGATTCCAAGGGTCTGAGCGCTGATTCCACACTGTTGAGCTGTAGAATATGGCATGTAGTCAGAATAATGAAGCCTGTCTCACGCATAGCGTCTCTCTGCATGATGTGAGCTCCGCCGGCCAGTTTGCTTTATGCTACACGTTAGCAGGTCGGAGTTTTCACACTGAGCGCTCCAGATGTGGCACACAAGCGGCATTTAGACAACAGGCATGGTGCCGCACAGCAAGATGCCATGGAATAAGCTGTGGAAGTCAATAAACATGAATCAGGAGGCAGAATAACAGCTTCAGGCCTGCAGGTTCTTCAATCATAATCGTTATCCAATGCAGTAAGTGGCTAATGCAGCTGGAATAAGTGCTGACTGTACAGACCCCCCGGTGGGTCCACCAAGTCAGAAAGCAGGTGGAGGTAAACAAATGGGTGACGGTGTATTAGGATGGTCGACTGTACATGCCTTGTAGATGTTCAGTGTATCTTGTACATACTAACATTCAGATAAATATCAGTTCCACTCCACCGAACTGGAAGTCGAGTGAAAGACTGTATTAAATCTATTCCTAACCCCTAATCTCTAACCTGAAGCCTAAACCTAGGCCTAGTCCTAACCCTGGCCCTGACTGTTGGTAATCAGTTTAGTATCACCAGAATGTATGTGTAGATCATCTATAATGGGCCATCCATATAAAGTATGACCAACGAATGATATTTGTGTTGTCTAGTCACTGGATCACCTGTCAGGTATTCAGGTACTGAATCTATCATTTCCTTTATAATGCTTATTAATTTTAGCGTTTTGTTATTCTTATTTTAATATGTTTTATAATTTTAAATATATATATTTTTAATTTTAATATAATTTAAAAAATAATCATTTTTACATTTTTATTTTATTTTATTTTAGTTTATTTAATTTTTTTTATAAATAAAAGACAATTTTGAAAATTATTTTTTTAATTTAATTTTATTTATTTTATTTTTTTATTATATTTTATGTATATATTTTGAAGACTATGTAACATGCTCTGGAAATTATTTAGTAATGATTTTATTTTATTGCTACTTTCATAACCCTTTTTTATTTTAATTTTATTTTTATTTTTAATAACTCTATTTCTGTTTTTAATATGTTTAGGGTTTTGTTGATTTTTAACTTTTTGTTGATTTATCTTTGTTTTATTTTTAATCAAATCTTATTTAAATTTTTTGCTCCATTTATTAGTGACTGTGCAACACTGCAGCAACCACCTGAGACATCACAGTAACCACCTGGGACATCTTAGCAACTGTCTAGCAACACCTTAGCAAGCGCCTGGAACACAATAGCAACCAGCAAACAGCTCCATAGCAACGATCTAGGATACCATAGCAACCAACCAGCAACACTGTTGTAGCGAAGTTGGATACAACTGCAACTGCCTAGCCACCACCTGAGATACATTAGCAACTGCCTAGTAACACCACAGTAGCCACCTTGGGTACCACAGAAGCCTCCTAATAACATCTTAGCAGCCACCTGAGATACCGTAGCAACTGCCTAGAAACACCTTTGTAACCACATTAGATACCATAGCAACTGCCTTGTAACACATAGTAGCCACCTGGAATATAACAGCACTCGCCTAGTAGCGGCATAGCAACTATCTGGAATACAATAGCAACAGGCAAAATCTCCACAGCATCCATCTGGGATACCTAAGCAACCACCTAGCAATGGCATGGCAGCCACCTGAAACACCACAGCACCGCCTAGACACACCTTTGCAACCACGTTAGATACCATAGCAACCACCTAGACATAACCTGGGATACATTAGCAACTGCCTAGTAACACCATAGTAGCCACCTGGAATATGACAGCAGTCGCCTAGTAGCGGCATAGCAACCATCTGGAATACAATAGCAACAGGCAAAATCTCCACAGCATCCATCTGGGATACTTAAGCAACCACCTAGCAATGGCATAGCAGCCACCTGAAATACCATAGCACTGCCTAGACACACCTTTGTAACCACATTAGATACCATAGCAACCACCTAGACATAACCTGGGATACATTAGCAACTGCCCAGTAACACCATAGCAGCCACCTGGAATATGACAGCAGTTGCCTAGTAGCGGCATAGCAACCATCTGGAATACAATAGCAACAGGCAAACAGCTCCACAGCATCCATCTGGGATGCCAAAGCAACCACCTAGCAATGGCATAGCAGCCAACTTAAAATACCATAGCACCGCCTAGACACACCTTTGCAACCACGTTGGATACCATAGCAACCACCTAGACATAACCTGGGATACATTAGCAACTGCCTAGTAACACCATAGTAGCCACCTGGAATACGACAGCAGCTGCCTAGTAGCGGCATAGCAACCATCTAAATACAATAGCAACAGGCAAACAGCTCCACAGCAACCATCTGGGATACCAAAGCAACCACCTAGCAATGGCATAGCAGCCAACTTAAAATACCATAGCACCGCCTAGACACACCTTTGTAACCACGTTGGATACCATAGCAACCACCTAGACATAACCTGGGATACATTAGCAACTGCCTAGTAACACCATAGTAGCCACCTGGAATATGACAGCAGTTGCCTAGTAGCGGCATAGCAACCATCTGGAATACAATAGCAACAGGCAAACAGCTCCACAGCATCCATCTGGGATACCAAAGCAACCACCTAGCAATGGCATAGCAGCCACCTGAAATACCATAGCACCGCCTAGACACACCTTTGCAACCATGTTGGATACCATGGCAACCACCTAGACATAACCTGGGATACATTAGCAACTGCCTAGTAACACCATAGTAGCCACCTGGAATACGACAGCAGCTGCGTAGTAGCGGCATAGCAACCATCTGGAATACAATAGCAACAGGCAAACAGCTCCACAGCAACCATCTGGGATACCAAAGCAACCACCTAGCAATGGCATAGCAGCCACCTGAAATACCATAGCACTGCCTAGACACAGCTTTGCAATCACGTTGGATACCATAGCAACCACCTAGACATAACCTGGGATATATTAGCAACTGCCTAGTAACACCATAGTAGCCACCTGGAATATGACAGCAGTTGCCTAGTAGCGGCATAGCAACCATCTGGAGTACAATAGCAACAGGCAAACATCTCCACAGCATCCATCTGGGATGCCAAAGCAACCACCTAGCAACAGCATAGCAGCCAACTTAAAATACCATAGCACCGCCTAGACACACCTTTGCAACCACATTGGATACCATAGCAACCACCTAGACATAACCTGGGATACATTAGCAACTGCCTAGTAACAACATAGTAGCCACCTGGAATACGACAGCAGCTGCCTAGTAGCGGCATAGCAACCATCTAAATACAATAGCAACCATCTGGGATACCAAAGCAACCACCTAGCAATGGTATAGCAGCCAACTTAAAATACCATAGCACCGCCTAGACACACCTTTGCAACCACATTGGATACCCTAGCAACCATCTAAACATCACCTTGGATACGTTAGCAACCACGTGGCAACACCTTAACAACCACCTGGGATACAATAGCAGTTGCCTGGTACCCTAGTGATGTACTTTTGAGTAAACCTAAAATCCCACTTTCACACTTCCAGGTTTTCCCATTCCGAGTACTGCCAGCTGAAAGCTAAATGTATCCCGGGATTAGCACCCTGGCTGGAAAGTTTTGCGCTGTCCCGGTGTATTTTGGGCTGTGCGGTTTGATTTATCCATCTCTAATTAATCCTGAGACAGACGCTCGTCAGACACGCGTGGGCGGGGCACATACGGGGGACACATCCTTGAGATAGCCCAACAGTTCAGAGCATATTAGAGGTGTCATAAAACTGTCAGCTTAAAGATATAAGCCTGGCTTACCTTCTCCCCTCCTCCTCCCTCTCCCTCGCTCTCCCTCCCTCTCCCTCACTCTCCCTCTTTGTCTCCCTCCTGCTCTCCCTCTTATTGAGTCAAAGCTTCAGCTTCGCAAAGGGAAACAAACAGCGTGCGGACGTATTTCCACATCATAAACATACAGATTTATTACTGTCGTTTTTTCCACCAACCTGCCCTCCACCTTTCCCCCCCACATCCGCCCTCCCCCCCTTCCCCCGACCCATTACCAACCAATGCCCAGATTTATGGACGGCCGCCTCCATCAGCCCGCAGACATAATTCACGCTCCTGGACGGCGAACGCTTTTATGCAGATTAGCAATCTCAGTAAAAGACCCTTAACGGAGATATTTGTCTTTGTACTCCGCAGGAGAGGGTGCAGGTGGTTAATGGCGCCCTGTCCATCAGCCGCTTGGCACTATCCGACGCTGGAATATACCAATGTGTGGCTGGGAACAAATACGGAGAGGTGTACTCCAACGCTGAGCTCAGAGTGATTGGTAAGCTGCTGGATCTCTGCTCACTTTATTCATCCACTAACAGCTGATCAACAAAGTCATATATGTGTATGTATATATATCTATATATATATATATATATATACATAGCTGCACCCAGAAGGAGTCAACCGAGAGGAATGAAACTTGTTGGGTAGGTTTATCATTGTGAGACACACTAATGATCCAAGCGTACGCTCAGCCGCACATGTGACGTAAGCAGGGACGAGCCTTATCGCTGTACCTGACTGACCCAACAGCCACCATTACAGACATTCAGTGACCAGTGGTGCCTCCATGAGTCATCCTGTTAGGGCAGCACCATCGGCAGACGGCTGCACCACGCAGGACTACATGCACACAGACCGTCACCACGACTGTCCTTAACACCACGTCACCGTCACCAAAGACTGCAGTGGTGTCGTACCAGACTGTCATGGAGTGACTCAGAATGGCAGCGGGTCATCTTCAGTGACGAGTCCCGCTTTAGTCTTGGTGGAGACGCCCAACGAATCCGTGTGTGGAGGCACCGTGGTCAGCACCAAGACGAACGGTTTGTGGTCACGCGTCCAGAAGGCCTGGTGTCACTCCACCTCCACCCCTACCGCACCATCTGCAGGAACTGTGTGAGGATGTTCAAGCTGCATGGGATGGATTATCACAGGACACCATTAGGAACCTCTACAGCTCCATACCGAGACGTCTGGCGTGTTGGGTTAGCAAACACGGCGGCCCGACGCCATACTGAGAGACAGACTTCTGTATGTGTAGCTCAATAAATATTGATCATATCAGTCTAAATGTATCATCAGTTATTGATCCTGGTCACCTTTATCTTCCTTCCCAACACCACTGCACTCCCACACCTCCTTCTGGGTGCAGCTAATCTTATATATGTATTCTAGGTCCAGACTGTAGTCCATCTGTTTCTCTGTATACTGTATTACCCTGTTCCTCAATGGTGAGGACCCCCACAGGACCACCACAGAGCAGGTATGATGTGGGTGGTGGATCATTCTCAGCACTGCAGTGACACTGACATGGTGGTGGTGTGTTAGTGTGTGTGGTGCTGGTGTGAGTGGATCAGACACAGCAGTGCTGCTGAACACCTCAGTGTCCACCAACCAACACTATCCAGCACAATAGCGTCCTGTGGGCAGCGTCCTGTGGGCAGCGTCCTGTGGGCAGTGTCCTGTGCCCACTGATGAAGGACTAGAGGATGACCAACACTGCACTGTGCAGCAGCAGATGAGCTATCGTCTCTGACTGTCCATCTACAAGGTGGACCAGCAAGGTAGGAGTGTCTAATAGAGTGGACAGTGAGTGGACACAGTGTCTCAACACTCCAGTACGACACACACTGACATGTAGTTCAGTTCTCGGCAGGTGGGAGCGAAGGAGCGTACCTGTGTGTTTGTGTTTGTGTTATTTCAGTGCCGTCGTCGTATTTATGGTCCCTCATCATTACAGGAACGCGACATTCCTTCCTCTCATGAATTCCCTCCTCATTAAAGGGCGTCTGATCTAATGTATTGTTGCGTTGGCCGCGGCCTCCCCGTTACAAAACATAATTACGCTCGCGGCGGATGTGCCCAGACGCTCACGCGCGGCAGTACCCACTCATCTTCTCCCGTGCCGTCTCATCCCTCGCCGTTTTATCCATTCATCCTCCTCCCTCCTCTTTTTTCACCCTGATTACTGTTTTTGTCGCTCGGCGTGAACGGAAAGATTCCACACTTACCGTGACAGGGTTAAGGCAAAAGGAAAAAGTGGGTGGGACGTAATAGACAGATCGGTTCTCCGCAGTAAATCGAGCAGCTTTTACGGCGAGGGGCTCTCAGCGCCGAGGAAGAGATCATAATAAGCTCGTCTGAGTAGGGAACGAGGGAACGGGTGGAGGAAGGATGTGACATTTTCCCTTTGTTTTTCTTACCGGAGGAAGTAAATGTGTGGTAATTAGGCGTGTATATTTAGTTGGACCTCAGCCGTCTCAGCTCACCTGCGTGCACTCTCACTTCATTCAGAGACCCGAGGCCCACAATAAACATCCAGTCCCATCCAGCCCATCGCTCTATCCCTCTGCAGGGGTGTTAGGGGAAGGCTTACACACCTACCTTACTGGCCACTTTATTAGAAACACCCACCATGTGCTTTGATTATCTGGCCACTTTATTGGAAACACCCCCCTTGTGCTTCCACTCACTGGCCACTTTATTAGAAACGCCCACCTTGTGCTTTGACCATCTGGCCACTTTATTAGAAACACCTACCTTGTGCTTCCACTAACCGGCCACTTTATTAGAAACGCCTACCTTGTGCTTCCGCTAACTGGCCACTTTATTAGAAACGCCTACCTTGTGCTTCCACTAACTGGCCACTTTATTAGAAACGCCTACCTTGTGCTTCCACTCACTGGCCACTTTATTAGAAACACCTACCTTGTGCTTCCACTCACTGGCCACTTTATTAGAAACACCTACCTTGTGCTTCCACTCACTGGCCACTTTATTAGAAACACCCACCTTGTGCTTCCACTCAGTGGCCACTTTATTAGAAACGCCTACCTTGTGCTTCCACTAACTGGCCACTTTATTAGAAACACCTACCTTGTGCTTTGACTATCTGGCCACTTTATTAGAAACGCCTACCTTGTGCTTCCACTAACTGGCCACTTTATTAGAAACACCCACCATGTGCTTTGATTATCTGGCCACTTTATTAGAAACGCCTACCTTGTGCTTTCGCTAACTGGCCACTTTATTGGAAACACCTACCTTGTGCTTCCACTCACTGGCCACTTTATTAGAAACACCCACCATGTGCTTTGACTATCTGGCCACTTTATTAGAAACACCTACCTTGTGCTTCCTCTAACTGGCCACTTTATTAGAAACACCTACCTTGTGCTTCCACTAACTGGCCACTTTATTAGAAACACCCACCATGTGCTTTGACTATCTGGCCACTTTATTGGAAACACCTACCTTGTGCTTCCGCTAACTGGCCACTTTATTAGAAACACCCACCATGTGCTTTGACTATCTGGCCACTTTATTAGAAACACCTACCTTGTGCTTCCTCTGCTTTTTTTTTTTTTTTTTTTTTTTTGGGCTTCCACTGATTAGAAACCCACTTTATTAGCCCACTTTAAAAACACCTACCTTGTGCTTCCACTCACTGGCCACTTTATTAGAAACACCCACCTTGTGCTTTGACTATCTGGCCACTTTATTAGAAACACCTACCTTGTGCTTCCGCTAACTGGCCACTTTATTAGAAACACCTACCTTGTGCTTCCACTCACTGGCCACTTTATTGGAAACACCCACCTTGTGCTTCCACTCAGTGGCCACTTTATTAGAAACACCTTACTTGTGCTTCCACTAACTGGCCACTTTATTAGAAACGCCTACCTTGTGCTTCCACTCACTGGCCACTTTATTGGAAACGCCTACCTTGTGCTTCCACTCACTGGCCACTTTATTGGAAACACTCACCTTGTGCTTCCACTAACTGGCCACTTTATTAGAAACACCTACCTTGTGCTTTCACTAACTGGCCACTTTATTAGAAACACCTACCTTGTGCTTCCACTCACTGGCCACTTTATTAGAAACACCCACCTTGTGCTTCCAAAAACTGGCCACTTTATTGGAAACACCCACCTTGTGCTTCCACTCACTGGCCACTTTATTAGAAACGCCTACCCCATACTTCCACTCACTGGCCACTTTATTAGAAACACCCACGTTGTGCTTCCACTCACTGGCCACTTTATTAGAAACACCCAGCTTGTGCTTCCACTCACTGGCCACTTTATTGGAAAAACCCACCATGTGCTTTGACTATCTGGCCACTTTATTAGAAACACCTACCTTGTGCTTCCACTAACTGGCCACTTTATTAGAAACGCCTACCTTGTGCTTCCGCTAACCGGCCACTTTATTAGAAACGCCGACCTTGTGCTTCCACTCACTGGCCACTTTATTAGAAACACCCACCTTGTGCTTTGACTATCTGGCCACTTTATTAGAAACGCCTACCTTGTGCTTCCACTCACTGGCCACTTTATTAGAAACACCCACCTTGTGCTTCCACTCACTGGCCACTTTATTGGAAACACCCACCTTGTGCTTCCACTCACTGGCCACTTTATTAGAAACGCCTACCTTGTGCTTCCGCTAACCGGCCACTTTAATTCGCAACGCCGACCTTGTGTTCCCACTCACTGCCCTCAAAAAGAAAAAAAGTCTTAGCTTCCTTGGGAGGGGGCATGAAGGGGGGGAAAGGAAAAAAGGAGTGTGTCGTGGAGGGGGGGGGGAGGAACTTGCCGTATTGTGCGT
>JAMWET010007083.1:62500-100360 GCA_024036415.1 Prochilodus magdalenae | reverse complement strand
GGGTTTGTGTGTTTTATTAAATGCAGCATTTGATGGAAGTGCTTCACTTAAAGTAGGCTTGACTTCTTTATTTATGGGATTTATACGGATGTAGGTTTTTGGTGTTGATCAAATTGAGCAATCCACCGTCGGCAACAGCCCGCATGCCCGACAAGTCCGTACACTCACTGGCCGCTGGCATGCAGAGATCTAAAGCTCTAACGTATGTAACACAAACACCCCGGAGGAGCGCAGGCCGTTCCGTTTGCGGTCAGCCTCCGGTGCTGTTTCCCTGCAGGGCATGGTCATGTAAGTCACTAATCTCGTGGGTTTTGTGAAAACACTCATCCCGCCCAACCCCACCCCACCCCAGTCCATTACCCAGCCAAGGGGGAAGAGAAACAATAACAAACCCCACCCGCGTGGTGGCAGAAGATGGAATCGGAAAGTGTGCATAACACGTCGCGCATCCATCCCTCCTGCACGCTAATGTGGGGTACTGTATAGCCCTGCTAGCACCCCCCTTGCCCCCCCTTACCAATAAATATTTATCCTGGTGCTTGCTGAAAAAGAGGAAGCTTAACCGTGAGCTAAGTTGCTAACGTGCACTGCCTCACCAAGAATCTATTCATTAATCTGGGGATAAGATCGGCTAAGTGAAAGGAGGCAGCTTCTGGGCTGAAGCGCCGGCTCGGGCCTTTTGACTACGTGGGTTTAGTAGAGGCACAGCTTAAGAGGAATAGAGTCAGTGTGATAAATCATTTAACGGGAGCTTTCGCACACTGTTTGGTTGAAACAGATGTCCGCCTTAATGCTGAAATAGGCTATGCTTTCGGGTCCATTTAGCATCCATACGTCCCCGGGACGTGACTGGGCCACAGGCCATTAGCTTGAGGCGATAGGACACAACCTGTTTGGACCCGCCTCAGTTTCTGGGTGCATAAAAATAAATACGGTCGACTCGTGAAATCTTAACAGCTGTGGCCGGGGCCTCGTGTTCGCTCCTATGACTTGACCGTCGGGCGGCTCGAAATGAAAAAAAACGAGCGCCTTCGGTCATATGAATTCGCTCAGGTCCATAAAACAGTTAGGCTTCGCTCTCCTCTCTCTTTAGGCGGCCGTCCCCCCGTCGTGGAACGGGCGCCGTCGTTAGCAAACAAGCGCGATGGGTGTTTTATCATGGGGAAACTCGTCAAAGCAAAGTCCAGTAAAGTGGCGACGTGTAAACCGATATTTGCATCAGGAGGTTTTTAATTCAGAAGGGGCCTCTTTTATTTCCAAAAATAGAGATAATTGAATGGCTTGTTATGCTGGGAGCCAAGATGGGCTATGGATATTTGGCCCTCTAAATGAAATGGAATTATTTACGATGCGCTGAAACTGAACACGTCATGTCTGCTGTCGGCTCGCTGAGGTGGCTGGTTTCATAGGTACATAGTGCCTCTGAGTTATTGACTTGGCCATTAATCATAGGTGTGTGCATGATTTGTCCATTGACCGCTCCCACACCTGCATTTTGTGGTACGCTTGATGAGCTTACAATGTACGATAGCAAACTTCCCATTCAAGCTAATGAGAAACTGTCAGTGTTGAAATACATGGGGGTGCTATATAGACTGGTTGGGGTAGCTACAGTGTGGTAACACCACTACTCAGGGTGTGCCACCTCTGACGTGGTTGGGGAAACTGGGGTTTCTAATACCAGTCGGGGTGACTGTGCTGAGCTTACACCAAATTAATGAGGTCCTTGGGCAAGACTCCTAACACAATTGGGCTACCTAGTAATCAACCTTGTAAGTCGCTCTGTAAAAGAGCGTCAGCCAAAATGCCCTATAAACGTATTTCAAACCTTCACTTTCCATGCCGAGAAGCGCATCACAATCAGGGACTTTCTGTGGGTCCCAACTATTTTTTTTTTGGCGGGCATGATTTCATTTCTCATTTCACATTTCCAGCTGAATCTCTGGGAAATTTACATTGATTGTTTTACATGAGTGCATGATGGCTCAATAAGGGTCCCACGGGTAGTGGCCCAAAGATGACCAAAGGGGGTTGGGGTGATGGCCCAGGTGTGGGTCCCTGGGCCCAGTTGGTGAGAAACCCCCCCCGGTCGAAATAAATCCTGGAAGGGGGTTTTTCCCACATTTCATTACATAGGCGCCATTGGAGGCCAACTAACACAGCCACTTGGCCCTCTAAGTACTTGGCCCGAAAAGATGACCCAAAAAGGGTGCGATGATGTCCCAGATGTGGTCCACAAAAGGTCCGAGTGGCGGCTCGCAGAAGAAACCCTCGTGTTTGAAATATCTGGAGGTGGATTTTTCCCCATCAGTGTTTCATTACATGGTGCCGATTGATGGCCATCTGACACACCACTTTGGGCACTCTAACGGTATTTGGCCCAAAATGACGCAAAGGGGGGGGGTGGTAGTGCTTTGAGAGGGCGCCAGGAGGGTGGGTGGGTCCAACGGGCCAGGCCCAGTAGGAGTGGCTGTGCGAAAAACCTCACACGAAGGAGTTATCCTAAGGGGGGTTTTCCTCCACATTCTTTCTGTTACATGCGGTTGCCATTGATGCCCACGTACCACCACTTGGCCCCTTGAGTACTGCGGGGCGCCAAAAGATGACCCAAAGGGGGGTGCGTGAGGTGCCAGGTGGTGGGTCCCACGGCCCAGTGCGAGAAACCCTCCTGTCAGAAGTTACCGTAGGAGGGTTTTCTCCATCATTCTTCCCTACATGGTGCATTGATGGGCCCATACACACAACTTGGGACCCTCTTAGATTGGCCCAAAGATGACCCAAGGGGTGCTGTGGAGGCCCAGTTTTGGGGTCCACGGGCCCCAGTTTTCTGAGAAACCCTCCTATCAAAGTTATTCTGAGGGGGGTTTCTCCATCATTCTATCTGGACATGGCAGCAATTTTTTGTCAATTTCATTGATAGGCCAAAATCAACACAGATTGGACCAATTTATCTATTGGCCCAAATGTAAGATGGACCCCAAAGAGTGCTTGTTAAGAGGGGCCCCAGGTTGTGGTCCATTGGTCCCAGGTTTGCTGAGGAAACCCTACAGTCGAAGGATTTATCCTAAGTAGTGTTTTCTCCATCATCTTCCTTACGTGCTGGGTACCAGTGATGCCCCACTACACAGCCACTTGGCCACTTCTCAGTATTGTCCCAAAAAGGATGACCCAAAGGAGGTGCTCTTGAGATGGCGCGCGAGTGCGTGGGGGTCACAACCCGAGTTTGCGCTGAGAATCTCTCTTGTTAAAATATTCTAGGATGGTTTTTCTCCATCATGTTTCAATTACAGTGGTTGCCACTGATGGCACCACAACACACCCACTTTCCCCCTGGAGTAGTTGACCACAAAGATGACCCAAAGGGTGCTTGATGGCGGGCCCAGCTTGTGGGTCCGGACTGGACCCGACGAGAGAAGAGAGTGGCTGAAAGAGAGAGTGAAGGAAACCCTCCGTCGAAGTTATGACGACTAAAGGGGGTTTCTGGCATTATTGCTATTTATACAAGTGGGAGAGAATATGATCAGGTGGGGGGGGAGAGATAACTTCGAATAAGCAATGAGCTTCGAAACAAGTACGGAGAATATGTTGATTTGCTTTCAGCCCATCTGAGACTCGTTAGATGCAATCCGTTGTGGAGAGATCCGAGAGGCGAAGGAGAGGGAAAGATTCTCTTTATTTAAATGATGAGGATCATGAGATCAGGACAGGGCAGAGCGAGAGAATGGAGAGACTTGTAAGGATCTGAAGTCTTAGCCTTGCATTTCACACATGACCGTTCTTATAATCAGCGCTTGGATAAGAAGTTCGCCTAGTTTGAGATGATGGCTAGCGTAGAGAGCGAGAGATTTGACGAGACTGAGTGTGTACGTGCGTCAGAGAAGAAGACTGACTGGAAACCACCACCATTACAAGCGTGAGGGTGTGTCGAGAGGAGAGTGAGCGCACTGTGTGTGAGTTGCAGAGAGACAGGAGAGAGGAGCACCGTGAGAGAGAGGGGAGAGACGGAGATGATGGAAAAAACAACAGATATGTGATAATTTCTTGGAATGAAGCATTGAGTGTACGAGAAGCAGCGAGAGAGAGAGAGATGAGAGAGAGGATGACAGAGGAGGGACAGAGATAGTGAGAAATCGCTTCAACAGGCTGATGGCCAGAGAGCGCCCACTAGATCTGACAGAAGCGAGGGAGGATCGGTAGAGGACGGAGAGAGAGATTTTGCCGCGTGTAGCTCCTCAGCTGATGACGAGGCCCGTGAATGAGACAGGCCAGAATCATCTGCACACAGATGCAGATTAAAGGAGCCGGTGGTAAAGTGTGAGCAGGGTTTCTGTCGAACACATTGAATAGGAAGCGCGCAGTGGGCTCCGTCGGTCTGCGGCATTGGGTCTGATTCTTCAGAGGAGGAGACCAACCCAAACAAGAGACACGCACTTGTGAGCTGATTTAAGGCCCTGTAAGGACATAAGTGCCTGAATATGCGGGTGTGGTTAGGATAACAGTAACTTGTCTGCTGCAAGCCACGTACAATTGTTACGCGTTGTAAACACCGTGCAGGCGACAGCCTGCGCTAGTTAGCTCATTTTATAGATGAGAGTCCAGACGAACCACAGCAACCGACAGCTCTTGTCCCAAGCGATGCCCTCAGAGCCGGCTTTGCCCCAGCTGCCCTTTCAGGTTGATCTCGAGCCTCTGCCCCCAGCATGCCCTCACCATGTGTCCGAGATGACCCTACACGGGCCCCCTGAGACTGCCTGCCAGCCACCAGGGAGTATCGCCCCCCCCCCCCCCCCCCCCCCCCCCAGACCACTACAGAGTAATGCCCCAGCCAATCGCGAGCTGCCTGTCGCAGCAGCCGAGCTGCCCATACACAGCTACCGAGCTGCTGCTACAGGCACGTACGCTCTGCCGCAGACGTAAGAACTGGCCACACAAGCACACGAGCAGAGACCCCAGCACGGAGCTGCCCAGGCGAGCTGCCCCAGCACCGAGCATGCCCCGCGAGAGCCCCACCCCCAGGCCGAGCTGCCCGAGCAGCTCAACCGAGTTGCCCCAGCACCGAGCTGCCCCCAGCCCACCCTAGCCCAAGCGTATCTCCCAGTCTAGTGACAGGTACTCAGGAAGTAACATGACCGTCAGCTCGCACAGTGTTACAGCTCCCCTAGTGTGGGTGATGGGTGGTCGGCTGTGTGTGGGTGTGTGTGTGGGTGTGTGTCGTGTGTGGTGTGTGTGTGTACCTGAGGTCAGGTAGAGGGAGAGAGACACACGGTACTCACGAGCTGTCTTCGAGACACAGGTCACGGACAGAGCGGAGACGAGTTCGGCCTCATCAACACCTGGAACACTGAACACACAGAGATACATGTATACAGAGTGCGAGTTACACACGCACGCCTACCTACCAAACCATTATACTCACTGTGCACATTGCATAGATTTACTCAGACGCATACACAGAGCCACGCTGTTCGTGTGTTGGTCTGTCTGCCTGTCTGTGCATATGTATGTCTGCTGGTACTAGTCTGTCTGTCTGTCTGTCTGTCTGTCTGCCTGTCTGTCTGCCTGCCTGCCTGTCTGCCTGCCTGCCTGTCTGTCTGCCTGCGTGCCTGTCTGTCTGCCCGTCTGTCTGCCTGTCTGCCTGCCCGTCTGTCTGCCTGCCCGCCTGCCTGTCTGTCTGTCTGCCCGCCTGCCTGCCTCTCTGCCTGTCTGTCTGTCTGTCTGTCTGTATGCCTGTCTGCCCGCCTGCCTGCCTGTCTGTCTGTCTGCCTGCCTGCCTGCCTGCCCGTCTGCCTCTCTGTCTGCCCGCCCGTCTGCCTGCCTGTATGCCTCTCTGCCTGTCTGCCTGTCTGTCTGTCTGCCTGCCTGTCTGTCTGTCTGTCTGTCTGTCTGCCTGCCTGTCTCCCTCTCTGTCTGCCCGGTACAGAACTATGAGAGGGGGAATGGAGGAAGGCTCACTCACGCATGTCCACGGGGAGCGGCTGTGTTATTGTCATCTCGTCCTTTATGGTGGGCAGGTCCCCTGCAGACGGAGGAGGGGCAGAGGCCGGATTAGCTTTGTGATTACACGTACACTATCTGGGTTATAGGATCAACACGGAACCATGACAAAGGGGGGGGTTTAATCAGTACCCGCACACAGCCTGACCCAGTTCTCCATCCAGCTTCACCTCCCTGTCCCCCCAGCACAGTCCACACACAGCCTGACCCAGTTCCCCATCCAGCTTCACCTCCCTGTCCCCCCAGCACAGTCCACACACAGCCTGACCCAGTTCTCCATCCAGCTTCACCTCCCTGTCCCTCAACACAGTCCACACACAGCCTGACCCAGTTCTCCACCAGGCTCACACTCCCTGTCCACCCGCACGTCCACACACAGCGCCCAGGTTCTCCATCCAGCTTCAACCCCCCCTGTCCCCCAACACAGTCCACACACAGCCTGACCAGTTCTCCATCAAGCTTCACCTCCCTGTCCCCAGCACAGTCCCACACACAGCCTGACCCCAGTTCCAATCCAGCGTCACCTCCCTGTCCCCCCAACACAGTCCACACCACAGCCTTGACCAAGTCTCCATCCAGCTTACTTCCCTGTCCCCCCAGGCACAGTCCACACACAAGCCTGAACCAGTTCTCCATCCAGCTTCACCTCCCTGTCCCCCCAACACAGTCCACACACAGCCTGACCCAGTTCTCCATCCAGCTTCACCTCCCTGGCCCCCAAACACAGTCCACACACAGCCTGACCCAGTTCTCCATCAGTTCACCTCCTGTCCCCCCCAGCACAGTCCACACACAGCCTGACCCAGTTCCCCCTCCATCCCAGCTTCACCTCCCTGTCCCCAGCACAGTCCACACACAGCCTGACCAAGTTCTCCATCCAGCTCACCTCCCTGTCCCCCCAACACAGTCCACACACAGCCCTGCACCCAGTTCTCCATCCAGCTTCACGCCTGGTCGCCCCCCAACACCAGTCCACACACAGCCTGACCCAGTTCTCCATCCAGCTGTCACCCCTCCCTGTCCCCCAACACAGTCACACCACACAGCCTGACCCAGTTCTCCATCACCAGCTGTCACCTCCCCCCCCTAGCTGTCACCCCAAGCACAGTCCACACACAGCACCCTGACCCAGTTCTCCATCCAGCTTCGACGAGATCCCTGCGTCCCCCCAACACAGTCCACACACAGACCTGACCCAGTTCTCCATCCAGCTTCACCTCCTGTCCCCCAACCACAGTGCCACACACCCGCCTGACCCCAGTTCATCCATCCAGCTTCACGCTCCCGTCCCCCCAACACAAGTCCACACACAGCCTGATTCCCAGTTCTCCATTCCAGGCTTCACCTACCCTGTCCCCCCGACACAGTCCACAGCACAGCATGACCCAGTTTCTCCATCCAGCTTTTCACCTCCCCTGTGCCCCACAACCACCAGTCCACACACAGCCTGACCCAGTTCTCGCAAGTCGAAGCTTCACCTCCTGGCCCCCCAACACAGCCCACACTCAGCCTGGACGCAGTTCTTCCATCCAGCTTCACCACCCTGTCCCCCACTGACACCAGTCCACAGCACAAGCCTGACCCAATTCTCGCATCCAGACTTCCCACTCTCCCCTGTCCACACCCAACCCATACAGTTCCACACACAGCCTGGAGCCGAGTTCTCCATGCCAGCTTCGACACTCCCTAGTTCCCCCCACAGACACAGGGTCCACACACAGCCTGACCAGTTCTGCCATCTCACGCATGTCACCTCCCTGATGTCCCCCAGCACCACAGTACCAACACCAGACGCTGACCCAGTACTCTGATCCAGCTTCATCCTCCCTGTCCCAATAGTCATCCCCAACACAGTCCACCACCACAAGCCTGACCCAGGTTTCTACATCCAGCTTCCGACCAATCCCTGTCCCACCAACCAACAGTATACACACACCACAGCAATGAGCCCAGCTTCTCCCATGACCAGCTGTCACCTCCCTGTCCCCCCGAACACAGTCCACAACACAGGCCTGAGCTGCACCCAGTCTCTCAGTCCAGCTTCACCGCCTGTGTATCCCCCAACACAGTCCACACGCAGCCTGAACCCGAGTTCTCCCACATCAGCTTCACCTCCCTTGTCCCTTCACAATATACAGAGAGAGAACACAGCTGACACAGTTCTCCATCAGCTTCACCTCGCCCATCTGACCCCCAACACAGTGCACAGAAGCCTGACCGCAGGTTCTCCATCCAGCTTGCACCTCCCCTGATCCCCCCAACATAGTATCCACAGCACAGCCTGGACCCAGTATCTCCATCCAGCTTCACCTCCCTGTACCCCCAACACAGTCCCACACAACAGCCGTTGACCCAGTATCTCCATCCCAGCTTCACCGCTCCCACTGTCCCCCCAGACACAGTCCACACACAGCCTGGACCCGAGGTTCTCCATCCCAGGCTTCACCTCCACTTGTCCCCCCTGAACACAGTCCACACACATAGCCTGACCCAGTTCTCCAGTCCAGCTTCACCATCCCGTCCCCCCAACACTAGTTCCACACGAGCAGCATGACCCAGTTCGCCGATCTCAGCTGTCACCTTCCTACTGTCCCCCACCACGGTCCCACACACAGCCTGACCCAGTGCTCCATCCAAGCTTCCCCTCCCTGTACGCCCCAACACGCAGTCTCAGCACGTGTCTGGACTCCCTACAGCAAGCTGGAGCTGCCTATCCGGACTGCCACCATACGTCAGCGTCAGAGAGGTGGAGCCATGCGGTCAGGCCAGGTTTCCTTATGCCATCCTGCAGCTGTGTGCACACAGAGGGCCTGTAGGTCCTGAGAGTCACGCGTTAGGCTGGCCAAAGCTGGGCACCTCCAACCAGCTCATGCTGGACCTCGCTATGTGGGGTGAAAGGTAGCCGGCTCCTCTGAGGGGAAAGGAGACCGGCTCCTCTGAGGGGAAGGAGCCAGCTTTCCTCTGTGGGGAAGGAGCGACAGCCTCCTACTAGTGGGGGAAGGAGCCAGCGTGCCTCTGAGGGGAAGGAGCCAGCTTCCTCTGTGGGGCAAGGAGCCAGCTCCTCTGTGGGGAAGGAAGCCAGCTCCTCTGAGGGGAAGGAGCCAGCTCTCTGTGAGGGAAGGAAGCCAGCTCCTCTGTGGGGGGAATGGAGCCATTTAGCTCCTCGTTGTGGGAAGGAGCCAGCTCCTCTGTGGGGAAGGGAGCCAGATCCTCTGTGATGCTGGAAGGAGCCAGCTGAGCTGGTTGGGAGGACGCCATACATTCAATTAATGGGATGTATATTAATACGGGTGGTTCTGCACACTCTGGCAACCCTGATCCGGGTTTTGCTGCTCTGGCTTGAACAGCAAGGGACATGGTGGCAGAGAGCTGAAACAGCAGCCCTAGGTATATGAAACCTTTAAAGGAGGGCCAGAACCGGTTTACTTCTCAGTCCTCTTAAGGACCCAGAGCCTTTACCCCGGACCCAGCTGCTGCTCAGCAGCCCGAGCCGAGAAGCCGTCACTACGAAAGCGCGCCGCGGCTAGCGGCTAGGAGCCCGGGTCAGTATAAAAACACCAGGACCGGGACCTGGAACCCAGCCTGGGACCCCCCAGAATCTCCCAAACTGCCCCTGTCAGTGTGCGGCCGGTTGTGCGGAGCAGGCTGCTGACTGTGGTGCTAGCGTCAGATGCTAAGAACTAATATTTGGAACTGAATGAAACCGGCGCACTCAGATGTATTACCCCTCCTCACAGAAACCTGCTGGATCAACATGTCCGGAGCCGCGCACCAGCCGCACTTTTTTTTTTTTTGCTACGCGGGCGAACGTAAAGCAGCAGGGGAACCCGTATCAGTGTAGCGTGTTTTATTTAAGGTGGAGAGAGCGGAAGGAGGAGCTCCTGGGTGGAGGGATAAAACCCGAGGGGTCCTTCTTGCTCCCTGAGCTACACCGTGTATCAGTCAAGCCCGCTGACGATCCAGCCTGTTTAACATTAACACGCACTCCCACTCCCTGGAGGACCTCCTTTACCTGAGAGCAGGTTGTCTTCCAGGCAGGTGTTCCATGGTGACGTGGGGTTGTCGGGATCAAGGGGTCAGCACGAGGTCACGCTCAAGCTGCGTACGATGAGCGGTGAGAGAGAGCGAGAGAGCGCTGCTAGACGAGAGAGGAGGAGGGAAGATGAGAGAGAGAGAGGAGGAGAGAGAGAGAGAGGAGCTGAGAAATGATTTTAGAGAGAGAGCAGGCGTGGGGGAGAGAGAGAGAGGGCGGAGAGACGAGAGAGGGACTTAGAGAGAACGGAGAGGAGAGAGACGTGTAGAGAGAGAGAAGATGCGAGACGTGCGGGATGAGGGAGAAGAAGAGAAGAGAGAGAGAGAGAAGAGGAGAGGAGAGAAGAGGTTAGAGATAGAGAGAAGAAGAGAGAGAGAGCGACGGTTTGATCTAGATTCAAAGAGAGAGAGAGAGAGAAAGAGGAAGGAGAGCAGAAGGAGAAGAGAGGGAGAGAGAGGGAGAGGAAGGGATAGGAGATGAGAGAGAGCGAAGAGAAATAAAGGATTGGCGTCAGTGTTGTCGTAATCTATATCAGCAATGCGCATGATAACAAAGAACAAGGAAACGGTTTTACGACTAGCACTCTATCATCAAAGAACACCGCAGTTTACCTTCCTGAGAACCTCGACCTTAGTCAAAGACTCATACGCTATAAGACCAGCAAGCTAATCAAACACAGACCCACGCTATCTAGAGCCGCGCTATCAGACCGCGTTATCTAGGACCGCGCAATCCAGACCGCGTTGTATACAGACACCGCGTGATCAGACAGACCGCAGATATAAGAGCGTCTCTGGTTACCATATTTTAAAACTGGTGTCGAGGACCTAGAGCGCAGGAGATGACTGCTGAGAGAACTTACATAGTCTAACCAGGAGCAGTCACATGTAACATACACGCAGGTGGAGGTGCATGGGCTAAGCACCCACACTGACCTAACAAAAGCCCGAGAGTCTAGCGTGAGCACCGTCACCAATACACAGCACTGCTAACCGCCCTGGACAAGCCAGTTCTACCCCCCACTCACCCGGGCTACCTCCGCACGGCAGGGGAGACCTCTGCAAGCGTAGAATGGTACAGAGTTCGCATGCGCGGGCCTTTCACACACACGCAGCCGGTATCAGGGAAGTCCTGTCACTGCAGCAGCCGCGGTAAAGAGATGACACACTCTTAAAGGGAAAGGAGTTTTTTAAGACTCGGGTGTTCAGCACCGATCAGCCAAGCGGACACGGTGTTCAGCTAAGCTAATCTCGGCTAATGCTCCCGGACTGTAAGTGATCTAAAAGCTGAACGAAAGCCCTGCTGGTTGGTCTAATGCCTTATTCAAACCACGACCCAGCCAGCTGCGACGCGGCGCGAGCTCCCACACTTAATAAAAAAAAAAAAAAAAAACCCACCGTGCGAGCGACACAGCTAAACACTACTCACAGCGCGAGCGCCCCCACCTTAACCAACCCACCGCGCGAGCGGCACAGCTAAACTACTCACAGTGACGCGAGGACGCCCCACCTTAACAACCCACCGTGCGAGCGCACAGCTAAAAGTACTACACCCCCAGCGCAGGAGCGCTCCCCACCTTAAACAACCCCGACTCATGCTGCGAGCCGCCGAGCAGCTAAACTATCTCCGCGCGCGAGCGGACACAGCTACAAACTACTCACCGCCTTTGCGAGCGCGGTACAGCTAAAACTACGCTCAGCGCGCGAGCCTCCGCAGCTAAAAAATCTACCCACCGCGCGAGCTCCGCAGCTTAAAACTACCCCACCGCGCGAGCTCCGCAGCGATAAAACGATCCAAGCGCGCGAGGAGCTCCGCAGCGCTAAACTACACAGCGCGCGAGCTCCCAGCTAAAAGCTACCCCTCAGCCCCCCCACCAGCCTACCCAACAGCGCGCGAGCCAAACTCCAGCAGCTCGGAAACTACCACAGCGCGGCGAGCTCCGCAGCTAAAACTACCCACCGCCCCAAAACTCTACATCTACCCCAGAGACAATCTAGGCTCTACGGAGTCTCCGGAGCACTGATCTGAGGTAAAGGGTGGATGGAGGTATGGGGTGGATGATGACCTGACGGATGCTGAGCTCAGCTCTGCTACACTGTAACAGTGGATACAGGTGAACGTTATGTAATGCGTGTGACACAGGTAAGCCCAGCCCCCAACCCTGACTCCACTCAAACCGCACATAGACACACTCACGCCACATGACCTGCCTCCACAGCACACCAGACTTTCAGACCCGACCCAGGCTAAGCCTACTGCTGCCGGAGGTCGCTGGTGCGTCCCTTAGTGTTGAAAGAGTGTGAAGGTGTGTGTTGTGGGGTGTGGGTGGGTGTGAGGTGTGCTGTTGTGTGGGTGTGATTTACAGACATGTCTGCCCGGCACCAAAAGAATTGTAGTCGTATTAATCAGTCCTCTAGCTGAAATCCCCCCTCCTCACCCATCCCTCCATACTCTCACACTGGACTTACAGACAGAGCATCTGGAGAGAGAGAAGAACGGAGAGAGAGGGACCACGAGAGATCTGAGGAGAGAGAGTTATCAATATCAGCGTTTTTAGTAAAGGAAGAACAGTAACGTTGGTACGAGGTGAAAGTTTTACTCTACCTCACACGCCACACACACTCACACCTCACACACACACACACGTGGCTGAGGCAGAGTGGACTCTGAGCTGTGACCGGGTCACTTTCCACCAGTTTCACATTAACAAACACAGGCAGAGAGACACGCACCTCAGAGAGACACCCGCACCTCAGAGACACCCGCCCTCATAGAGACACGCACAGGCAGAGAGACACGCACCTCAGAGAGACACCCACCCCAGAGACACCCGCACCTCATAGAGACACGCACAGGCAGAGAGACACGCACCTCAGAGAGACACCCACCCCAGAGACACCCGCACCTCAGAGAGACACGCACAGGCAGAGAGACACCCACCCCAGAGAGACACGCACCTCAGAGAGACACGCACCCCAGAGACACGCACCTCAGAGACACCCACCCCAGAGAGACACACCCCAGAGAGACACCCACCCCAGAGACACCCGCACCTCAGAGAGACACCCACCCCAGAGACACCCCCACCTCAGAGAGACACGCACAGGCAGAGAGACACGCACCTCAGAGACACCCACCCCAGAGACACCTGCACCCCAGAGAGACACGCACCCCAGAGAGACACGCACCCCAGAGAGACACGCACCTCAGACACGCACCCCAGAGAGACACACGCACCCCAGAGAGACACGCACCCCAGAGAGACACGCACCCCAGAGAGACACGCACCCCAGAGAGACACGCACCCCAGAGAGACACCCACCTCAGAGACACCTGCACCCCAGAGAGACACGCACCCCAGAGAGACACGCACCCCAGAGAGACACCCACCCCAGAGAGACACGCACAGGCAGAGAGACACCCACCTCAGAGAGACACGCACCCCAGAGAGACACCCACCCCAGAGAGACACCCACCCCAGAGAGACACACGCACCTCAGAGAGACACCCACCCCAGAGAGACACACGCACCTCAGAGAGACGCACCCCAGAGAGACACGCACCTCAGAGACACGCACCTCAGAGACACGCACCTCAGAGAGACACCCACCCCAGAGACACGCACCTCAGAGAGACACGCACCCCAGAGACACGCACCTCAGAGAGACACGCACCCCAGAGACACGCACCTCAGAGAGACACCCACCCCAGAGACACCCAGCTCAGAGAGACGCGCACCACAGAGAGACACCCACCCCAGAGAGACACGCACCTCAGAGAGACACCCACCCCAGAGACACCCACCCCAGAGAGAAACGCACCCCAGAGAGACACACGCAACCCAGAGAGGGACACCCACCACCCTCAGAGAGGACACACACCCCAGAGGACACCCGCACCTCAGAGATGGACACGCACACGGCAGAGAGACCACGCACCTCCAGAGAGACACCCACACCAGAGGAGACCACACGAACCCCCAGAGAGGGACACCCACCCCAGAGAGACACGCCACGCTCAGAGAGACACGCACCCCAGAAGACACCCACCCCAGAGAAGGACACACGACACCCAGAGAGAACCCCACCCCAGAGAGACAACCACCCCAGAAGAGACACTGGCACCTCAGAGAAGGAGAACACGCACCCCCAGAGGACACCCCCCACCCAGAGAGAGACCACACGCACCCCAGAGAGGGACACCCACCCACAGAGAGACACGCACCTCAGAGAGACACCCACCCCAGAGGGACAACCCACCCAGAGACCACCCACCCCAGAGAGGACACACGGCCACCCCAGAGATGACACCCACCCAGAGAGACACACCACCCCAGAGACACCCACCCCAGAGAGACACCCGCACCTCAGAGACACCCGCACCTCAGAGACACCCGCACCTCAGAGACACCCACCCCAGAGAGACACCCACCCCAGAGAGACACGCACCTCAGAGACACCCACCCCAGAGAGACACGCACCCCAGAGAGACACCCACAGGATGTGATGTCACAGGAAACGACTCATTCATATTTATACATATAGCTATCCAGCCTCAAGCAGCTTAGACCCACCCACTCACACTGACATTATACAGCACAGCCCTGACCTCTCTCAGTCGCAATACAGGACAGCCAATCAGAGCGGACCCTACGTCTTTATGAGTCACTCTGGTACGACACCACTGCAGTGTTTGGTGACGGTGACGTGGTTGTTTAAGAGACAGTCGTACGGTATAACGAGTCTTGTGTTTGCATGTAGTCCTGCTGTGGAGTGCAGCCGTGGTTCTGACGATGGTGCGCATCTTCCCACATAACAGTGGGACGCATGTGATGGCACCACTGCTCGCATGGAGGTCATGTAACATCGGTGGTGTCGGAGTCCGTCATGTGTATCACAAGGTGTATGCATAAGACCTTGTACCGTAGCCTAGTCACCTGTGCGGGCCGAGTTGGTGTAACTTGACTCACATTCGCAGGTCTCGACATCAGTCACACCTGCACACGGAGTTTTTCAGTCCTGTGGTGTGATTGCGGTCCGGGTGTGCCGCTGTTTGTGCGGGCCCTTCTTTACACGGGGAGGGTACTATCACAGTTCCTGGAAAAAGTCCTAAAAACCCCCTACGGAGCGGGGTCCATTTAGTTAAAATGCTGCCATTAACTTACGTTATGAGTGTCTTCCACCCAGGTCACACTAGTGGCACCTGAATCTACATGATTCAAACAAACAGTTGGACTCAGTAGCGTCAACTCAGCAACAGACGTAATAACCAACAGACCAAAGAGCCCGAGTGCACGGAGACGAGTAGGTGGGGGTCAAGCACGGCACCGCTGTCCTCAGCAGCGGCACCAAACCCCAGAGGGACCAGGACAAGGTCTGATCAGGACCAGCAGCAGTTGCACCATTCAAACTACGAGGCAAGGCGGGATAAAAAGGAAGGAATGGAAGGGGGGAAGAACGACAGAGAAGGAAGAGGAGTGGGGAAAGAAGGAAGTGAAGGACACGGAAAGAAAGGAAAGGAAGGGGGGGAAGAAGGAACGGTGGGTACAAAGATCAGCAGAAGGAAGGAAAGGAAGTAAGGGGGAAAGAAGGAAGGAAGGGGCGAAAGAAGGAAGGAAGTAAGGGGGGAAGAAGGAAGGAAGGAAGGAAGGAAAGAAAGAAGGAAAGAAGGAAGGAAGGAAGGAAGGAAGGAAGGGAAAGGAAAGGAAAGGAAGGAAGGAAGGAAGGAAGGAAGGAAGGAAGAAGGAAGGAAGGAAGTAAGGGGGAAGAAGGAAGGAAGGAAAGGAAGGAGGAAGGAAGGAAGAAGGGAGAAAGGAAGTAAGGGGGGAAGAAGGAAGGAAGGAAAGGAAGTAAGGGGGAAAGAAGGAAGGAAGGAAGGAAGGAAGGGGCGAAAGAAGGATTGAAGTAAAGGGGGAAAGAAGCGAGGAAGGAATGAAAGAAGGAAGGAAGGAAGGAAGGAAGGAAGGAAAGGAAAGGAAGGAAGGAAAGGAAAAAAGGAAGGAAGGAAAGGAAGGAAGTAAGGGGGAAAGAAGGAAGGAGAGAAGGAAGGATGGATGGATGGACGGATGGTGCGCCATTGAACCAAAGGGAAGTCCTAGTCGGGTATAGTCGGGTCCCAGTGGGGTCTATGAGATCTCAGCTATACACCCAGGACAGCTGATGAGCCCTGCGGTAACACCGTGCGGTACTACACCTGACCAAACAGGACCCAACACGCTGTGCTGGTACTGAACAGTCTGATCCCCCTCAGTGTTTACTCAGGCTGCTGTGGAACATCACAGCTCTGCTAAGGGAGGTAACGCTGAGCCCGAGGCCACGCGCTCGGCCGTCCCGTCAGAGCGACAGGAGGAGGAGCGAAGAGCCAGTCAGACCCAAGCAGGGTGTCTCAGGAGCGGGTTATGAGCTACGAGGCTCGAGTAGACTTCCTACAGGGCTAACCGGTTAGCCACGCAGGCTAGTCCTAGCCATGCCAGACAGCAGAGTGTCACACAGCGTCAGACCATGGACCCAGGTCTGTCAGAGGCTACGACCGCCTCCACACGCTCTGGGGACGGGGTGGGATGGCCTGCAGGTCCCTTCACCAGGAGACGCTGCAGGTCCCTTCACCAGGAGACGCTGCAGGTCCCTTCCCCAGGAGACGCTGCAGGTCCCTTCACCAGGAGACGCTGCAGGTCCCTTCACCAGGAGACGCTGCAGGTCCCTTCCCCAGGAGACGCTGCAGGTCCCTTCCCCAGGAGACGCTGCAGGTCCCTTCACCAGGATACACTGCAGGTCCCTTCACCAGGAGACGCTGCACGTCCCTTCCCCAGGAGACACTGCAGGGCCCTTCCCCAGGAGACACTGCAGGTCCCTTCCCCAGGAGACGCTGCAGGTCCCTTCTCCAGGAGACACTGCAGGGCCCTTCACCAGGAGACACTGCAGGTCCCTTCACCAGGAGACACTGCAGGTCCCTTCCCCA
This sequence comes from Prochilodus magdalenae, assembly GCA_024036415.1. Lineage (NCBI taxonomy): Eukaryota > Metazoa > Chordata > Actinopteri > Characiformes > Prochilodontidae > Prochilodus > Prochilodus magdalenae. Next base: position 83,376 of record JAMWET010007083.1, on the reverse strand, counting down.
GGAGACACTGCAGGTCCCTTCACCAGGAGACACTGCAGGTCCCTTCACCAGCAGACGCTGCAGGTCCCTTCACCAGGAGACACTGCAGGTCCCTTCCCCAGGAGACACTGCAGGTCCCTTCCCCAGGAGACACTGCAGGGCCCTTCCCCAGGAGACACTGCAGGTCCCTTCCCCAGGAGACACTGCAGGGCCCTTCCCCAGGAGACACTGCAGGTCCCTTCACCAGGAGACACTGCAGGTCCCTTCCCCAGGAGACGCTGCAGGTCCCTTCCCCAGGAGACGCTGCAGGGCCCTTCCCCAGGAGACACTGCAGGTCCCTTCCCCAGGAGACGCTGCAGGTCCCTTCACCAGGAGACACTGCAGGTCCCTTCCCCAGGAGACACTGCAGGTCCCTTCCCCAGGAGACGCTGCAGGTCCCTTCACCAGGAGACACTGCAGGTCCCTTCACCAGGAGACACTGCAGGTCCCTTCACCAGGAGACACCAGACGCTGCAGGTCCCTTCCCCAGGAGACACTGCAGGGCCCTTCACCAGGAGACACTGCAGGTCCCTTCACCAGGAGACACTGCAGGTCCCTTCACCAGGAGACACCAGACGCTGCAGGTCCCTTCCCCAGGAGACACTGCAGGGCCCTTCACCAGGAGACACTGCAGGTCCCTTCACCAGGAGACACTGCAGGGCCCTTCCCCAGGAGACACTGCAGGTCCCTTCCCCAGGAGACACTGCAGGGCCCTTCACCAGGAGACACTGCAGGGCCCTTCACCAGGAGACACTGCAGGGCCCTTCACCAGGAGACACTGCAGGTCCCTTCCCCAGGAGACACTGCAGGTCCCTTCCCCAGGAGACACTGCAGGTCCCTTCACCAGGAGACGCTGCAGGTCCCTTCACCAGGAGACAATGCAGGTCCCTTCACCAGGAGACGCTGCAGGTCCCTTCACCAGGAGACAATGCAGGTCCCTTCACCAGGAGACGCTGCAGGTCCCTTCACCAGGAGACAATGCAGGTCCCTTCACCAGGAGACAATGCAGGTCCCTTCACCAGGAGACGCTGCAGGTCCCTTCACCAGGAGACAATGCAGGTCCCTTCACCAGGAGACAATGCAGGTCCCTTCACCAGGAGACAATGCAGGTCCCTTCACCAGGAGACGCTGCAGGTCCCTTCACCAGGAGACACTGCAGGTCCCTTCCCCAGGAGACACTGCAGGTCCCTTCACCAGGAGACACTGCAGGTCCCTTCCCCAGGAGACACTGCAGGGCCCTTCCCCAGGAGACGCTGCAGGTCCCTTCACCAGGAGACACTGCAGGTCCCTTCACCAGGAGACACTGCAGGGCCCTTCCCCAGGAGACACTGCAGGGCCCTTCCCCAGGAGACACTGCAGGGCCCTTCCCCAGGAGACGCTGCAGGTCCCTTCACCAGGAGACACTGCAGGGCCCTTCCCCAGGAGACACTGCAGGTCCCTTCCCCAGGAGACACTGCAGGTCCCTTCCCCAGGAGACACTGCAGGGCCCTTCCCCAGGAGACGCTGCAGGGCCCTAATAAACTCCACAGCAGCTTCAGCAGCAGGGTTAGGGTCACTGTCCTGCTTCAAGGTCAGTCACCAGCCAGTGAGTGTCCAGGACGTACACAGCCTTCTCACTGCACGTTAGCGACCACAGGCTGGCTTCCTGTTACGGTGGTTTACCAAGAGACTGCGACTTCTGCTGAAACTCACTCAGGCGTTCCTTCTTTTCATGGCTGCCCTGAGAAACTCACTCACACATGAGCTAATGATGCAACAATGAGGCCGGCAACGGCAACAGAGCACCAACTGTCCTCCCCAAACAGACTCAAGGCCCTAAGACTGTTACATGACCCATCAAGACCGGATGTAGACCAGGCCTGCATGACACTGGAGTACATACACATGGTCTAATGAATCTCAGGCGGTCTGGAGGCTTGTCTCACAGTTTGAGCAGCTGTACCATGTGGTGCACTGCTGGTTGCAGCAGCCTCTTTCCCTCTCTGGTGCACTACGTAGGGAGTCTGGGGTTCAGCCAGTGTTGTTGCTCAGTACTCGGACGCGCAGCGTGACGCTGTGAATCAAACCGCCATACTGGAGACTGTCTGTGGACAGAGCCGAGCTGTCTGTACGGGAGTGTGAGCACCCGTGTCGCATCATATCATGGAGCGTGTGAGTCCAGACATCGGAGGTTTCCTCCGTACAAGGTGCACGACTTAAACGTGCAGTGTGAGGCAGTCTTAACTGGCTTAGTGCCTCCAGCATGAGGCGTTTCACCGAACTCGTCTTACTGAACACTGCACGCCCGGCGCTGCGAGGGCTGCACGTTATACTGTACAGCCCTGCTGTAAATATATCTGAGCGAAAGCTGGCGATCTGGAGCTCATATGTAAATATCGGTTACTGTCCAAACACCTACAAACCGAAGAGTACAGGATGCACTTCCACGGAAACACAAACGGGTGTATGCAAAACGGTGACCACGCCCGGTCAGACTCCAGCTGCACATCCTCTAACAGACCGACTCCAGCACACCTGCTGTTTATCTAGGGACATCAACATACACAGGGAAAAGGATCAGACTGAACACGCCCCCTGTGCTCCTCCCTTTCAACCGTTCAGCTCGGAGCACCTCCATCCTGTTACTCCCTCCTATATGTAAACACAGTGAGACCTCGGTAACTAAGGGATCAGATAAACTCACGGCTGAGGACTAATGCAGGATCTCCAGCTGGGCATGTTAATAATACACTCATCAGTAGAACAGCTGCACCCAGATGGGAGGTGTGGGAGTGCGGTGGTGTTGGGAAGGAAGATAAAGGTGACCAGGATCAATAACTGATGATAAATTTAGGCTGATATGATCAATATTTATTGAGCTACACATACAGAAGTCTGTCTCTCAGTATGGCGTCGGGCCGCCGTGTTTACTAACCCAACACGCCAGACGTCTCGGTATGGAGCTGTAGAGGTTCCTGATGGTGTCCTGTGATAATCCATCCCATGCAGCTTGAACATCCTCACACAGTTCCTGCAGATGGTGCGGTAGGGGTGGAGGTGGAGGGACACCAGGCCTTCTGGACGTGTGATGCGTGGTGCGGACCACGGTGCCTCCACACACGGATTCGTTGGGCGTCTCCACCAAGACTAAAGCGGGACTCGTCACTGAAGATGATCCGCTGCCTTTCTGAGTCCCTCCATGACAGTCTGGTACGACACCACTGCAGTCTTTGGTGACGGTGACGTGGTGTTAAGGACAGTCGTGGTAACGGTCTGTGTGCAGGTAGCCCTGCGTGGTGCAGCCGTCTGCCGATGGACTCATGGAGGGGATCACGGCTCGAACCCAACAGTTGTTCTCCTAAAGCCTTCGGTGAACCTCTGACGGGTACAGCTGTTATCAAACACCTGCTGGAGCTCACCGAGGAGCAACATCCAGTCACTCTAACTGTCAGTGTCTGAGCCGGTCCATTACAATGTACGACAGCACTTGACCCTCGACCCCTTTGTCCCAGCATTCAGCCCTAAGCTATCATGGGCGTGTCCTGGGTGGGCAGAGGGGTGGGAAGTGGGTCAAAAGGAACAATACAGACAGATGTAGGCTGCGGTGGCCATTTACAATCTGTTCCGTTTAGGGCTTTGAATGCTGAGGCGGGGAAGTGCGACGTGGTCCCGGACCCCCGAGCACAGGAACGCAGTAACCCAAAATAAGCTATCTATCTATCTATCTATCTATCTATCTATCGATCTATAGAGTATTTGGTTTATAGTTCTCCAACTGACCCTGCAGCGATTAATCGCCCTGCAGTTTATTGTTCGAGAGTGTCCGATTAATCGTCCTAGTACAACTTACTGTCTACCATAGTTTAGGCTGACACGCTGTTGTTCTCTGACCACTCTGTGGTGTATCAGTCTATTGTCCTATAATTTCTCATTTTGCAGTTTAGCATGCTACGGCGTACCCTAAGAATATTCGCCCACGCTGCGATTAATCGCCTCGTGGTTCACAGGTCAATGTATCGTTCTCACTGTTTAACATCCTGCTGTTTACCGAGCACTTTGCCTACACCTTATCATCATAAAATTTCTCATCTTGTTTTCATTATATAGGTTTTGATGTTCTATAACAACTGTCCTACGATTAATCGCTTTACTGTTCACCATACGTTAACACCTCACTGCATACAATAACCCAGCTTATAGTCTTACAATTAATCATCACTCTATGCTGTACAGTCCGGTAGTTTATTGTCTTGCTTCATCCTCCTATGGTTCAGAATCTGAAGATTAATCGCCCATGCTTCTTTTAATCGTTACACGGTTTATTGTCATAACAGTGCGGATCTGATGACGGGCAGAAACGCCGTTTACAACAGCTCACTGGTGCTACAATAGCCAGGCCACCATTCACTATCAACATCCATCACCCACTCGGCATCCATCACCAACCACATACAATTTATTTACAGTATTGTCGAATAATCGACAAATAAACACAAATAGACTTGGAGATAGGGAAACTCGCACATCGCCGTGAGGCTACTCACCCCAGTCCTCGCTCGTCAGGAGGTTATCGGCGAAGAATCGGCTATCCAGATCAGACAGCAAGTCCGCCGTCATCTCCACAGAAACGGGTTTATTAATCGATGATCTAGATCGGGAAAGCTGGAGCTCCGCTAACCGGGCCGATTCACACACATCAGCCTGAACACGGACAGACTCGCCCTGCGGAGGAGTTCACAGCCCGGACTCCAACACTACACACAAATCCATACGACCGAGGGAGAGGAAACGAGCCAGTACTGTCAGCGCGGAGCTCCGGAATCGTCTACTGAACCTGCTTCATCATTTCCACTTGCCGCAGTCGCACAGGAGGAAATCGATTTCCCTACAACCTAAAGAAAACACAGAAAGGAACAAGGGCCCGCCCATTCCTCCGGAGAACATCCAATCAGAGCGCAGGAAACCCGATTGACAGGGAAGGCAGGCCAATCAAGTCGCTAGGTGAGCACTATTGGACGACGGGAAGACCAACGGGGAAGCAAAACAGAGGGCGGACGGGTCTGTCGAGTCTATTGTCCAATTAAACAGCCTTATTTTGAGCTACAGCGGTTACAACCAATCACAGCAAAGCATTTTACGCCATTCAGATGATTGACACTAATGTGGACCAACCAGAACACCGGTTAGTGCTCGTGCTCAGACACGGCAGACGGGGCTTCGGTGTCTGTTATGGTGTAAGCCGTGTGTGTTTTGGTCAGGTTAAGGGAACTGCCGTGAACAGTACCGAACGCCGGCCCACTGCAGGCCGCTCCGTGTGAGTCCCGGGGCCCTAAAGGTGAAGTTAGAGACCGACGGCTTCTGGAATCATCGACTGCCTACCCCGCCCTTATATAACAACACGCTGAGCAGCGCTTCCGGTGCTGCGCGGTTCTGAGCTCCCCCGCACAGACTGCACCCCAAGGACCCCTAGTAGGGGAGCAGCCGCGTCCGCCTGACCTAAAATCACACAACACAGCGGCGCAGCGGGTGTCGAGTCTCTTAGAGTGAATATAATAATGCTACACGAAACACACAGGATTTAATTGTGTTGTTCTGTAAATTCGACTTAACAAGACTTTCTCTAAAAAAATAAAACACGCAAATATGTGCCCAGTTTTGCAATTAAAAAAGAAAATTAGATATTTTTATAAATAAATAAACACGAATGTGTGGTTAATTTGGCTGCATTTGAAAACAATATTTAAGATATTACAATTAATATTTATTAGAACATTTTTGTTTGTTGTTGGTGTGTATGTATTGTTTTGTTGTTGATTATTTTTGATTGTATTAATTATATGCAATAAAACAAGAGTCTGTTTCTGTATTTGTTGTACATACATTGAATTTGTGTTCTGCCTAACACCACTTCTAATAACCTAACAGGACTGAACGAATATCATTGGAACCCTTCAGATTAAAACCTTAACCTTTAGGCTTTCTAATGGCTTCCTATTAGAGACCGGTTTAGATCCCATTAGGAAACCGTCCCGTAACACAAGTTAAACATTAAGAGTCCTCCACACTGTGATACTAACCCATCAGTAAGGGCTAAACCCCTTCAAACCAGCTGTGACTTGGTTTCCCAGTACGGAGTGAATAAAGAGTACACTGGAGTTCTTCCCAGACACCTACATGGGTCCTCCAGCCCAGGGCGACTGGAAGCTGAGGGGGTGCAGAACTGGGCAGAGACAGACGGGGATGGGACACCACCCGGTCTGCACGTTTTAGCACATGAGGGCACACATGACTGGTGGGTGTGTGTGAAGTATGAGCATGTAGAGCACGTTATGTGTTTTTCAGTGTTTATGAGTTTACGATAATCTGAGATTACATACAGTTATTACATACAGCAGACATGAACCGAGGATTATAGAAATATATTAGAACTGTAAACATGAATAAATATAGGGTACAGAAGTTTGTTTACTGTACAGTTCATTCTAAAAGGGACTGAGGCGCCACCTAGTGACACATGTACAGAAGTACCTTCTTCTAGAGCAGGCTTGCTTAACCCTGTGGGCCATGCAGCACCCTCTAGTGGTCTATGGACCTGGAGGTAGTAGTTTGTGTATATATATATATACCATATTAGTGTTATATTATATAAGTTATATGTATTATATTATATATTATATTTATAAGTATATAAATACATGTATATTAATACACATGTGCACATGAATACATTAGCAGGCTAATTACACATCTCCAGTTTCAGACAACATTATATAATTTCTTGGAGGAAGCTGTGTTGTGGTTTCTGGTGCACTGCTATGCTGTACTTGTTATCAGTTGGGCCTTTACTCATCATCAAAAGAACAGCTGCACCCAAGAGGAGGTGTGGGAGTGTGGTGCTGTTGGGAAGGAAGATAAAGGTGACCAGGATCAATAACTGGTGATAAATTTAGACTGATATGATCAATATTTATTGAGCTACACATACAGAAGTCTGTCTCTCAGTATGGCGTCGGGCCACCGTGTTTGCTAACCCAACACGCCAGACGTCTCGGTATGGAGCTGTAGAGGTTCCTGATGGAGTCCTGTGATAATCCATCCCATGCAGCTTGAACATCCTCACACAGTTCCTGCAGATGGTGCGGTAGGGGTGGAGGTGGAGGGACACCAGGTCTTCTGGACGTGTGACAGCAAACCGTTCATCTCGGTGCTGACCACGGTGCCTCCACACACGGATTCGTTGGGCGTCTCCACCAAGACTAAAGCGGGACTCGTCACTGAAGATGACCCGCTGCCATTCTGAGTCACTCCATGACAGTCTGGTACGACACCACTGCAGTGTTTGGTGACGGTGACGTGGTGTTAAGGACAGTCGTGGTAACGGTCCGTGTGGGTGTAGTCTAGGTCAAGTAAATAGGTCTAGTTTAGAGGTCTAGTTAAAGTGCACGTCCTGTGGAGCCCAGTGTGTAGTAGTTGGGGTGACCAGTGCTAGATCAAGAGCAGTGTCATCCTGTTTCGCAGGCGCTGCCGGTGTGACCCGTTCTAGCTCTAGGGTAAAAGCTGGTGTTTCTGGCTCAGATGCTCCAGTACCTCTTTCAGGATGGCCAAGGTTGGAACAGGGGATGGCTGGGACGAGTGGGGATATGCTGACTGCTTTCCACTGGCATCTCCTGTTGTCTATGTCCTGTATGGGTGGACGTCTGGTTCCATTCGCCACCACTGTGAACAGGTCTGATATTCTCTAGAGCGGAGCCTTTCACTCCAGCGACTCTGAACGACCCCAGCCAGCTAACTGTAGAAACGCTCTGCTGAGGGGAAGTCCTCTGAAAACTCCAGGAAACTCAGCCCTGTGGTGAGACAAACAGTTCCTGAATTAGACCACACAGAGTGAGACCGGCCTGCGTGGTGCTGCGGAGGCTGTGTTAGACTAGTGTGAGGTAAACAGATAGACAGGTAAACAGAGAGGCCATGAAGACCCCCCTCTTCCTGCTCATCCTCCTCTCTTACGGGCACACATCTGTTGCTAGCGGCCGTGAGTACATCTCTGTTCCATTGAAACTGTCAATGACCGGCCGTGGGCAAGCGTTTAGGCACCGCTGGTCAAACGTACGTGTAGCTGTTGTTCCTAGTGTCTACAGAGACACACTACCGCACACTTATTGTCCATCTCCAGACTGTGGTTTCTCTGTGTACTGTATTACCCTGTTCTTCAATGGTCAGGACCCCCACAGGACCACCACAGAGCAGGTATGATGTGGGTGGTGGATCATTCTCAGCCCTGCCGTGACCCTGACGTGGTGGTGGTGGGTGGGTGTGGTAATGTAGCTCTTCTGATGTGTCAGTTCGTATTTTATATCCTGATTTAACAGGAATGAAGTATGAGAGTGTCAGAGACGGCAGCACAGTGACTATGGAGTGTGGTGAGATGACCAAACGTCCAGTGACCTGGAGCAGAGAGAGAGACGGGAGAAGAGAAGACATCCTCACAATAGAGGAATCAGGGCGTGTGACCAAACACAGCAGTGATAGATCTAAACGATATTACACCAACAACCTGGCTCTGATGATCTCAGATGTTTCACCCGTCCACGCTGGACTGTACTACTGTAACGGCACTGCAGTGATGTGTCTCACAGTCTCAGGTAAGAGCCCACCACACCCTGCCTGTTCTCCTCAGCAGCACTGTAAAACTGGTACACAGTGAAACACATGTACATATGATCTCACTGGACAATTAGTCACCTTAAAGGTAAGGGTGGTAGTACCTTCAGGCTCCTGCAGATGGCGCTGCACAAGGATGATGTGGCTATAAATCCCTGTGGGGTGTGAGTGACGGGATCCATAGATTGAGAAGAGGTGCTACAGTGCAGGGAGTGTCTCGTTCCATGTGTGGAAAACGCTCCAGAGCAGATGTTAATGATTGGCTGAAAGAAGGGACTGCATGTGGGCGTGGCCAAAGACCATAGTGTGAAGGAAGTAGCTGAATCTGCAGGTGTATGGAAGCATACAGTCATACGGGTCTACCAGCAGTGGATACAATCCCAGTCTACAGGGAATTCTCCTCGAACTGTGCCAGGGAAGGCATCCACCACATCTGGACCACCTGACCAATTCTCTGATGGAGAAGTGTCTTTCGTAAAATGTTTACATTCTACAGTAGATATTCCATACATAGAATACACAACACAGATGCTCCATAACAGAGGTCTAATTAAAGGTCTAGTTCTAGAATAGAGGTCTAATTACAGGTCTAGTTCTAATATAGAGGTCTAATTAAAGGTCTAGTTCTAGTATAGAGGTCTAATTAAAGGTCTAGTTCTAGAATAGAGGTCTAATTACAGGTCTAGTTCTAATATAGAGGTCTAATTAAAGGTCTAGTTCTAGTATAGAGGTCTAATTAAAGGTCTAGTTCTAGTATAGAGGTCTAATTAAAGGTGTAGTTCTAATATAGAGGTCTAATTACAGGTCTAGTTCTAGTATAGAGGTCTAATTACAGGTCTAGTTCTAATATAGAGGTCTAATTAAAGGTCTAGTTCCAGTATAGAGGTCTAATTAAAGGTCTAGTTCTAATATAGAGGTCTGATTAAAGGTCTAGTTCTAGAATAGAGGTCTAATTACAGGTCTAGTTCTAATATAGAGGTCTAATTAAAGGTCTAGTTCCAGTATAGAGGTCTAATTAAAGGTCTAGTTCTAATATAGAGGTCTGATTAAAGGTCTAGTTCTAATATAGAGGTCTAATTACAGGTCTAGTTCTAGTATAGAGGTCTAATTAAAGGTCTAGTTCTAGTATAGAGGTCTAATTACAGGTCTAGTTCTAGTATAGAGGTCTAATTACAGGTCTAGTTCTAGTATAGAGGTCTAATTAAAGGTCTAGTTCTAGTATAGAGGTCTAATTAAAGGTCTAGTTCTAGTACAGAGGTCTAATTAAAGGTCTAGTTCTAATATAGAGGTCTAATTACAGGTCTAGCTCTAATATAGAGGTCTAATTAAAGGTCTAGTTCTAGTATAGAGGTCTAATTAAAGGTCTAGTTCTAGTATAGAGGTCTAATTAAAGGTCTAGTTCTAGTGTAGAGGTCTAATTAAAGGTCTAGTTCTAGAATATATTGGTCAATTAAAGGTCTAGTTCTAATATAGAGGTCTAATTAAAGGTCTAGTTCTAGTATAGAGGTCTAATTAAAGGTCTAGTTCTAGAATATATGGTCAATTAATGGTCTAGTTCTAATATAGAGGTCTAATTAAAGGTCTAGTTCTAGTGTAGAGGTCTAATTAAAGGTCTAGTTCTAGTACAGAGGTCTAATTAAAGGTCTAGTTCTAGTGTAGAGGTATAGTTAAAGGTCTAGTTCTAATATAGAGGTCTAATTAAAGGTCTAGTTCTAGTACAGAGGTCTAATTAAAGATCTAGTTCTAATAAAGAGGTCTAATTAAAGGTCTAGTTCTAGTGTAGAGGTCTAATTAAAGGTCTAGTTCTAGAATATATTGGTCAATTAAAGGTCTAGTTCTAATATAGAGGTCTAATTAAAGGTCTAGTTCTAGTATAGAGGTCTAATTAAAGGTCTAGTTCTAGAATATATGGTCAATTAATGGTCTAGTTCTAATATAGAGGTCTAATTAAAGGTCTAGTTCTAGTACAGAGGTCTAATTAAAGGTCTAGTTCTAGTATAGAGGTCTAATTAAAGGTCTAGTTCTAGTACAGAGGTCTAATTAAAGGTCTAGTTCTAATATAGAGGTCTAATTAAAGGTCTAGTTCTAGTACAGAGGTCTAATTAAAGGTCTAGTTCTAATATAGAGGTCTAATTGCTAATTAAAGGTCTAGTTCTAATATAGAGGTCTAATTAAAGGTCTAGTTCTAATATAGAGGTCTAATTAAAGGTCTAGTTCTAGTACAGAGGTCTAATTAAAGGTCTAGTTCTAATGTAGAGGTCTAATTAAAGGTCTAGTTCTAGTACAGTGGTCTCATTAAAGGTCTAGTTCTAGTATAGAGGTCTAATTAAAGGTCTAGTTCTAGTATAGAGGTCTAATTAAAGGTCTAGTTCCAGTATAGAGGTCTAATTAAAGGTCTAGTTCTAGTACAGAGGTCTAATTAAAGATCTAGTTCTAATAAAGAGGTCTAATTAAAGGTCTAGTTCTAGAATAGAGGTCTAATTACAGGTCTAGTTCTAATATAGAGGTCTAATTAAAGGTCTAGTTCCAATATAGAGGTCTAATTACAGGTCTAGTTCTAGTATAGAGGTCTAATTAAAGGTCTAGTTCTAGTATAGAGGTCTAATTAAAGGTCTAGTTCTAATATAGAGGTCTGATTAAAGGTCTAGTTCTAATATAGAGGTCTAATTACAGGTCTAGTTCTAGTATAGAGGTCTAATTAAAGGTCTAGTTCTAGTATAGAGGTCTAATTACAGGTCTAGTTCTAATATAATGGTCTAATTAAAGGTCTAGTTCTAGTGTAGAGGTCTAATTACAGGTCTAGTTCTAATATAGAGGTCTAATTAAAGGTCTAGTTCCAGTATAGAGGTCTAATTAAAGGTCTAGTTCTAGTATAGAGGTCTAATTAAAGGTGTAGTTCTAATATAGAGGTCTAATTACAGGTCTAGTTCTAGTATAGAGGTCTAATTACAGGTCTAGTTCTAATATAGAGGTCTAATTAAAGGTCTAGTTCCAGTATAGAGGTCTAATTAAAGGTCTAGTTCTAGTATAGAGGTCTAATTAAAGGTCTAGTTCTAATATAGAGGTCTGATTAAAGGTCTAGTTCTAGAATAGAGGTCTAATTACAGGTCTAGTTCTAATATAGAGGTCTAATTAAAGGTCTAGTTCCAGTATAGAGGTCTAATTAAAGGTCTAGTTCTAATATAGAGGTCTGATTAAAGGTCTAGTTCTAATATAGAGGTCTAATTACAGGTCTAGTTCTAGTATAGAGGTCTAATTAAAGGTCTAGTTCTAGTATAGAGGTCTAATTACAGGTCTAGTTCTAATATAGAGGTCTAATTACAGGTCTAGTTCTAGTATAGAGGTCTAATTAAAGGTCTAGTTCTAGTACAGAGGTCTAATTAAAGGTCTAGTTCTAGTATAGAGGTCTAATTACAGGTCTAGTTCTAGTATAGAGGTCTAATTAAAGGTCTAGTTCTAGTATAGAGGTCTAATTAAAGGTCTAGTTCTAGTATAGAGGTCTAATTAAAGGTCTAGTTCTAGTGTAGAGGTCTAATTAAAGATCTAGTTCTAATAAAGAGGTCTAATTAAAGGTCTAGTTCTAGTGTAGAGGTCTAATTAAAGGTCTAGTTCTAGAATATATTGGTCAATTAAAGGTCTAGTTCTAATATAGAGGTCTAATTAAAGGTCTAGTTCTAGTATAGAGGTCTAATTAAAGGTCTAGTTCTAGAATATATGGTCAATTAATGGTCTAGTTCTAATATAGAGGTCTAATTAAAGGTCTAGTTCTAGTGTAGAGGTCTAATTAAAGGTCTAGTTCTAGTACAGAGGTCTAATTAAAGGTCTAATTCTAGTACAGAGGTCTAATTAAAGGTCTAGTTCTAGTGTAGAGGTCTAATTAAAGGTCTAGTTCTAATATAGAGGTCTAATTACAGGTCTAGTTCTAGTACAGAGGTCTAATTAAAGGTCTAGTTCTAATATAGAGGTCTAATTGCTAATTAAAGGTCTAGTTCTAATATAGAGGTCTAATTAAAGGTCTAGTTCTAATATAGAGGTCTAATTAAAGGTCTAGTTCTAGTACAGAGGTCTAATTAAAGGTCTAGTTCTAATGTAGAGGTCTAATTAAAGGTCTAGTTCTAGTACAGTGGTCTCATTAAAGGTCTAGTTCTAGTATAGAGGTCTAATTAAAGGTCTAGTTCTAGTATAGAGGTCTAATTCAAGGTCTAGTTCTAATATAGAGGTCTCATTAAAGGTCTAGTTCTAATATAGAAGTCTAATTAAAGGTCTAGTTCTAATATAGAGGTCTAATTAAAGGTCTAGTTCTAGTACAGAGGTCTAATTAAAGGTCTAGTTCTAGTACAGATGTCTAATTACAGGTCTAGTTCTAGTACAGAGGTCTAATTAAAGGTCTAGTTCTAGTATAGAGGTCTAATTAAAGGTCTAGTTCTAGTATAGAGGTCTAATTAAAGATCTAGTTCTAGTACAGTGGTCTCATTAAAGGTCTAGTTCTAGTACAGTGGTCTCATTACAGGTCTAGTTCTAGTACAGTGGTCTCATTAAAGGTCTAGTTCTAGTACAGAGGTCTTATTACAGATCTAGTTCTAGTGTAGAGGTCTAATTACAGGTCTAGTTCTAGTATAGAGGTCTAATTAAAGATCTAGTTCTAGTGTAGAGGTCTAATTAAAGGTCTAGTTCTAGTATAGAGGTCTAATTAAAGGTCTAGTTCTAGTACAGAGGTCTCATTAAAGGTCTAGTTCCAATATAGAGGTCTCATTAAAGGTCTAGTTCTAGAATATATGGTCAATTAAAGGTCTAGTTCTAATATAGAGGTCTAATTAAAGGTCTAGTTCTAGTACAGAGGTCTAATTAAAGGTCTAGTTCTAGTACAGAGGTCTAATTAAAGGTCTAGTTCTAGTGTAGAGGTATAGTTAAAGGTCTAGTTCTAATATAGAGGTCTAATTAAAGGTCTAGTTCTAGTACAGAGGTCTAATTAAAGGTCTAGTTCTAATATAGAGGTCTAATTGCTAATTAAAGGTCTAGTTCTAAGATAGAGGTCTAATTGCTAATTAAAGGTCTAGTTCTAATATAGAGGTCTAATTAAAGGTCTAGTTCTAATATAGAGGTCTAATTAAAGGTCTAGTTCTAGTACAGTGGTCTCATTAAAGGTCTAGTTCTAGTATAGAGGTCTAATTAAAGGTCTAGTTCTAGTATAGAGGTCTAATTAAAGGTCTAGTTCTAATATAGAGGTCTCATTAAAGGTCTAGTTCTAATATAGAAGTCTAATTAAAGGTCTAGTTCTAATATAGAGGTCTAATTAAAGGTCTAGTTCTAGTATAGAGGTCTAATTAAAGGTCTAGTTCTAGTATAGAGGTCTAATTAAAGATCTAGTTCTAGTACAGTGGTCTCATTAAAGGTCTAGTTCTAGTACATAGGTCTTATTACAGATCTAGTTCTAGTGTAGAGGTCTAATTAAAGATCTAGTTCTAGTGTAGAGGTCTAATTAAAGGTCTAGTTCTAGTATAGAGGTCTCATTAAAGGTCTAGTTCTAGTACATAGGTCTTATTACAGATCTAGTTCTAGTGTAGAGGTCTAATTAAAGGTCTAGTTCTAGTGTAGAGGTCTAATTAAAGGTCTAGTTCTAGTATAGAGGTCTAATTAAAGGTCTAGTTCTAGTATAGAGGTCTAATTAAAGGTCTAGTTCTAGTATAGAGGTCTCATTAAAGGTCTAGTTCTAATATAGAGGTCTCATTAAAGGTCTAGTTCTAATATAGAGGTCTAATTAAAGGTCTAGTTCTAGTGTAGAGGTCTAATTACATGTCTAGTTGTAGTATATAGGTCTAATTAAAGGTCTAGTTCTAGTATAGAGGTCTAATTAAAGGTCTAGTTCTAATTTAGAGGTCTCATTAAAGGTCTAGTTCTAATATAGAGGTCTCATTAAAGGTCTAGTTCTAATATAGAGGTCTAATTAAAGGTGTAAGCACAGATTTTACAGTCGCCATACATCCGTTTTTTTCAACTCCCTGTCCTCTGTCTGGTGTATTACCTGGACACACACCTATTAGTCCTCTTTTCAGGATGAACTATTTAAAACACATCCCCACATGGTTTATATTTTCCTCGACTGCGATGTCCTCTTTTCTGGGTTTATAAAAGTGGCCACCCTAACCGCTATGGAGGAAGCTCAAGGAGCCAGCCGATATGGGACCCCAACCCCCAAAATACCAGGCGGTACTTTAGACACTAGAGATTTTCAGATCTTGTGAATCTGTTGTCTAATGGCCACTGCTTTTTCAGGTGCAGGTCTGGATAAATGTGGTACCGCACCAGGACACAACACAACAGAACTGAAAACAGGTGGTGAGTTAAAGAACTAGATGGGATCTGTTGATGTAATTGAAATTTCCACACTGAATACTATGTTTTGTTTTATCGTTTTTTTTTTATTTTGGTTTTTATTCTTTTTTTAAAACTACACCCTTTTTTTTTTATTGTTTTTCTTACTTTTTTCAGGTTTAGTTTTTGGTTTATTGATAAAGTAAACCATGCTTTTTGTTGTTTTTAATTTACTGGATAACCGTGGTACCGCATGGAACAACAACAGAACTGAAAACAGGTGGTGAGTTAAAGAACTAGATGGGATCTGTTGATGTAATTGAAATTTCCACACTGAATATGTTGGGCAAATTAAAGTTAAAATGAAGTGTAAAATTAAGTCTATCAAAACTTCATACTTGGCCGACACTGAAACTCTATATGTACTGTTCTAGAGTACTGGATAGCGCTCGTAGTCATGGGGGGTGTGGTTCTCCTGCTAGCACTGGGTTCTCTTTCCATGACCCTCGGTACCTTAGCTTCACATTATTACCCACCTGTTATAAGGGGCTGTTGGCTAACTCTGCTGTACCATCATGCTCTAACAGAGGGCTGTGAGACGCTGTATGATGACGTCTACACCTCCATTGAGTATGTCTCCTTTGACTAAACTCAAACAGGTAGATGTTCTGAACATAGTGGATCCGCTGATGAAGGAAGGTTCCCAGAACCAGTCCTAACAGAAAACAGCTCTGCTGATTGTTCACACCATGTTGACTATTTAGGAGCGTCTCCATATGTATTAGTGTGTATGCTATGTTGCATTATGAATAACTGAAAATGGCTGCCCTTTCAGAAATGTAATATATCGTCTCTGTCCAAAGAAAAACAAGCATCTCCAAAATGGGAACTTTACAGGAGAGGGCAAAAATCTGATTGAATTCGAATGCAAGTCAATGGAACCAGACGTCTTTCCAAGCATGTTTTAGATATTTCTGGTTATCCAATCGTCATCAAATGTCCACTCAATGTAAGCAGCAGCTTGTGCGATCAAATCATGGCAAAAAATAAAAATTTACCAAAATGGAGTTGATTTTCATTAAACAGCGACGATATGATATATATATAGGTTTTTCTATATATGTTACCTATAAGGCGATTTATGATTGTCACATACATACATACATACATACAGCCTCTGGACATATCTGGATACAGGTTCATATCATATATGAAAATCCCATAATAAAATGTATATATACATATACTGAAAATATCTATAGTATCCATTTTCATATGGTACTATATGTTGCATCCATATATGTTAGCCATATATAATTAATTTATGAATCTATTAAAACAACATTCAGTATATACACAGATTCTGTATGATTATATATGTTTTTCGTATTAATTAATTTCAAAGATATATGTCTATGGTTTATATGTAGATGTGTAACGTCCATATAGATGAACTTTGGTTTGTAGATACTGTATGTGTACATTAGGTATGTTTACATAACTAATAAGGTTTTTTTTACATATAGGTTATAAATGGATACATTAATAAAGTACATTTCATGATAGTTTGTGTCTATTGTTTATGCTATATAGGTTTCATACATATATTTCTATACCATGGATAATATACGAGAACGTAAATATACAGAACAACTTATATTGGGTATTTACACAAACATACATATTTCTATGGACCAGACATATATGTCAATATCTGAAAGTGGTCCAGTTTCTAATAGATGTCATATATAATTTGCATAAATATGTACAGATGTGTTTTTCTTCATATGGGCGTATATTTTATATATGGAGGTCTGATATATGTACATATGTGACCTTTGGGAGGTGTTTAGGAAATGATAGTTAGGACTGATGGACACAGCGAGAGATCCGCCAGGTGGGCTGAAATTGTGTACGGTACCTGCAGTGATGATGGAAGTGTGAGCGTGCCCTCAGACACCAGTCGTTGCCTCAGCTTAACGTAGATGTAAACATTAAGGCCTAGAACTGAGCTATAGCTAGAACAACTGGTCAGCAGGCTGGGATCTGTGTAGAGCAGATCAGTAGCCACTCAAACACCAGAATAAGCTAGGCTGAGATAGCAGGGCAGGTGAGGTCCCACCATTTACATTTATGGCAGTTTAGCTGACCCTCTTATCCAGAGCGACTTACAAGGTTAATCACATTACAGGTAGACCAGTGTAGTGTTAGGAGTCTTGCCCAAGGACTCTTATTGGTGTAGCACAGCTTAGTCACCCAGACCGGGATTCAAACCCCAGTCTCCCACATGTGGTGGTGGCTTTCTGTCAGGCAGTCCGCTGAGCGACACCAACCACATCATGTCAAACCTACCCACCAAGTTTCATTCCTGTGGGTTGATTCCTTCTGGGTTTCAGGATGTATATTTAATTGTTTACAGTGAAGGTACTGCAGGTCTAGTTAGGGTCTAATTGAAGTACAGAGGTCTACTTAAAGGTCTAGTTCAAGTGTAGAGGTCTAGTTAAAGGTCTAGTTCAAGAACAGAGGTCTAGTTAAAGGTCTAGTTAAAGTATAGACGTCTAGTTAAAGGTCTAGTTCAAGAACAGATGACCAATGACCATGTGTGTATGTATGTGACCAGTACACTGTGATTAGATTTGATTGGTGCCTCACTGAAGAAAGAGCATTTGTATCTGGAAATGGCTTACCTAACAGGTGGACGGGAAATGGTTGGAAATGTGAAGTGGTTCAGCTGTGAGTGATGGTGGTGGTGATGTTGATGATGGAAAATCTGGAAAACCTGGAAATACTAAGTTCCTTTGGGGGACTATTTGACCTCACAGCGCCCTGCAGCATGTATCCCTCCACCATGAATGGAGTTTAAGGCTGAGATCTTCTCCACACTATCATAAACAGCGTCTCAGACATCAGGCAGCGTATTCAGAACCACCTCCTGTAGGAACTTCCTGTGAGGGAGCTTTTAGAGGGGGACGTCTGGTTACCTTCACCACTGGTATGAAAGTTGTCAACTAATCTGGGTACGAGGTTATACAAACACCCAGCATCTACACCTGTGCACACCTCAAATGTATACCTTGACTATGCCACCCCTGTATTAGGAGGAAGGGAACCTCATGCTAAGCCACTCAGCTAGCTGAATGCATGAGCCAGCCAATAATACTCATGTACCAATGAGAACACTAAAGCTCGATCTACTTTATTTCAATCAGTTATTAAAAATAAATAATTTTAAGAAATGCTTTATAATTACTGTGTGGGATTTAGGTTAGAGTGTACAAGCAACTCAGAAGCAACCCCAGGTCAAAAACAGTGCGGTCAAGAGGTGTCCAGACCCACGGAGCTCTTACGCCATACCAATAATAGACAACACCACAGCACACTGTACCACCCACCACACAAAACACTGACCTCACCATAAAGGGTCACCCACAATAACACTACACCATCAAATACGACACTCCAAGGGGGTAACCAGAACGCCAGGGTGGGCCACTCCTTAACCACAGAACAAAGAACATATCAGATCAAAAAATAAAAACATCAGATCAGCTGCAGTGGGTGCAGCTGGGAGGTAAACCACCTGAGGTATGCTATTACAATGCCTCACCAATAATCACAGGACTTTCAGACACCTAGATCCCAACACCATAAAAATATAACAGGTGGCTCAGCAGTAAGGTAACGAGCACACTATCCACGAAGATCCACAATGATAAACAGGACATTATTTTATAGAAGAGAGAAACAGAGGCCCGCAAGCACCAAGACCTGCGGCCCACTCCAACAAAACAAGACCCTGCTGACGTCACAGTGGAAGCATAGCTGCTCCGTAACCAGTGGATATGCAAGCTGCATTCAGCCAGCCCCAGGTAAAGGTCACGGCTGCCGCCAAAACACAACCAGCCAGTCGATTCAGCTACACAGGGTCTTCAGCTCCCCCTCCTGGTTAGTTGCTCCCGCAGCACACGAGCACGAACCGAGCTCTTCCAGCAGCGACAGTGCCACACCAAACACTGGAACGTCGCTCTGTCTTAGCCAAAGTGGACGTGAGCTCACCCGGGTACACCCACCTTTAGTTTCCCCCTAGACCCCAGGGCCACTCCCCACCTGTGTTTCACCTGCAGGGGGCTTGTCCCTTTTCAATGGGGTCTCGCAGACCAGATAGGCCTCCTACCACTAAGCTGATCTTTAAAGCCCAGTTATAGTAATACTATATGTCCATTTCTCGCCCTCCACCGGGCTTTAAAGGTTTATAGTATAATAATTATCTTTATATTATAATAACATAGGCATCCAGACACACCGCACTGGGAACAGATCATTTCTGTGGAACACAAATTTCACACCAAACCCACTCTCAATAACCCTTAACCAGTTACTGATACAGAAGCGGAACAAGATAGAAGGTACCGCCCAAAACCTACACCTGTGGCCAGCGAATAACAGTTCCTGAGTAAAACCACATGGTGAGAGCAGCGTGCAGTGTGCTGTGGAGGCTGTAATAGTCTAGTCTGAGTCACACAACCAGAAACTCACTGCAGAGGTCACCGCTGACTGGGGATGATGAAGACCCCCCTCCTCCTGCTCGTCCTCCTCTCTTACGGGCACACACCTGTCGCTAGCGGCCGTGAGTACATCTCTGTTCCATCAAAGCTGTCACTGACCAGCCGTGTGCAAGCGCTTGGGCACCGCTGGTCGAACGTACGTGTAGTTGTTGTCCTGAGTACCACACAGACTCTACAGAGACACACTACCACACACTTACTGTTTATCTCTCAGGAGGGGTCCTGAGGACCACCACAGAGCAGGTACTATGCAAGTGGGGGGTATGCTCAGCACTGCAGTGACACTGACGTGGTGGTGGTGGTGTTAGTGTGTGTGGTGCTGGTGTGAGTGGATCAGACACAGCAGTGCTGCTGGAGTGTTGAGACACTGTGTCCACTCACTGTCCACTCTATTAGACACTCCTACCTTGCTGCTCCACCTTGTAGATGGACAGTCAGAGACGATAGAGAATAGACGATAGGCGACATGGAGGAATATCATACTGTGCTACGTCAAGGGTATGTGGTGGACTGGTTCAGACTCTCATCAGGTGGAGCTGTTCAGTGTACGACTGTAGAGTCTATAAGATCACTAACTGCATCCCTGTAGGTGAGCGTGTCCAGTCGTTTGACTGATACCGTATGTTACCGCGTCAGTCGTATTGTTTTGTAGACTAATGTGTTTTAATGCTATGATGCTTAACACGTTGAGGTACCACACCATACCGCACCAAACCAGAGGAAGCGTTACCCACTGCAGTCATGACTGGCTGTTACCAGACTGGATTGCTCAGAGAAGCTAAAAATGTCCCGTGTTCATGCTAACTATAGAACTCTGTTCAAAGGGAACGGGCATTTCATCACAGCAAACATCTATACTAGACTTCTCCACCCCCGCATGAGAAAGACAGAAGCAGAAGAGAAACAAAAACAGTCAGGATGAACAACTCCAGAGATTCACAAAGCTACGCAGAATGCCCCACCCACAGTTTCTTCAGCCTGGGGTCAGCGTGCAGTACTGTGGGGTAATGCTAGTGCAAGGCCGACGCTCATGTTGTTTTCCCTGGTCTGAGCTGGTCTGCTGTCTGATGGTGTGGTAGAAAGCTGTTAGTGTTGGGCTTCTAGTGAATCACGCCTCAGCAGGTGAGGTGAGTTTACAGAGAGGTGTTAGCAGGTACCGGTCACCTCATGCACCGAGCAGCACTCCACTGTAAACCCCTTCCTAGAGTCCGGTCGTTCCATTCCCTCACTGTCATAGTCCTGACAGATAATCATTTAAAAGAAGGAAATGGAATGGATCAATAACTGATGATGAATTTAGACTGATATGATCAATATTTATTGAGCTACACATACAGAAGTCTG